>CM062278.1:24262179-24562179 GCA_031216635.1 Dissostichus eleginoides
ACACCTCTGTAAATAAAACAGATGAAGCAATAAAAAGAAAGCAGGAGAAAAAGGAAAATTTAACCGTTTTTCATAAGAGCTCAACTGCTTCAGGGTACAGACTGTTTTCTTAGCTTTCTAAACTTTTTTCACAATCTTTTTTTCCTCACTCATCATTCTGCTCCATCTTCTCTCATGCTGTAGATGTGGCTTGGTATAACTGCAATGCTCATAATTATATTCCTATATATAAGTAGCAAAAATCCTTTTTATCTTTCCTGCAACTATCATCTCCCAACTCTGCATCAACCTCTGTAGTTGTTCTCAACTAAAAAGAAGCAGAAACCACATTTAAATGTAATAAACATTTCCTCATTCTCTGACCATCCCACACCTCTCTTTCTACTTGTGTGTCTATTTATATAGTTTAACTAAAAGCTAAACTAGACTGTATCCTTTACGAGGAGGCAGTTTTGCCTTTTTTGTTTTTAAAGACCACTTTTTGTTATTCCAACCATCCAGCTCCAGTGGAACAGGTGCCATGTTCTGTTTTACTGCTTCATTTTGAAATGCATTTTTTCTTTGTGTCTGATTTGACTTCCTGTCTTTTTGTTTTTCCGCCTGTGTGATTGTCTGATTGTGTTCACCTGCTATCCTTGTGTTTTTGCCTGCCCTATTCAGCTGCGTCTTGTCTTTGTGATTAGTCTTGTGTGTATATTAATGTTTTCCCTTACGTTTTTAACAGTACGCCATCTATGTTCTTACCCGTTGTGATTTCCGTCTGTCGCAGTTCCTGGTTTCCTGTCCCTGTCTTTAAATTAATTGAATGAACCCCACTCTGTTTATACTTTTATACCTGCCTCCCCTCTTTTATTCTGGATTTTGGGTCCTGATTTCCTTACTCACGTGACGTTTATAATGTGAGTACAGTAGAGAGTATGTCAATCTGGCAAAGAGATGGCGACCTTGTAACTTCATCAGAGCGTAAATCGAGCTCAGCTCAAGAGGAGAAATGAGGCGTGAATAGAACATGAATTCAGGGCCTTGCTCAAGGGCATGTCAGTGTGGGTAATGAAGGAAGGGCTCTTTCACTTTCCCCACCAGAGTTTATCCCACTGGTCCAAGGATCGTGTGGGTAATGAAGGAGGGGCTCTTTCACTTCTCCCCCACCAGAGTTTATCCCACTGGTCCAAGGATCGTGTGGGTAATGAAGGAGGGGCTCTTTCACTTCTCCCCCACCAGAGTTTATCCCACTGGTCCAAGGATCGATCCAGCGACCTCCTGGTCAGACATTTAGAGAGAGTTCATCCAAGGTGCAACGAAAAAAGCAACCCTAATGTCTCCAGAGTTTACTTCAAATTTCTAATATAAGTACTAGAGGCTTTATGTCATTCAACACAGTGCAGTGGGACAACACGCTCTGGTTTTTGCTCAGAAGAAGATCAATATCTCTTACACAGGTACCAAGCTGTTAAAATAGGTTTTCAGCAGAGGTTTATCAATACAGTTTAAAGAGAAAGAGGGGATTCTTATTGAATTTTGCGGGGAGAAGGAAAAAAGTCAATGACAGAAAAGGACTAAAAAACATAAAAACCAGAGTGGGAAAAAGATGCAATCAATCAATCAATACATTTTTAACCCTGACACTGACCTCTGTCTCAAACTACCCTTGAAATGATTCTTACACTTAGCCAATATATGTCCTCTTTATTCAGCGATATATATTATTTTTTTTCTTGTTAAACTGCTGTTCGTTTAGAACCACTTTCTCTTCTTAATTCTATAAAAACAACTTTTAATAATACTTCATCTTAGACACCAGAGCTTATACGGTTCATAGCCCTAGGCCTCAAAAGCAACATTGATTTTGATACATGATTTAGTTTTTTCAACTAGAATTTTTTTTAAAACTAGTAATAATATTGATAATAATGATAATGATAATATTGAATATTGAAAAGGTGGTTTTTTACTCACTATTTTATTTTAACAAATGTATTTGTGTATGGGTAAGAGCAGGCACACACACACACACACACACACACACACACACACACACACACACACACACACACACACACACACACACACACACTACACTACCATAAGAGAAGCAGATCTGACTCGGAGGCAATAGAAGCGGCAGTCCTGCCTCCTGCCTATCAGAGATCATTACAGCCTAATGTTTCGAGACGTCTCTGGGTGTCTGTGTTTGGCCTGAAAATGTCATTTACTCTCCCCGAGCTGGATCCATCTAAATCTGTGCTCTTATTACTTTCCTCCAACTCCTTCCCCTTTGTCTCTTTTGCAGCTAATGTTCATTACGACTGGCTGGTTTCCAGAATTAGAGGAGTTTTAGAGTTTAGACCAAAACGTTATATAATCAGGTCTGCCGGGACACGCCAAAACGGCTTTTTAACATTTGTTTTCGATGGTACCAAACTCCTTCCATATTGACACAGTATCCCCCCAAAAACTATGCTGTATATTTGTCAGTGGTAACATTTTTTTTGTTGTTCTTTGCAGCCTGTCGGGGTTTGTACTTTCTTTGTTTTTATGAAGCCAGGTGCCAGTATGGTTTCCTTGCCACTCACCGTTTTTAAAGTAAAGCATGAAGGCTGTCCCAGGATCCAGAGAACACACTGAGAGTCTGAAAGCAGAGCGCTGGGGTTTAAGGGACTATTGAACTCTGATTCAGACTTCAAAGAACGAACCCAGTGTGAGGAGGATAAGTCTCCTTTTTTCCTGTAATAATATCCTTTCTCATTACTGCTTAGTTTGGAAACACACTCCACAAAGGGGTGTAATGAGCAATAAATGAGCAGTTTCTCTAAACTATCCAGCTGGTAATAGAGATAATGAATAGCTGCTAAAATGAGGCGATGTGACCGAGCCAGGGGGATCCATCCCATCGAGAAAAGATACAAGGCCTACGGTAGACCCTCCTCCCTAATTATGCCTGTAATAGCTTCCAAAGTTCTTTGAGTTGCCCGTCGACCCCTCTCCCTTGAGACACACACACACACACAATCACACACACACACACACACACACACACCCATATACATCGATACACACACACGAAGACCTTTTCGAACACTGACACTTTAATTGGTCCTGAGCCACACTGAGAAGGACGGCTGACATGACACTTTGGCTAATGGCATAGTCTGTCCTGTTGAGTGGACACACACACACACACACACACACACACACACACACACACACACACACACTAATGAGGAACATGGGTCCTGTCTTAACGCAGATGCTCAAAGATCATCAAAGCACTAAAGTTTCACTGAAATAGGAATTTGTTTTATTTACAGTATTAAAGTTCCATGTGACAGATTTGAGCTCTCGCACGCACGCACGCACGCACGCACGCACGCACGCACGCACGCACGCACGCACGCACGCACGCACGCACGCAGCACGCACACACACACACACACACTAAGTAGGGGGTTCTTTCACAAACGAACAGCACAGCACCACAGCAGACTTCCTTATTCATTTAAATGAGACTCCGCATGTGTTGGCTCAGTGGGGAACCCAAAAAAGGAGTTTATGCTGGCTCAACTTTTGGAGAAGTTTATCCGGGCTTACATTTTTGCAGAGTCATCAGGGAACACTTGGTTGCCCCATTCGAAGCTCACGATACTTATTGAAATGCATGAACATAGTAATAATGTATTATTTCAAATAACCAGCTTCCAGTTTGTTCACAATGACAAAAAGACCCCAAAACGTCACACACAACGTACAGTAACTACATCTAAGTTAGGATTGATAAGATACATGAGTGCCAGGCAAGCCACCATGTTTTTCCTTTTTCTAAACAAGGCTAATTGTGAATTGTATCCATTTATCTGAATCGAACTCCTTTTTTTACACTTATAATGACTCACATGAGACACTTTTTTAAAATTCCATTTGGATTTGGGGATTTTATGATTACTGTGAAAGTAGATCTTGCCAAAAATAATTATCGCCAATCATAACCCAAGTTGTCTCTAAACAAATTATGAAAAAAACAAAATACAACATTTATCATCAGGTGTGACACTAAGTCCTCATTGGCTGCACACACAGTAAATACCCCTTTTCCGGAAAATATTGCCCGTAAGGACAAGAGATATGTTGAGTCTGTGTCTTGCTTGTGGCTAACTGTAAAGTTGTGTACAATGTGTTAAGACTAATGACATCGCAGCAACAAACCTGCCTTTGAGCTACATCTTTATGAGGTCCCACAGCCTAAAATGCAAATGAGTTTTACTCAGGACCATATTTTATATTATTTTCCATCTTCTCTGGTCTTTCCCTAATCTATCCTAAGGGGGTTTAGCCCCATTGAAAGCATGGTGAGAAGCTGATGAATGGACAGACCCCGCTGAGTCTCTTCTGTTCGGCACGACCAGCAGCCAGAAACAGTAAGAAGACTGTAATCAATCATCCGATATTGCTCTCTTTCGTGTGCATACAGTCAGTCATTTCCTTTCCTCCATTGACTTTTCTTGGCTTCACTGCTTTCTGAGCTGCGTATTCCATCCCTCCAGAGAGCCATTCCCCTCTTACTCTCTTGTTTTATTTCCTATTATCCTTCCTTCATTCTTTCTCTCTCACCCTCTCTGTCTGTATTCATACACGGTTCTTTCCAGACTTACTACCTGCCAGTTGCATTTTCTCTGCTCAGGAAAGTGTGTGTTCATATTATTTCCGTCACGTTTGTGTGCACTCTTTTGAATGCCTTCAAGGAAACACTGTCTGAAAATTAGCACCTTTATCGCCATATTTAAACGATTATTTCACATCGCCCATCTTTAAGACTACCAGCTAATTTTTGGCATAACTCTGAACTAAGGCAAACAGCATTTTATTGGGAATATTTGTGATCTTATATTGAAACGAATAAGACACAAAACCTTTTACTTTTCAAAGTCCTAAAGATGCAAACCCAGATCTCAAGTTTTAAAGTATTTGTGAACCCATCCATACATGATAGTAGCAATTCCTTCTCAATAGAAAACAGACATAGGTTTGCAAATTGAACCATCACCCCAGTTGGAAACGTCTCCACTTGACTATTAAAATAATGCTTATTCCCTATAGCTGTATGACTCCACTAAATGGCTGTACAGAGACAACATAAAAAGGGAGCGCTGTCCAAAGGGAGCCTGAGAGGTTTTAAAATAAGTCCAAAAGCTGTCACACACATGTAGAGAGGCACACTCCACAAACACATACATACAAAGTCAGCATAAACACTTTGGCCATTATGCACAGAAATAAAGCAAAAAACATTTGCTATAAACGCAGTCTGAACACACACACAGAAAAACAAAAGACAACCAGGGGCAGTTTTGAGTTTTATAAGGTTAAGAAACAGAGACAACATCATTATACACTATTAATTCATTTCTTTTTTTCAAATCTTCCCTTTCCTCCCAGGAACGAGCAAAAGAAAGGTGGTCTGTGTGTGTGTGTGTGTGTGTGTGTGTGTGTGTGTGTGTGTGTGTGTGTGTGTGTGTGTGTGTGTGTGTTTGTCACACTGGTTCAGGGCTCAGCAGTTCCTTGTCCTGACACTTGAGTTTATTCTTAGATATTGGGCAGCTGGAAGGTACAAGAACACACAGGCAAAAGAAGTTCACAAATACTGACAAAAAAGCATGCTCATACACGCACAGATTCAGTTTCTGTCAGATCTCAGGGTCAACAAAGCTGCCTTAGTCAACCCTTTTCTTTTAACCCAAGGTCACCTTTTGAATTCAATTCAAACACACACACACACACACACACACACACACACACACACACACACACACACACACACACACACACACACACCCACACACACCCCATCTTGCTCTTACATTTTGGCATAATTCATGCAGTTTCTTCAGAAAGTGCCTTCTCTTCACTGTATATCTCATCTCTTTACATTGAAGAAGATTCAACTTATTGTCATTACGTAGTACATGTACTATGTAACGAAACGGTTTCTCTGCATTTGACCCATCCTAGTGTTAGGAGCAGTGGGCTGCCATTATGTACGGCGCCCAGGGAGCAGTGTAGGGAACGGTGTCTTGCTCAGGGACACCTCGGTAGCACTTGGTCTTTCCAGGACTTGAACTGGTGACCTTCCAGTTGCCAAGCCAAGTCCCTATGGACTTCGCCACCACCCTATTGCAAGTATCTGCCTATCTTTATGTGGCCAAGACATTCTAGTATTTGGCACAAACAGATTTGGCTTGGTACGCAGGAGGACCAATTTTAATTTGGCAAGTAAGACACAAACTAATTCCATTGGACTATGGACTTCGCCACCACTTCGCCACCACCCTATTGCAAGTATCTGCCTATCTTTATGTGGCCAAGACATTCTAGTATTTGGCACAAACAGATTTGGCTTAGGACACGCAAGAGGACCAATTTTAATTTGGCAAGTAAGACACAAACTAATTCCATTCACAATGTCCTCTCAGCAATTGAAAAATGTCTTCCTGTTAGGCAAGATGTTTATTGACGCTTATTATCCTTCAACCAAAGTGAAAGCAGTGACAGGAGGGGACATGATGCAACAAAGAGCTCTGCCCGAATATAATATGACCGGACAGAATTGTGATTTTTCTCATTTTCCCTGGGCAGAAAGTCGCCATGTTGGCAACAATAACAACTTGTCCCTTCAGGCTTCCCTCCATATAGCCACTCCCCCGAAATGATCATTATGAACATAAACAAATTACAATGAACCATGGATGTATAAAGAGAACTGTATCGAGTGGCTCTGTTAATTCCTATGAAGGTTGCTTATTGTCCCATATAGTCAACATAGCCTTAAAAATAATCGGATCTCTGAGGGATCTTCAGCATTCATCGGTCTCAAATGCACACCTGCAATTTCCTTAAGCCTTTGATCTGCTCCATCGTATCCTGTCTTGACTCAATCACATAGATGAAGAGGCATAGTAACTCTAGATTTCGCACAACTTTTAAGACCTAATCATTTAAAAAAAGGATAATCAAGTGTTGGCACTGGGAAGTTAATTAATTAAAAGTATATATGTATGCTGATTTATGTCTCTTTCCTAGTGTAAGTCGATATGAACACGTTTTGCCATGACATCACGTGACTAAAACAGCGTACAACCGTTGGCCATTTCAAAGATTTGCTTCAACGCCTGCCATACTTCCTCAGGGCTTGTTTTGAATGTAAACAATGAAGATGTACTTACTTAAAACTCATAACAGTCAGGCTAACAGCTTGTGGAAGACCAAGATTGGGCATAATGAATACACATGCACTGGATGGACTTATTACAATCCAGCCAACGACAGATACCACCCTTATTCTTTTGTCTTAAGAGCATTTAATGTATGGTCAATCATTTCAACAAACATAACAAAACTGTCTCCGAAATACATCAAACACAAAGCTTTGACCATAAGCGAAGGACCAAAAGTAGGCCAATGAAAGTGCACAGGAATGAAAGTGGACAGCTGTGCCATATGGTACCATGTAGTGTAGCACTTCAACTGTTAAGAGACCTTTCGGCGTAATCTGCTTCCCTGCCTTTCTTTATATTTCCTCATTTTAACCCACATGTTTCTCTCCCTCTCCTTTTCCCTCCATTGCTCTGGTGTGATCAGTCATAAGTAGGGTGATCAGCAAGAAAGGGAGAGTGGGAGTGAGTATGACAGGAAGATGGAGAGGACCAGAGTGATAGAGACGGAGGGAGAACGATGGATTCAGAGAATGAGTGTAACCCATTAGAGTGGGTCTAAGCAGAGATTTATGTCGGCCAGAACTTATTACAGATGAACAGCAGATGAACAAAACGCTGGTGTGAGAATGCTGGAGAAAAGCCATACATTATTCATCTGATTCCTCACTCTTCACACTCCAGTTTTTGTTTGATTTTTCTCTTAGTTCCTCTTTTTTCCTGAGCCGTTTTTTATAATTGTTCCTCTCCTGTGTTTTCTGCCCCTATTTATTCTATCTCTCTCTATCTTAATTTTCCTTGATACCAAACACTTTCCAAGTCTCTGCAACCTTGTCTATACACACATGCACACACTTATCCCTGTCTCACACAGTCACAAAGGATACTTAGTATGCAGCCATGTTACAGATGTCCTTCAATCACTCAAACAGCAAATATCACAGAGCAAAAACACACATTTCAACCTGGACACGTGAGAATATTCCATTAATTTAGCAATTCAATATATGCGTAATGAAAATATAATCCTTGTACACTGAAGGAGGCCAAACTCTTAATACCTTTACTTTTTTTGAGTCATTAAAATGTTTCCAAAGATATCTCAAAAACAGGACATTATTATAACTCCAGGCTTTCTGTCTCGGTGAGAACGTCAGCGCAGTAGAGATTTATTAAAAACATGCATCACACACACATACACACACACACACACACACTCACACACACACACAACCTACGCTGACCGGACCTGAGGCTCTGTCTGAGCACCCTGACCACAGCGTACTGACGGGGTTCGTTTCGCGGCTGCCGTCAGCGAGAGGGTCACGGGGTGATGACCTCATCGCCCAGTCATCAGGGTGAAACAGGGTGTGAGCCTTTAGGGCTGCCATTGCCTAAAATGCTTTTTACAACACTTATTACACAACTGAGTAGGAAACTCGATTCTGATTGGTCGATTTGAACGTTCAATTATCTTTTTCGATAACAGACGGTTGCCAAGGACGCTCTGATCATATGAACATGTGCTGTCATATCAAATCCGCAGAAAGAAGTCCGGTCAACTTATTGTCTTCTGTGGTGAAAAAACCCACATTAGCTTTCCTCCATCAGAAAACACCATGGCATACTTTTGGAAAATAATGTTTATTTTTGCATATAGCGCAAAACCTTGGACTCATGATGGCTAAACTGTACAGAAAAGATAAACAGACCAAGAGAAGGAAAGAGGTTTGACAATATCTGGTTTTGTTGACAATATCAGTTTTTTTACTGCTCATGTTTTATATTTTATTCCATTTTATTTCAGTGTAAATACTGCTTTATTTAATTTTTAATTTTACTATATTTATTCTTATTTTTTTTTAACGTTATTATAGTGTTCTTAAAATAGTTTGCTATTTTATGTATGCGCCACGACACCACGACACCAAGTCAAATTCCTCGTACGTGTCAACCTGGTAATAAACCCGTTTCTGATTCTGATTTAAAGACACAGAGAGCGGGACAACAAAGAAATCAACAGAAGAAGACAGTGAGGAAGTAAACACTAAAGGGAACACGCTATAGGCTATTGCAGAGTTTAAAGAATGGTTCATGGAAATTAAACAGACTTGGACAGTCACAGAAATCCTCGATCAGTGCTGCCTTTATTTTAAATCACGTTGCTATCGTCACAGTTCCAGACGTTGCTTGACAGTAGAACGGACAATTTTCCCTCAGTGTAAGTAAAACGAGCATTTTTAAATAAATAAAATCATGTTACAATCAGAATGTTGTGTCAAATTATTGTATATTTAGTAAGTAGCCCTGTGATAAGCTGGATAACACGTAGCATGTCGGTCATTATAGCGATAAAAACCCAATAGGGTGATTGTGGACCCGAAGCAAAGTCATCACACCCACATATCTCTTATAATGACCTTGTGAAGTTGATTTGTTGAATGCGCTATTGACACTAATTATATAGAAGGCAAAGTTGCAAAGTGTCAGCATTGAACTATATGACAGGGGAAATAATGTCTCCCAGAAATGAACAAAAAAAAAAAATATATTTAATTTAGTTATAGATGTAATTGGTGTGGTTGAAAAAATAATAATTTTAAGAAACCCAAAGAGTGTTTATTTTGACATCATTCATGCAGAACTAAGGTCAGCATTCTTTCCCCAGATGGATTTATGATGTTCAAGACGGATTGAAGTCCAATATTACTGCCTGCGTTCACTGAAGTAAAAGAAAGGAGGATCAGGCATGACTAATATGTCAACATTTGTTTGCAGTACTTTTTATTGATTGTCTTGGCAATAAAGGACACTGAAAAGGAATAGAAAGCGAGGCGAGGAGCTGTACATCAGATCACAACAAACTATAGTAATGTGAAGTTTATATCTTTTTAAATATTGCATTTCATGGTGATGGAGATGGAGGGATTAGTCCAGGGGTGGGAGGAGGAGAATAGATCATACACATGCATATACAATCTGTTGGGTAGCATGTTTAGGGTTTAGTTTGCCAGCATAAAGATGGCTTTAAGAGATTATCAAAATGATTACTAAGGTGGAAACATGCAGGTTGTGTGTTGACTACGTTGCATGTGGCTGTAAGGCATAAACTGGATCAGCATAATGATCTGTCTATCCTGGCAAAGGTTAAGGGTTTTTGCATGTGGAAAATAAGCTGGTCATATAGTATGAAGTAGTACAATTGGTTTAATGGTGTGATAACTATGCATCCATCACTTTGATCATCACCTCACTTATTACCTGGTTAAGTAATCATCATTTTCTTAGTTAGAATTCTAGTGTCTAGTCTAGTGTCCCTAGTTACATTACATTACATTGCATTACATGTTAGACGCTTTTATCCAAAGTGACTTACATAAATTCAGTACTGTGGACAATCCCCACAGGAGCAATTTGGGGTGAAGTGTCTTGCCCAGGGACACAACGACATGCTGACTGCAGTGGGATTCAAACTTGCTATCCCCTGATTCGAAGTCCATCATACTATCCACTGAGCCACAGCCTCAGCCTCAGTAGTTGTCCTACTTCTTCACATAAAATACTTGTTTAACAAATGCTCTTGTGCAGACCCTAAACCTTTCCTGTCCTTTCCGTTGCTCTGCTGCTGATCCGTCTTGGCATTTCTCTGCAGGCGTTAACGAGGCCAGCTGTCCCTGACAAAGCAGGACCCTTCAGCTACAATATCCAGGGGAGACAAGAGACCAAAAGAAGGTTGTTTCCACAGACGCTGTGCAGACGTTTTTTCTGCATGTCGTCTTTCAAGGTCAATGGATGATCACGTCCTTTAGCTCTGTTAGTCAGAACAAAGTGTACCTAATATTAGTTTAGCATACCGTGTTATTATTAATCCAAATAAAGAGCCTGAATCACAAGAAATCCTGCATACAATTATATTTGTATTCTCTTTACTTCACTCCACCAAAGCCTTGACTTCAAATTGATCCTGCATTTACGACTCAGTCCTTTCATTGCTTCCTTTGTAAACTTACAATGATAACTCCATTGGACTGTCAAACACATTTTCAATCAGCAGCTATATTTTTTCGTCTTGTAATCACCTTTTTTTTAATATATATATATGATATATAAAAAAAAAAGTCAATATGTCAATAAGATGCAGTGACAATGTACAAGAAAAATCTCCTGAAAACTAGAAATCACAATGTTTTTGCAACGGCTCGTACCAAAACTCAGTATGACCTATGGCAGTATATCTTAGTCAGTTTTAATATTTAAAAATAAAAAAACTCCTGACAAAATGTAGACCTTGTAAGACAACATTTCTCCATTTGAACAAGTCATGTTGCAAATAATAAAATGTGTAACCCTATTTTAAATATATCCACAATCTGCATTGTATACATATTTGCCTAAGAACCATATACCAAAATTGCACTCTCAGCCAAGTGTATTGACCCAAAATAATGAATATCATGTTTGCTTACGTTAAATTCAAATAAGATCGACTTTAAAATATGTTCATCAGGATTGTAAGCGCTTCATTTATGTCATCCGAATGGCTGTCTGCCCGGGCCGCGCTGGCAGAAACTGTGTGTGGTTTTTCAACTTTAATACAATAAAACAATCGTAGGTGTCACAAATTAATTCATAAATGAGTTAATAGTGCTGCGAACACAGCAACATAAATGTGCACATAATGAATTAGTCTCATAACACGCACATTTGCCTCCACATCCAGAGATCTACAGTTATGCCAACACACACACACACACACACACACACACACACACACACACACACACACACACACGTGCAAGTACAGTGGCTCTAGTCCCGCTAATTTATTCATCATGTTCACACTCTGAAGCTCCTTCCAGGCACTGGGCGGAGGAGAGATGGAGCCAGAGAGGAGGATATTGACACAGAATTGGAAAAAAGAAACAAAACTAAATAAGACAACTGTGTCTACAGCTTTGTTTGCAGCTCTATAATACCAACACACTGTCTCCAAACAAAGTACTGATTACTGATATATTTACACTCACCCTAACCAATGTCATCAAGTCTGAAACCAACCAAACCAACCAACAAAGGCAACTAGACTAACCAACCAGTGGCTGCAAAAAGGGTATAGTTTTTTGGGTAGAAATGGCCATCTGTTTTTGGGATAACAGGCTTTTGGAAAAATGGGATTATAGTCCAACGGGACATCATTGGGGTTTTGGGATAATCTGCCTTTGGAACAATGCAGTTTTGTTGAATGTTGTTGAAGCGTCATTTTTAGGGGATCAGGCTGCTACTGTATGAGACTGTACTATTATGTCAGCATGCCAATATTCTCCCCTAAAATACAACTGAAGCTGATGGTAAAGTCATCACTTGTGCATGTATCTACCATAAACCAACATTTTGAGGACATTACATTTTGACCTGAGGATGGTGGGATATTCCAATGTGTCAAGTCAGTTCAATCAAAACCACAAATGTAAACACAGTTGTTATCAGGATACACTGTCTGAGAACCATGGATGTCTGTGCAGATGCTGTGCAAATCCCTCTAACTCGGGAAATGTTCTATCAGTATTGTGTTGTACCAGATGCTGATATATAAAAGCAAAACATATGCAGATTATCCCTTCAAGCTATTTACTGGCAGAAGAGATGACGACTCCTCCTGTTAGACTAACTCTGCCAGGGGGGAGGAAACTAAAGTAGAGACTCCAAGAGAGGAAGAGAATGAATGAGTACGTTAAGAAAGGGGGAGAAAGAGATAAATACAGACGCATAGAGAGAGAGAGAGAGACAGAGAGAGAGAGAGAGAGAGAGAAAGAGAGAGAGAGAGAGAGAGAGAGAGGAGAGAGATAGAGAGTTAGCATTCACAAGTTTTAGTGTTGCAGCAAAGACAAATGTGTGTTTACCATAAATGCTCAACTCTCTTTCCCTATCTCTGTGTCCCTCCCCGATATCTGTCCTCCCTCCAGCTTCCTCTCTCTATCTCTATCCTCAGACTGCTGCAGCAAACAGCATTTATCTACTATAGGAGGCACTCTGCTTCAATCTGTGTGTGAAATGATTGCGTAACATAGCTCTATGGAAGCAGCGGGGGGTTTGGAAAGGCTTGAGGATTAAGCTGGTTTCTCTTCAGACAAGCGTAGAGGGATTTTCTTTTTTTGGTTTCTTGGTTACAGTGTGTGTGGGGGCTTTGTTTAAGTTGGATCATTACTGCTACCATCAATCCATCCATGCCATTGCACCATGACCCCTTCCTGTATCCCCTCACCCTTCACATACATGGTATACTTCTTAATTTCCGTTCATCCCTCTACATGCAGTGGTTTAAGCTTCATCTAACCCATTCATCAGTTTATCCACTGATCCATTTATCTCCTCATCCATCCATTAATTAACCCCTTATTGTCTCAACCTCACCCTTCCTTGCCTCTTTCCATCTCATCTCCTGTATACTGATAAACTGAACTGACAGTGAACTCCTTTTATAGTTGTGTCTTCATGCTGGGGTTTCAGGGTTAAAGATTTCAAATCTTAAGAGACCTAAAGATATCCAGTCTCATTTTCACTATTAACCCAAACAAAATGGAATATAAAATGTCTCTTCCACTCTCTTCCTTAGCAAGTAAGCGTGAGGCGGAAAGCTCAGACGCCTCCTTTGCCTTAAACCTACTTATGAGACGGTATATGTGGAGTGTTGAGCCATGACCCAAATGAGTATACAGAGAATAGAGGATTATAGCAGAGGGAAAGTGGAGTGAAGAGGAGTGGAGAACCATGGCTTGCATTTTCCATGCTATGCCTCTAACAATCCTATTGTCCTGATTGCTTAAAGCCTTTTTGTTCACAACATTAGGGAATATGCTGTACACATTATTTTTCATTTTATTAAAATGCCTTTTACTATTAGCTGGCCACTGTCCCACTGGATGTAAACGGCTAATAGTAATTTATTCATTCATTTTATAGAGATGGGGCTTTCCAGAATACGCAAATAAGCAAATCACTATGTAACTCTAGTGCTCTAACACATAGTAAGTGATATGCTAAGGGGCGGGACATTTTGACACGTCTCTTGCGGTTGAACAGCTAACCAATCAGAGCAGACTGGGCTCTGGTTTCAGACAGAGGGTGAAAAGAGGTGCTGCAGCACAGGCAGTATGAGAAAATAAAGAGCTTTTTGAACTTTAAATCATGTAAACATGTCACAGTAGAGGCACTGAGCATATGTTGTCTTTAATCAGTTGGTCCCTTGTTTTGTTTGTATCATGCACATGGATGCACCTACAATACACAATGTCATGTTTACACTACTGATTGACAGCTTGTAGCAAAAGGATGTTGTAATTAACCCATAAAGTAAGGAGAAGACTAGCTAACATACAGGTACATAGTGCACACCTTTAATGAAACACATTGTCTTACAGGCACACACAATGCGTTTTGGTAAGAAACACTGAATCCATACATCAACAGACCTGTTTTAATTGCTGATACCCTTTAAATATACCAATGTACCGGGTTAACCTTAACTTGGGGGGAATTGTTTATGCCCTATTATTGAATTCCTAAATAGGCATTGACTGAAGCGGATCACAACCAAGTCTTCATTCATTTCTAAATTCTAATTGATTTTTTTGTCGATATCTAAAATGATACAAGCTATAGAGTGGTGCAGTGACGAGTCCTAAAACGTGAGTTAGCATTTTACCACTACGGTTCCCTCATCTCAGAGTCAATGGGATTTCTCCGTAGGATTTTGGAAAATAGCTCGAAATAAGGTCTGTGGTTGACACAAAGTCAAGAGACGGATCACGTTTTGTTCTACGACATTAAATACATCAGCAGTGACCCCACTGGTGATTTTTGAAGAGTTAACGTGTCTGAAAAACGATGGTTGTTAACAAGTGGCTGAATAGGACTACAGAAGTTGTCGAGGACATTGTACGTCATAACACCGAACACGTAAACACTCCCGCTAAGTTTGTTTGCCCCTGTTCTGCTTGAAAGCAAGTACCTTCCTCCTGCAAACTATTAAAACAAACGCTTCAACTTGTACAATTTTGAATCTGTATGGTTGAATATCATCTTAAGTTAGCTTGACGTTGAAGTTGTGCGACCCTGCTGTACTCGGCTGTATTCGTTTATAGCATAACGTTAGCCTTTTGCTTCTGGTGATTAGATTTATGATTCGAAAATTATAAAAGTAGGGTAGACATGTGGATATTATCCGGCTGAACAAAACGTGCATTCATCAAACAGGTTCGTTTTCCAAAGACCTTATTTCGAGCTCTTCTCCAAAACCCTATGGAGAAATCCCATTGACTCTGAGACGAGGGAACCGGTAGTGGTAAAATGCGAACTCACTTCCGGGTTTTAGGACTCGTCACTGCACTACTCTATTGAATTTCACACAAGTCATTTGATGGAGAAGAGGGGCATGCGTAATAATATAGGATGAAAAGAATATGAAATGTACTCTACAGCTTTTACGCTTGCCACATGTGTTAAACATGTGCTGGTTGTTACATCAATTATTCTGTCTGAAGCTCTGCTGGAGTCCTTGTTCAGATTTACATGTATTCTCGTGTGAATGCATGTACATTTAACAATGATTTATTCCGCAGTGATGTAAACACACTCTGTTATATTTTTGTTTGATGTAGATCTGGACACACAAACACACCAATAAAATGCATACAGCAGCTTTGAATTCCATTAAAACATAGGCTGTGACAGCTTTGTACTACTTGTAATAAATAATCATAAATGCACATGGGCATTCATTACTTAAAATGGTTTGTATTATTAGTGATGGAAACATGTAGCATGTTGTTGCAGCTGTGTTTTGATGTCATGGTCACACGCCCACACACACACTCACATACATACTCAGGATCACCACAATGTAGTGCTTTTGTAAAATGAATATAAACTCGTACATTAATCTGATGAATACATAATCAGTACAGTTTGTAATACTGCCGGTGTTGATTTCAAGCAAACTGGACACTGTGTTACAGTGATGAATATGCAGCAATTAACTGTGAGAGGGCTCCTTCTGTAATAAAAAAGATATGTTGGCAGCGTACAGTGTACTTCAACCCAATGAGTCACCTTCACATTTTAGCTGGCAAATATCTCCTCTTTACAACTTGCTGTTTTTGTGACTGATGCTACTGCAGTGTGAAAACCAACAATTTGCCTTTTGTGGAAGGCAAGAACAATAGTGATAGTATATGTTTCAGCACATTTAATATTACTGGATTATGTATTGCTGCAAGGGTACTGATTATATGATTAATTGAACGTATCCTTATGCCGGATTTGCATGTGTGTAAAACAAATCACTTGTCTATGAATTTTTTTGGAACAGTAGTTTTCTCTTAATATTTTTTCAACAAACAGATTCAAGACAGAAATAAGAGACGGTTGGGGGTTATAGATTAGCTGTATTTTTTCATGTGTTACTTCAGGTTTCTTTTTCAACAATGTCTCACAACATTTAAACCCTCAACAAAGATATATTGGATTGGATAACATATAAACCAGACAAGATCGTTCAGGACTCCTGTAGGGTTCTTCTGGACCTATTTGAGGATCGCTCACCTTGATTGTGTGCTTGTGAAGCGATGCATTTGTTCAGATGTCTTACATACCTGCAGGATTCTTGCCTTTTTAAGTTTCTGTATTCGTGGTTTGAATGCACTTATTGTAAGTCCCTTTGGATAAAAGTGTCAACTAAATGAAATGTACTAAAGAAAGTAACACAAGCATAAATGTATATTGCTCTCATGAGGTGTGCATAAAGATTATTCTGGCCTTGTGTTTATGTGTTTAAGACTACTTCTAGTGTGTGTGTGTTGTTGTGTGTGTTTTCATGGATCCATAGAACACTAGAAAGAGTGTGTATCTTTGATTGAGTGTTCACATCAGTGACATTTAGAGAAAAGAGAGAGAGGTGAAAACACAGAAAGATAAAGAGACGTTGTTACAATGTGATCCTGCCTACTCAGCACCATGGTAACAGTTACCGTGACAGCCGGAGGGGTGGGAACGATAGGATGGAAGCTCGTAGATTCCTGGAAGGATTGGAGAAACCCTCCTCTGGTTATCTGTCTCTTTCCTCCTCCATGTTTCTCTCTAGGGGAGTAAACCTCAGCTTGCTGAAAGCCCCCCCTCCCTTGAGTGTTACTGATAATGGGTAGTTGCCAAGGTCACCAATCCTCCCATCCAATCAGGATACTTCTTTGTGTCCCCTTCTTCCTGGTTCTTAGTAATTTGACCTCCGTGTTGCTCGGGGCAGCGAGCTTACAGCGGCTGTCATGATCTCTCCAGTGACATAAAAGTCAGGTCACGAATTGAAATTGGCCGTTAGTGGTAGTTGAAGTCATGGATTTCATCCCTGGGTGCTGCTGGCACCTAATTACATACCACAAACATAGAAACACACACACATACATACACACACACACACACACACACACAGGTGTACACATCACATCCTGCTTGTAGATTTCCTTCCTCCTCCAGCACAAAGATTAGTTGTGATGATCTGTAATTATTACTCTCTCTTTACTAGACAAGCAGCTATATGCTTCTTCTCTGTATTTGTATCATAATGTTAGCTATGTCCACATCAACATGTCAGATTGGGTATACAGCATTCAATTTACAAAGGTCAGTATTGGACCTAACAGACTCAGGACTCTGTTGATGCAATCCAAATGTCACATTAAGTTCATGCATATACAAATGGCTTTGGATAACACACACTGGATGAACAGATCAGCAAAAGCCAATTAAACCAAGCTAAGCCAATTTTATAAACACTACATAGCACTAAAAGAATCCTCTGCAATCTCCAAAAATGTCCAAGATGTTTCCTGGAAACAATTATGTGTGTTGTTTCTAATTAAAAAGGAAATAAACACTGTGCTCAACTCGTACATTTCTTAAATAGTTAAATAGTTTACTCAATATACTGTAGGTCATTTAGACATGCTCAAATGGGAAATGTGTCTGCAGGCAAGACTATAAATCAACATTTACGGAGAATAACGTTGTAAGAGATTCACGTTTAAATAAAAAAAGTTGCCAAAACATGAAATCAATTATATGAAAAATTCTGACGAATGAAATGAACTTTAAAAATAATCTAATGAGAAGTTCTTCTACATGCAACAAATTATTTTCTAACAGCAAATTCACAATAAGAGCAGAGAAATACAGCACAATGCAACAATTACATTTAGCAGCAGGGACGTGTGTTAAACTATTCTTAACTATTACTGTAGTTTCTTAGCACTTTGTCACATAATCAATACGTTAGCAGTTTGCTGAGGTTGTAGCAAATCACTGTTATCCAGTTTGAATTAAGCGTAACACACGATAAACGTGATAAAGACCAAAACTATAACCTTATTATCACTCTTTGAAGTCTCAACATAATGTCTTGTTCTTGTGAATACAGGATTTTTCAGCTAACATAACTAACTTCTAATATATATATATATATAATTGCAAGTAGTTTGACCAAATATTCCACAATATCTGAACCTTTCCACATGTTAGGCGCTATGCATAATAAAAAGGGGTATTTTTCTGTATTATAGGCCTTTATTTGACAACTTAAAGGGGACCTATCATGCAAAATGCACTTTTTGATGTCTTTTATACATAAATGTGTGTCGGGGAACTCACGCAGCGTCAGAAAATAAAACCCTCTCTCTTTTCCTCCGTACCCAAATCTCTAAAAACGGGGCTACAACGGAGCTGATCCAGATTTGCGTCCGATATGACGTAATATCGAAAATGTGGGCAGAAACGTTGCAATGACTACCGCCCAGTAGCACTCACCTCCATCATAATGAAGTGCTTTGAGCGGTTAGTCAAATCATTCATCACCTCCTCCCTCCCTAACTCTCTGGACCCCCTGCAGTTTGCCTACAGAGCAAACAGGTCCACAGACGACGCCATAGCCCTCACCATCCACACTGCCCTCTCACACCTGGACCAGAGGAACACATATGTGAGAATGCTGTTCATTGATTACAGTTCAGCCTTCAATACCATTGTGCCCTCCAAGCTGGTCATCAAGCTCAGAGACCTCGGGCTCAACAGCACCCTCTGTGACTGGATCCTGAACTTCCTGACGGGCAGACCCCAGGCAGTGCGGGTGGGAAACATCACATCCTCTACCCTGGTCCTCAACACCGGAGCCCCTCAAGGCTGCGTGCTCAGCCCTCTCCTCTACTCCCTGTTCACTCACGACTGCGTGGCCATACACAGCTCCAACACCATCGTGAAGTTTGCTGACGACACGACCGTCATCGGCCAGATCACAGACGGCGACGAGACGGCGTACAGAGAGGAGGTCGAAAACCTGACATCTTGGTGCCAGGATAACAACCTCCATCTCAACGTCAGCAAAACAAAGGAGCTGATTGTGGATTAAAGGAAGCAGCAGAGAGAGGGACACGCCCCCATCGCCATCAATGGGACTACGGTGGAGAGAGTCAGCAGCTTCAGATTCCTCTGTGTCCACATCACTGAGGGCCTGACATGGACTCTTCACACCACCACCATAACCAAAAAAGCTCGACAGCAGCTCTTCTTCCTCCGCAGGCTGAGGAGGTTCAACATGGACTCCAGGATACTCTGCAACTTCTACAGGTGCACCATAGAGAGTATCCTGACTGGCTGCATCACGACCTGGTACGGCAGCTGCACCGCCCTCAATCGTAAGGCTTTACAGAGGGTGGTGAAAACTGCACAAAACATCACCAGGACGGAGCTGCCATCCATGGAGGACCTATACCGCAGCATCCGGACAAAAACCACCAGATTCAGAGACAGTTTCATCCCACAGGCAATAAGACTGTTAAACACCTGAACTGTTGAAACAACATCCATAACATTCATCTGCTACTTAGTAATTATTTATCTATTTATCTAATATATCATTCCAATAGCTTGCCCAGAAAAAAAGTGAAATAGTGAAATAAGAGTCTATATGACTCTTATTTCACTATTTCACTTTCTTTAAACTATTTTTAGGCACTTTTTGTATTTACTTTTTAATATTTACTTGCACTATATTTTTCTGTTTTTCTGTATTATTGTGTTGCTCTGTTGGAGAAGCCTGTGACCTAAGATTTTCATCGACATAACTACTCTGTAGCTATGTTCGTATGACAAATAAAGAACCTTGAACCTTGAACCTTGAACACACACACACACACAACACACACACACACACACACACACACACACACACACAGGATTACTGTTAATCTACACGTTATAGCGTTCGGTGCGTGAATTTCCAAGTCTTTTTCTTTGTTTTAACTTATCTTTTTGTTTGCAGTTCTCTTTGCTTCTTTCTCAATGATCAGACTTTTGCTCTCGCTGCAGCTCTTCTCGTTTGCGCTCCTTCATTTTTTGTTTTCGATTCTGACTCAAACGTCCCAGGTAGGCGGGACTTTCAGGGGTGCGTCCCCATTGGCTACTCAGTTTTTGAGTGACTGGTGCTGGTGCTAGCTGCTCTAACAGTTAGAGCAGCTAGCACCAGATTCTAATAACAACAGCGCCAGTACCGGTGCGCCCTCCCCTCTCCCTCGCTCGCTCCCACGCTCACTCGCACTTTACCTGTGAGCTGCGGGCGCCTGATAAGCCAACATCCCCCATTTTCATCACTTACAGCGCCCATCGTACAGGGCAAATGAAAAGTGTAACCGGGGTGAACATTTATTTTGTGTTACATTTATTTAATTATGAATATTGTTACATCAAGGCCGAAAATTAGGATGAGCACCAACGGTCAAAAATGTTTTTTTCCCTCCCAGAGCTGCCAGCGCAGCGCCTCCCCAGATCTGGCGCCTAGGCGAACATCTATGGCGCCCTAGGTGAACATCTATAACGCCAGTGCTACGGGCCGGTCCTGTACTTACTACACATACACACAGATGATCATTTATCTTAGACAATTAGAACATTTACATGTGTTTTTTGGTAAATAAGGACATACTACAACCGATAAGGCAATCATCCTCTTAACCTCAATAAAAAATATATAATCAATAAAAATTCTTTATCAATCCCTGGAGAAAATAAGGTGTATAACTACCTTATATCTTAAACCTAGATTCACACAGGGTATTCCTGTGTGTGTTGTATAGGTTTTTGTGCATGTAAATGTTCTGCAAAGGGTAAAATCCCATTTGAAGATCCCTCCTTTGTTTACTTTTGTAACACAGTGACATCACTATGTAACTCTTGCGCTATTATTGGCAAGCGTTCCAACACATTGTACGTGATAGGCTAATGGGGGGACATCACTAAGCGGTTTACTAATCACAACAGAGCCGGCCAGCTAACCAATCAGAGCAGACTGGGCTCTGGTTTCAGACAGAGGGTGAAAAGAGGAGCTGCAGCACAGGCAGTATGAGAAAAATAAAGACATTTTTTAACATTAAAGCATGGAGACAAGTCACATTAGAGACACAAAATACAAGTAGGAAACCTGAAAATGTGCATAAAAGGGACCCTTTAACCATAAATTAATCATTACTTATTCCCTTGTATCTCCTCTAAACCTTCATTTTAAAGTGTGAAAGCTAAAACAATGAATGTATTGTACCTTCAATTGTAAGATAGTGCGAGGCCAGTTACATAAAATGACACAGCATCTTCACACACCACACATCAATCAAACAGTGTCACAAAGAAAAACACAATTTTTTATGTGTGAATATGCATAAATACAGAGCAAGTCAATCAGAACACCTGTTAATCAAAACAGTGTCATGACACAACACAGGCTGCATGGAGAGATTCAAACAGAACATGAATTTTAAAATAGGGAGATGTGACAAAATGCTTTTCAAAACCAACTATTACAACAGCACGAAGAAAAACATCACAGATCTCTAAATGATCCAAATGAACAATTATAAATACTCCCAGAAATTAACTACTATTCATTCAGCATCAGAAAAAAATAATTTAACAGATGACTCGAATACAAATGCTCATGAAGAGTCGTGAATGATTCTGTTTACAGCAGCTTTTCATCAATTTTTCACATTTGTAATGAACAACATTGGCCTTGCTATGTTTCTAAACCTTTCTTGTAAAAAGTTAAATCAGCCCCAGT
This sequence comes from Dissostichus eleginoides, assembly GCA_031216635.1. Classification (NCBI taxonomy): domain Eukaryota; kingdom Metazoa; phylum Chordata; class Actinopteri; order Perciformes; family Nototheniidae; genus Dissostichus; species Dissostichus eleginoides. The sequence continues at coordinate 24,284,530 of CM062278.1, forward strand.
TGCTATAAAACATTTTTTAATTATATATAATGACATTATAATTGCAATTTAATCACCTCAAGAATTATTGTAACTGTACACGGGGATGTTTTGCTAGAAGGGAGAGACAATGAAGACAAGCTGCTGAAAAAATGAAGCTGCTGGTTCAGTGCTTCAGAGAAAGAGATGCATTTCTCCTTCTCAAATTATTCATCTTGCATGTTTATGTGTTAGTGTATATCTCAACCTTTCCTGGAATAATTAGCTGTTGTACTTTGCAGCTATCTACTTATTTTTTCTTCTAACTAATGAAGATAAGAGTGCTGTAAGTGTGTTTTCTGCCCGAATGAGACAGAAGTTAATTGGTAAATGGTCTTACGGCCCGTCCACACGGCAGCGTGCGTTGAAGCTTCAACGCTGCTTCCCATTCACTTTGAATGGGGTGACGTCACGCTTTGCCGAACTGCATTGTGGTTCCGTCGCTTCGCTTTGCCTCCGTTGCTCGCTTCAAAAGTTGAGAAAAGTTAAATTTTTCAAGCTTCGACGGAAGCGTCAGCCAATCAAATCATATGCCAGTACAAGTTCTAGCCAATCAAACCGCGTGCTTGTGTGTCCGGGGCGGGAGATTCATGTGATTGGTTGTTGGTCGAGCTTCAGACATGCCCGCCGGCAAGCTTCAACGCACGCTGCCGTGTGGACGCTGCGTTACGCTACACACCCATTTGTAGCTTACATGTTTATGAGAGAGAAAAAAAAATGAATCTTCTTTCTCTCTCTCTGTCACACACACAAACACACACGTAAACTGTAAATAGGCTCAGTAAATGCCAAAGATAAGGATTATGTTTATCAGCTAACATAGATTTAATTTGACTTTCTAAAAATGATGATTCCTCTGCCTCAGTGGTTAGGGCCTGATAATTGTGACAAGATGTTTATTTTTTCAGTAATGATACGGTTGAAAGAGAACTGTTTGTTAATAAAGCGGTGTTTGGGTTTCCTTCTGGAGCCTAATCTTTAATGATTGAATTTGTTCAAACATTATAAAAGCTGTGCTGAACATGATTTGATGCACAGCGCTTTGTTTGATGATGATCTGGAGATCCCTTTCAGGAGCTCTGGTGTGTTTTCTCAACAATAGCAAAAATGACTCAATATGAGACATAGCGGTCGGAAGAAGAAAGAGAGAAATAGAGCAATTCATAAAATAATCAGTATCCTTAAGTATAACACAAGCAAAACAATTTGCTCCTAATTTACCATGACCGATGGAGATAGGCCCAAAGGATAAACATTACGCTTTGCATGGTGGGTAATGAGCTGAAAATGACCTCCAGTTAGGGTGACCAGATGTCCTGCTTTGTGAAGGACTGCACATCATATTTATCATTTGTCCTGTGTCCCACAAATAGAGACGATGTCCGATTTGGAAGCCCCCCATCCATTTTGTACACGATAAAGCACCAGTTCATTGCTTTTATTTGGTCAAACAAGAAGCTAATGACTAACACCAGTGTGATTTTTGTGAGATTATGACCATCCTGGCAAAAATTACAGAGGAGTTGCCAAATCTATTGTTGTTTAAAACCAGAGCCAGTCTGCTCTGATTGGTTAGCTGGCCGGCTCTGCTGTGATTGGTCAACCACTAAAACATGTCCCGCTCCTTAGCCTATCACACAATGTGTTGGAGAGCTTCTTTTTTTTTGGTTTTTGGTTTTATGCAACAGAAATCTATACATTTGAATTATTCTTGTACATGTAGAAGCCTAACTAGGGACGAGAAAACTAGGACTAGCTATAAACTCTTTAAACACATTTGTTTTATGTTCTCTCTCGATTATGTCTAATTGCATCATCCTTGTGAAATAAAATCAAACAATTATCATTGAGAAATAATTTAGAAAGAAGACCACGTATAATAAAAAGAGCCCATAAGGAGGAGGTTTATAAAACAGAATCACCCCACATCTGTACAGGCAGAGCGCCGTAATCTGCAGAAACGGCCCCCCCCCCCCAAGGTCAAGCGTGTGTGTCCCACATGGGAGCAGGAGCAGGAAAGTGAATGAGAACAATCATACGCTGCTAATACAACAGCGCAGGGAGATGTTGAAATATTGCAATCAAATTAAAGCGCTCATGTGTAAAAGACTATCCACTCGGTTAGGTTAGTGCAAGCTGGAGTGTAATCAACAGGGACATTACAGAGGGAGAATTAATGGTCTCTTTTCTGTGCGCCTTATTTGTTTTCGGTTTTATGATGATTTTGCTTTATTGGCTGGTAAACAGTGCAGCAGGAAAGGAAATCAAAGTCAAAGGGAGGTTATGAGGCGTATTAAAACCTCTGTCACAGCAAATGCAGGCTTTGTGCCGTCTCTCCTTCACTCCATATAAACAGATCACTTCTCTTCCCATAATACTGCCACTGACAGTTGGCTGACATGTTTATCCAGACTGGCATAAATAGCTACATTTGTTTTTTGTAATGTATAAGAAAGAAACCTTTTTTGGACTACAGGCAAATATAGTGAAACGATATGAGCAAGGTCCGGATATATTTAGATTAGATGAGGAATACTTTATCAATCACAGCATGTAAAGGATTGCAAATCAATTAAAAATGAAATAAAATAGAAAATACAACCACAGTTTTCCAACCCTACTCTCCAAATAGTTACGGGCTACTAGTTATGTAGATCCGGCATGTTCAAAATGTCTTTAACGCTTGTTTGAGTTGCATCTCGGGAAGCTGTTGGACTCCGGCCTTTATGAATTCTGTTATATCGACCAGTCATATTGAAGACGACAGGCCATTAGATAGCCTTTGACCTTTGGAATCCAATGGGAAAAGCCAATACTATATCTGTCCTTATCCAATCAAGATAATTATCACAAGGTTGAACCCTAAGGTCTCAGAGCAGAGATACTGGAGCTGGGAATACCTGGAGCTGAATATGTCCTTAAACAGATCAGTAAAGATAAAGGTGTACATGCCAGGTAAGTGTATGTGAAATTTTGAATCTGGTGCACTTGTGGTCTGAAGTAATTAAGTGTGTCTGTTAACCACAACATCCGGTGTTCATGTACCATGTTTCCTGTAATTCCTCTACCTTAAAGTGCACCTATCATGCTATTTTTAGGCAATAGCATTCGTCTCAGATATATAAAAATATACAAAAAACATGTCTATGAAGTGTTTTGGTCAAAATACCAAACAGATCACCCATTCTAGCCATGCCTCATATCCCTCCCTTTCACTTCCTGTTTCAAAAGTGCTGATTAGGGGTATAAAGCTTTAACTGTTAGACCCCAAGCCTGTTTTTCAGATTTCAGGCTCGAAAATGACATTTCCAGAACAAATGACCATAACTACACTTCTAAAAGGGGTAAATTAATAATCTTTTTTCTCAAAGTAATGATAAACCTTTGAGTTTGAGCCTCTGGTGGCTACCATTAGTAGCTCATTTTGATTCTCCGTTTTTTGCATAAAAATGGTTTTATGGATTATCAATAATTTTTTCAAAGTGACAGATACATTGGATGAACCTATGGATTAACCTTCAGCCGCGTTTTTTCTCGTTTTAATGCCATTGAACACGACTTTTGATCAGAATAACAGCTACATCGTGTATTGTCTGTATTTGCTTCCCCTGTCACGAGTTCTGATCGCTCAGTGATAATCCTTATATTTCTATAATCTGTGGAATCTCAGAATGTTAGCTAAACTTGTTTGTGCAGATCCAATAAGTATATCGATCTGTATAGGTAGCGAGTTCTTTGCTAACGGCCTTAAGATTTTTTGCCCGTGGCTAATTCAGAGGCTCAGCGTTAGCTTTGAGGGTTTTTTGAAAAAAAAAGAAAAAAAGATCAGCTAGCTGAGTTTCTTCCCGTTACATAGATATGAAACATTGATAGTTTATTAAATCTTAAGACGCCCTGAGACAGTTTTGCTTGCAGATGTTGTGATTTCGGCCCCTTCGGCGGGTCCGTGGGGCTAAAGAGGTTTAAAAAAAAAGAAAATTGCAAAAAAAAAAAAAAAGGAGGGCTCTGAGCTCATGCGGGAGATGCTACCGGCAGATACTGCGGTGATGAAACGCCATATCATGGATTATCAAGGATTATTTCTGAAACAGTATGGAGCTCAAAGACTTTCTCTCTTGCCGGTTATACTGATATTTCCTAAATCTGTATTCAAATGTAGTTCCCTCTGTCAGCAACGTATCAACAACTACACACACATTTCTATCAGTATTTCTCTGTGTTGTGGTTGACATGATGATGACTGTTAGGAGTTAAGGGGAGAGGCTGAGCATCACCATGAAATGTGCAAATTGACATAAAAATGAATAAAAGTGTGATGAATTATGGGATGTATCTCTGGAATTATGAAAGTTATGAATAAGAAAAGTAATAGCCATCGATTTCCGACCGAGCTGAACGTTTTGATGTTTGAACGGAGTTTCTGCGATGTGGAATGTGGGAGAAGAAGAGGTGCAAATTAACCCGGCGGAATAATAAAGAATTTCGTGCGTAGCATAACAGATAGTTGGAATGCTGTATCAGCATTCCCACTAAAATATAATAAATATAAATATACAGGGTTGGGAGGGTTACTTTGTAAATGTAATCAGTTACTGAATACTGAATACATGGCTCTTAAAGTAATCCGAATACAGTTAAAGTTACGTGTCTGAAAAAAGTAACGTATTCAGATTACTTTTAGAATACTTTTGGAATACTTTCTCTTTCCATCACAGATGGGTATGTTTTGGTGCACAGGAAACACAAAAAGCAAAAGGGAACTGAACGTTTTTTTACTGTTTTAATGGCTTATCAAGAGCACAACTGAAACGATGTAACAACATAATAAACTTTTTGGGGATGCAGCTTGGGATGTGAGGAGTGAGGGACATGGCTTAGAAAGGACGTGTCGCCTTCTGTCCTGCCAGTGTTGGCAGGACATAATGTAATTATGGGAAAACTGAATTCAAAAAAATAAAACATTTGATCTCAGGTTTCATTTTTTTTTCTTCGAGATAGTTACCGGTGCGCCAAGGAGGAAGTGAAGTGGAGCACACAGGAAACATTTCATTGCAGACTGTTATGTTTATGTGGGGAAATTACAGTGCATACATTATTTGAGATATATTTCGAACTCGGACTTCATTTTAAGGACATTTCGGCCAGGGGTGTAGAGCTATTTGTTTAAGCACCGGATTCGCAAAACAGGAGAGTGTGTGAAACAGCCAGGCATATCTTGCCTCAAAACGATGCAGAGAAACTAGTCCATGCATTTGTTACTTCAAGGCTGGATTATTGTAACTCTTTATTATCAGGGTGTACCAAGAAGTCAGTTAAGTCGCTTCAGCTGATTCAAAATGCTGCAGCACGTGTACGAACCAGAGTTAGGAAAAGGGACCACATTACTCCTGTTCTGGCTGCCTTACACTGGCTCCGAACACAGGATAGAATTTAAAATTCTTCTTCTCGCCTACAAAGCCCTTTATAGAGAACCGCAGTGACGCGTCCTAAAACCCGGAAGTAAACTTCTTCCGGTTCCTTCGACAAAAATGCAATGCAATTTCTCCATAGGATTTTGGAAAATAGCTCGAAATAAGGTCTGTGGTTGACACACATTTAAAAGACGGATCACGTTTTGTTCAGCCGGATAATCTCCACATGTCTACCCTACTTTTATAATTTTGGAATCATGAATCTTATCGATAGATTTATGATCGATAGATTTATGATTCGAAAATTATGTCCTACTAGGGCATTGCGTTCCAAGAATGCAGGGTTCACTGTAAAAAAGGATTTTGGAGGGTAGTATATATTATCCAAGCAAATCATTTAAATTGTACTCAAGGTATATAAATGAGCATTGTTATATGAATGGGTAAATTCTACCTACACTACCTAATTTCTGACAGTACCAACTGAAACACAAATAATCTGGGTAAAATCTAGACAGAGACATTAGGCCCACACTTCACGCATGCGGCATAGGTCTGCGGTGATTCTCGGCTGCAGGCCAGAGGAACGGTGCTCTTTCGCGCCTCCCTCCTGGTGTGTGGAAATGTTGGAAGGTAAGTTATTACTGTCTATCATGTCCTACATATAAATGCTCACGTTTTTTGAGGTTCATCACAAGACTTGTTGTCTGCTTGCTTCACTGTTAGACAAGGAATTTAAGTTTGTTCCCATCTGTTACTCACTGGAAGTCGGTCACTGATGCTAGATAGCTGTAGCTAACATAGGAGCTAAGAGTAAAGCACAATTATGTTTAGCTCCATATTGTTAATAATTCGTATTAACAGCAATAATGTGCATGTTGACGGCATGCCGTCTGAAATGAGTTAAGTGTCACGGCGACAGTTGTATGTTAATGTAAGCTAAACAGCCAAGTTGTGTTTCACGTTAGCATCGTGCATGCTAAGCACAGAAGGCTATTGTTTGCTAGCTAAGTACCAACTAGAACAGCGCGCGGAAGGCGGCATTCGTTTAAATCAACCTTTGAAGTTGGTCGTCCTCTATATAAGGTGTGTTTGTCCAATGTTATTTTCCACACAGTATCCAATGGACATGCATACGTGATGCACACTGCAAAATCAATAGCCGTTTATTAAATAGCATGTCAGTTCAAGTAATATGACGAACTCTGACCCAGTTGAGTAGTATTGAGTGAGTACAGTAACGGTTTGCGGGGGACATATTCAAATGATGCACAAGGCTAACTAAGTTGAAGCTAGCTTGTAGCATCTCTCTTCGTCTATCTAACTGTTCCAACATCGGCCGTCAGTTTCCTCGTGGGTCTGTCCGGGTAATATATACTATATATATTGTTGTGTTCGGTCGCTCTGTGCTTAACAATGGTGAGAGTGAAATACAGTTTACGGTAGTGATGTGTCGGTCGCGAACGAGCCGATTCTTTTGAACGGCTCTTTGGTACGAACGACGGGAACCGAGTCGTACTTGGTGAGAGCCGTTCTTGTTATCGTTCAATCGTTGGTCCGCAATCACTGCCTGCCAAAATCCACTCGTCTTTTAAAAAGCTTGATTTTGTTCCCCAAACATATTCTGTGAAGACCCGCCCCTACTCTGATTGGTAGGTTTCAGCACGAGGAGTGAGGTGGGGTGGGTCTTAACGGAATACACGGGAGAGAGAAGTCATAACAAGTGGTACAGGACAGGTAGACGACGTGTTTTTCGGATGGAAAATGAGCCAAACGCGAAAACGCAGCGGCATTTGGATGCACTTCAACCAAAACCCAGGCAGTGATAAAGCGCACCATTTGTAAAGCAAAAATATCCTTTAAAGCAGGGTCAACAAATAATCTCCATCGCCACTTAAAAAAACACAGTATCTAATATTAAGAGTTGTGTGAATTTCATTCAAGGCAAGGCAACTTTATTGACTTAACACATACAGAGGGTAAATTCAAAGTAGTACATTCACTGACATGAATGACATGGATATGGCGCCACCTTGTGTCATGTTTACAAGGCAGATTATTGACATTAGGTCTGGCAATACAGTCAATCATTATTTCGCAGATAAACCTAGTAACCCCGCCCCCTTTAAAAAAAACGGCTCTTTTGAACGGCTCTTTTGAACGGCTCTTTGAAAGGAACGGAGCCATAAGATCCGGCTCCCTTCAAAGAGCCATAATTCCCATCACTAGTTTATGGGACACGGTGTTGTTAAACTCCAGCTCCGTCGCGCGTGAACAATGAGCGTTCATATGCACGTGCATGAAACGTTAAATACTGAGAGAGACAACTATCTCGCGGCTATCTCTTAGTGAAAAATAACCATCGTATATTCAGCCAAGCCACAGTAATAATGATTTATGATTCATTTGTCTTTTTTGAGTATAGCTGCAACAATAGCCTATAGACTTATGTTTACATCGCCAAAGCTTACTGTATATTATTGTGAGGACTGGATAGATTACCACGGAGCAGGGCCAAAGCTCATTGTTATATATTTTAGGATTTCTCTACATATAAATGTTTAATTGTGTTATTTTTTTGGTAATGTTCAGTATAAGAAATGTGAATATAAGTGTAACATCCTCAGAGACAGCACCTAAGTCCTTATATACATTTAAAATCCTGCAGACAATTCGTAGAGTGGAGGTGGTGACCCTCAGCCCACTTGTCAGTGTCTTCAAGGAGAGATGGCCTGGTTTAATCAATGAGGCTCAGGTTAGAACGTTAAGTTTATTTTTTTTCATTTCAACTCACTGTTGTCAATGTCAGAGTTGTGAGTAATGAGTGTTGTCCCCTATGCTTTTTATTAGATCAAGGAGGAGTTCCGACACATAACAACTCTCACTGGAAGAGACTTTGATGCTGAAACTGGATGGGTACACACCACGTCGCTCTAGCTGATGCGTGCCAAAGGAGGAGATGCTGGCTCTAGGATGCGCCCTCACCTGAGCACAATTGATGAGGTACATTTATTTAAATGTTTCATTCAAGAATATGAAAATGCAGAAATAAGTCTTCTCACTAAAATGCATTTCCTCACAGCCCCAGAGTATTGGAAAAAGGGGGATGCAGTGGCCAGGTGCCTGATTGAATACCTTGGAGAACACCAAGAAGACCTTTTTCAAGACAGCCAGGTATGTCATTAAAGACTGATCAATTCAAGATTTTGACAGAGTTATTTCGGAGGTTGCTCTGAGAGGGATCCCTCCTCTGTTGCTCTCCCTGAGGTTTCTCCCATTTTTCCCTTTAAACTGTGGGTTTTCTCTGGAAGTTTTTCCTTGTACGATGTGAGGGTCTAAGGACAGAGGGTGTCGTATTGTCATACTGTTATTCTGTACAAACTGTGAAGTCCACTGAGACTAATATGTGACATTTGTGATATTGGGCTATATAAATAAACATTGATTGATTGTTTGATTTAGTAATGAATATTAAATGTTGTGAGGAAACCATTCCAATAAGTATTCCAAAATGTATTCACTTCAGGTTTACGAAAGTAACTGTAATCAGATTACTCATTTTTCAAATGTAACGTGAGCTGAATACAGTTACTTGATTTTTGTATTCTGATTACGTAACGCCGTTACATGTATTCCGTTACAACCCAACTCTGTAAATATATATATATATAAATATTATATATATACACCACAATATTTTATTAGTTGAATGGTCTCTGTAGCTGCTTTTACTGTAGTTACAAAAACCAAGTAAGTGTGTTGCTGAACTTGGCGGAGAAATGCAGAAAAGTGAAATGATTTGAATCAAAATTGTTACAGCTCAAATGCATTGCAATGACTTTGTTGGAAACTTGAAAGTGAAATGTTAAACTGGAAGAGTAGGAAAAATAGTGAAGAAGCTTAATATTTAAAAGAAAAGGTTTATAAAAGGTAAAAACAACAACATGTATAGCTTCAATGTCCTGAAATAGCTGAATAAGTTAATAGTTGAATGGTTTCTCTAGCTGAAAATAGGCTGAAGGAGTTACATATCAGATGTACGTAGTAGTATAAGTTCAAGTAGCATTACATCTATAAGGCTTTTATTTTGAAGGGGTGTTTGGTTTTGGGGAGTGTGAGGTGTAGAAAAACAAAATGAGATGTCTGACGTCAATAAATGGGAGGTTCACCCATAAAAACAATGGTTAGGTGGGCAAAGGCCTTTGGCCTGTTTGTGTGTGTGTGTGTGTGTGTGTGTGTGTGTGTGTGTGTGTGTGTGTGTGTATAGGCCGTTTTTGTGAGTGTGGACAGTCGGAGCATATACAATGTTTGCTTAGCCGATCTCCATTCAGAAAACACGCATTTTAAAAGGTTTTTCGCCTGCCGTCTTTTCTGCAGACTTGTCAAAGCATTAATTCATGGTTTTTACTAACCGGTATCAGTATGTTGTTACTTCGGCATCATTTTGAAACGTGTATTACAATTAAATCACGGTAAAATATGTTCATTTTGTTGTAGTTGCCAGCGATTCTCTCACTAGTTTAGCATACTCAGCCCGGTTGTTGGCCCGGAAAGAACCTCGATTTTGGAGAGCCAGAAAACTGTAAAAAAGTACCCGCTAGCCTGAACTACGCCTAGTGGAAACGCAACCAAAAACGGGCCGAGCATGGCACGGCACGCTTAAACCACGCTCCGCGCTGTAGTGGAGATGCGCCATAAGTGACGATGTCACGCCTGAAAATGTACCAAAACATAAACGTTGATAAGGCAAAACTGTAAAAGATATCAAAGATCTGAATACAAGTTTTATAGCTGAATGTCTTGTGATCATTTTAAAGTTGGAATGAAGTCTCTAACTGAAGGTATGTGGAAGGAGAAGCATTTGGCGCATGGTGTACTTAAAAGAGGATTTGAAGGTTCCTCCCATTGAGTTCCATGTTCAAAAAAGAATTTAAAAAGCTGAATATTTCAAAAAGTATAAAATATTTTGAAAAAGTTGAAAGTTTACCACCATGTGCTGGAAAGGCTGAATAGTTTGATATTTGAATGGTTTCTGTAGCTGAAAGTATGCTGAAGTTATTGAGAGCCAAATTATTGGTTGAAACTAGAAAATGCATTTCCTGCTGAAAATGCGTGTGAATGCTGTAAACTGTGAACATTTGTGGCTGAATTTTGCTGAAAATGCAGAAAAAGCTGAATATTTTATTAGTTGAATGGTCTCTGTAGCTGCTTTTAGCTACAGAAACCAAGTAAGTGTGTTGCTGATCTTAGCGGAGAAATGCAGAAAAGTGAAATGATTTGAATCAAAATTGTTACAGCTCAAATGCATTGCAAGGACTTTGTTGAAAACTTGAAAGTGAAATGTTAAACTGGAAGAGTAGGAAAAATAGTGAAGAAGCTTAATATTTAAAAGAAAAGGTTTAAAAAAGGTATAAACAACAAAATGCCTCAACGTCCTGAAAAAGCTGAATAAGTTAATAGTTGAATGGTTTCTGTAGCTGAAAGTAGGCTGAAGGAGTTAAATATTAAATGTAAGTAGTAGTGAATTAATGTGTACTAAGAAAAGAAAAGAAAGTAAAAACGCTTTGAAAAGCATCAGAATATTTTAACTGCAAACTTTTGAACTAAAACCAAACGTCACCAATAATGTATAAAATATGTGGAACGTGTTGAAGTCAGTATGAAGTCTCCATCAGACAGAAAAGAATAGGCTGAGACAGTCTTTAAACTCCAGTCTGTTTGTTTGTGTTTGAGGTGACGACGTTATGAAACACCTGTGTGTGTAAGCCCAGAGATCAAAGGTTACCATGGTGACGACGTTATCAAACACCTGTGTACGTGAGCCCAGAGATCAAAGGTTTCCACGGAGATGTGCTGTGAAAGGAGAGCCTTTCTATTGTTCTGAAGGAGAAATAAACCTCTTACATTTCTAACCATAGTTTAAAAATGTTAGCTGCTTTTGGTAAAATGTCAGTGTGTGTGTGTGTGTGTGTGTCTGTGTGTGTGTGTGTGGTAGAGATGTTCAGTGTGTGTGTGTGGTAGAGATGTTCAGTGTTTGTGTGTGTGTATGTCTGACTGTGTGTGTGTGTGTGTGTGAACATATGTAGTATAAACATCCAGTGTGTGTGTACCAGTCTGTCTGTGGGCGTGTCTGCTCTGATTAGATGATGTCACTCAGGTGTGTGGCCACAATCTGCCTAGCAACACCATGGTTACCAACTGCAGAACTGAGTCCCATTAAGAATGCATTGAGGATTATATCTGACAATTTTGCCACCCGTTCAAATACTATGGCTCATACAATAATATGACTAGACTGTGAGCATCAGGGAACCCCAATGAACTGATATATGTTTTTTTGGGGGGGTATAGCTGGACATTTTTCAACATAGGAGAGGTTTTCCTACGTTTTTCATGAAAAATGATGTCCAAGGAGTGTAGGGTTTGGGAATTATGGCAGGTTTAATACATTTTTTTGGGCGAATTTCAAGCTCTCCTCCTCTCTGTTTTGAGATCAAAGCAATCTAGCCTTAACGAGCTGCGCAATACACACTAATGTTAAAATCTGAAAAAGGCCTCTCTACCAAGCTGTAAACAGCATTCACACTAAGAAGAAGAAGAAGTAGAAGAAGATGATTAAAGTAAAGAAGAAAAAATAGTGGAATGCTGTTCCACAGCATTCGCACTAATAAGAAAGACAATTCCATTGAAGATCAAAAACGTTTATTGTGGTATATTTCACATCATATTATATGATTAGAAACAGCCAATCAACTCAAGGGCTTTATTCAGCTGCTTCTTTTCCCTGTAAAAAAACAAACAAAATATAAATACATACAGTGTATATGCACAAGCATAAACATCATACTCTGCATACATCTGAATGTTTTCTCTGTCGTTCATTTCATAAAGATTTGGGCTATATTTGTTCTGTCAAGACTTAAGTATTGCATTAAGAGATATTTAATTTAATTTTCATTCATAAAAGCTGAAATGTCTTTATAGTTACCTTGCCAGAGTCACGGCTCTTTGCTCTCAGTTTGTTGACCTGGGTCTCTGCAATGTCAGCACGCTCCTCAGCCTCCTCCAGCTCATTTTGAACCTTCCTGCACTTGGACAGATGAGTATTGGCTTGTTCCTCCTGGAATAAGAGATATATAGTTTAAGGTACAGAAACCTTCAAAGACTTTAAAATATAATATAAGAATGTGATGGTAATCTTAACAATCAGCAAGATTTGCTGGTAAAAATAAATCTGACATATCTACAAAACAATGTATATATTGTCCTTACCGCCTCCTCAGCCTGCCTCTTGTAGGCCTTCACCTTCAGCTGCAATTTGTCAACCAGATCCTGCAGCCTGGCAACATTTTTCTTGTCCTCCTCAGTCTGTGTCAATTTAGATTTGCATGTTTAAATATTCCTAAAAGGTTAGTATATTAGATGAATTGGTACTGTACATTTTAACTATGAAAGTAACCATACCTGATAGGTGAGCTCCTTAACTCTCCTCTCATATTTGCGGACACCTTTAACAGCATCTACTCCACGTCTCTGTTCAGCCTCAACCTCTGCTTCCAGCTCGCGCACCTTATGAATAACATTAAAACATTAAGTATCCAGCTTGTTTTCAAAGGTTTCTTTCAGCTATATAAATCTTAGTATGACTTATTTTACCCTAGACTCCAGTTTCTGGAGCTGCTTCTTGCCACCCTTCATGGCCAGGTTCTCAGCCTCATCCAGCCGGTGCTGCAGGTCCTTAACAGCAACCTCCAGGTTCTTCTTCATCCTCTCCAGATGAGCACTAGTATCTTGCTCCTTCTTCAGCTCCTCAGCCATCATAGCAGCCTACAGGAGACATCAAAACATGTTTATTCAAAAATATCAACAAAAAAAAATGGCCGTTAAAAGTAAGAACACATGACATTGAAACCTACATCAGTGATGGCCTTCTTGGCCTTCTCCTCTGCATTCCTTGCTTCCTGCACAGTGTCATCCACTTCACCCTGGACCTGGACCAGGTCTGTCTCAAGCTTCTTCTTGCTGTTCACAAGGCTTGTGTTCTAAAAGGTAAAAATATTTAGCCTCTTAAGTCATCACATGCCTAATATTCATGTTAGTTGAAATTGTATTTGATTCTTGAATTATTGAAATGATTAGGTTTGTTCACCTGAGAGTGCAGAAGTCCAACACGCTCACTGGCATCAACCAGCTCTTGCTCAGCAATTTTGCGACTTCTCTCTGTCTGTTCCAGAGCAGCTCTAAGTTCCTCAATTTCAGCCACCATAAGACCGTTTCTACGATCCACCATAGCAGCCTGCTCTTTGAAGTCCTCCTGGGCTCTGACAGCATCATCAAGGTGCAGTTGTGCATCCTAGTGAGAAAAAGATCAGACATATATACATGAATGCCACAATATAGCCCAATCTACCATAGTTGGAAAATAAACTGTTCCTTTTCTATACCTTCAGCTGTGCCTGCACATTCCTGAGCTGCTTCGTGGACTCAGCAGCCTGGCGGTTGGCATGGCTGAGCTGAATCTCCATCTCATTCAGATCTCCCTCCATCTTCTTCTTGATTCTCAGGGCATCAGTTCTGCTCCTGACCTCAGAATCCAGAGTGCTCTGCATGGAGTCAGTCACTCTCTGGCTGTTCCTCTTGATCTGTTCCATCTCTTCATCTTTCTCTGCCAGCTTCCTGTCCACCTCACCCTTAATCTGGTTGAGCTCCAGCTGGACACGCAGGATCTTAGACTCTTCATGTTCCAGAGTTCCCTAATGAAATCAAACAATTAAACACTCATCTTTGCCTTCAAACACTGATATATTTGTCAATGATTTTTAATGTTATGAACTCCCAGGAAAGAAATACCTCAGCCTCTTCAAGAGCTGTCTGGATCTCAGTCTTCTCTGTCTCCACCTGCTTCTTGGTCTTCTCCAGCTCATGGATGCTCTTGCCAGTCTCACCAATCTGTTCAGTCAGATCTGAGATCTCCTCTGCAGAAAGATACATGGGTTTAAATCATATTGTTGAGCCTTAAATGGTAAAATATCAACAAAATTGTTTTCCAACTCATGTTGAACTCTGTGACATTATGTAGAACTCACGTTGCAGATTCTTGTTTTCACGCTTCATGGTCTCCAGATGATCAAGAGCCTCCTCATAAGAGTTCTTCATCTTGAACAGTTCAGTGCTGAGAGAACGAGCCTCCTTCTGTGCTCCCTCAAGCTCTGCCTGACCCTCCTCGTACTTCTGCTTCCACTCTGCCAACACCTGAATAATACAATTCATACAGTTTATTTGGTTATGTTCAGGTATCAGGGCAAAATAAATATTCATGTCATTGTTTGTGTGTTTTGACCAAACACAGTAAATGGTGTTACCTTGTCAAAGTTCCTCTGCTTTTTGTCCAGGTTGGCAGCAAGGCCATTGGCCCTCTCCACATCAATCATGAGGTCCTCCACCTCACTCTGGAGCCTCTGTTTGGTTTTCTCAAGAGAAGCACACTTGGAATTCACTGCCTCAATCTGTTCCTCAGCCTCCTGAAGGCGCTGGGCAAGCTTTTTCCTGTTTGAAAATGGAGGTATTTGTGGCTCAGTTAAGTTATTTTCTAGTTATATTTGCATATATGAAAAAACGAATTACCGTATTAATTAATCTAAATGATTGGCCTCAAAGTAAGGGAGCTATACACATTTTAAAATACTAATGTTATTACCAGCAATTCAGGAATCAATTCTGGCCATTTAACAGTTTGAATGTCACTCACTTGGATTCCTCAAGCTCCTCAGTGCGCTGGATAGCATCAGTTTCATACTTCGATCTCCACTGAGCCACCTCACCGTTGGCCTTGGACATTCCACGCTGCAGCTCAGCCTTGGCCTCCTGCTCCTCTTCAAACTGCTCCCTCAGCAGATCACAGTCATGGCGGGCTGATTGCAGGCCATGGGCAAGAGCATTCTTGGCCTGTTGTAAGAAATATTATTAACCTTTACACAATTTCTAAATCACAAACAAATCATACAAATATATACTATCTTAATGGTTTCTTACCTTAACCTCCTCCTCAATCTGTCTCTTCAATTCATCAATCTGCTGTGTGGAGGCCTGCTTGCCTCTGGTCAACTGAGAGACAAGAGCTTCCTTCTCTTCAACTTGACGGCTGAACTCACCTTGTGTGAAAAATATTATAATATGTTAGTTTGTGTTACGTTTCTCAATCATATACTCCACAGATGGTTCACCAAAAATATGTAGATACCATTTTCTGTCAGGAGACGTGCTTTCTGTGAACTTGTGTCATTGATTTGGCGGACGTTTTCATCATTCTTGGTCTTCAGTTCGCTAAGTTGGTCCTCAAGAGTACGGCACATCTTTTCAAGATTTCCCTAATGAGCAAAAAATAAACAAGATCAGTGATCAGATTTTATTCACAAAATAATTTACATTATTTACTATATTCATATTGGTAACATATAATATAATCCAAAAAAGCATGTAATGCTAGTGTACCTTTGCCTTAGCAACATTCTCCATGTTGCTAGAGAGGTCATCAATCTCCATCTTGTATTCACTCTTTTCCTTCTCAAGCTTCTGCTTGACACGCTGGAGGTTGTCAATCTGCTCTCCCAGCTCAGCAACACTGTCAGCCTGCTTCTTGCGAAGGGCAGCAGCAGTTGCTTCATGCTGCAGAGTGGACTCCTCAAGATCACGACGGAGCTTCTGGAACTCAGCCTCACGCTTCTTGTTCATCTCAATCTGAGCAGCGGTGGCACCTCCAGCCTCCTCCAGCCTCTCACTGATCTCCTCAAGTTCCCTGGAGAGGTCAGCTCTCTGCTTCTCAACCTTGGCACGAGCTGCACGCTCAGCCTCAATCTCCTCTTCCAGTTCCTCAATACGAGCCTGTTGAATGTAGATGTTTTCTCTTTTAGCAATCATTCACTTTATTACACATAATAGCAAATGTATGCAGTATTGTTAAGTGTAACACAATATCTCACCTGGAGCTCCTTGATCTTCTTCTGGAGCTGAGCACCCAGAGACTGCTCATCTTCAATCTTGCTAAGGAGCTGACTGCATTCAAAGTCCTTCCTGTGAACATTATAAAGTGCATTGAGTTCATGCAATTGATCACTTCTTTAAAAAAATGTATGTTGTGCAAACAGAAAAACTACTTTTTGATTTTCTCATCAGACTGCTGCTTGTCATTCTCAAGATCCATGATGGATTCCTGGGCCAGTTTGAGATCACCCTCAAGCTTTCTCTTGGTTCTCTCCAGGTCCATACGCAGCTTCTTCTCTTGCTCCAGAGAACCCTCAAGCTAAACAAAGGTATACATTTTTAATTATCATGTTCAAGAATAATCTTGCTTTGCCAAATCAAGTGACTGTAAACTTACATCATCCACTTGCTGCTCAAGCTTGGTCTTGGCCTTGGTCAGAGTGTTGACTTTGTCTTCCTCTGCCTGCAGGTCATCAAGAGTCTGCTGATGAGACTCCTGAAGGGCTTTCTTTTCCTTGGTCAGCTTAGCAACGCTCTCATCCTGAGAGGCCATCTCCTCGGTCAGGTTCTTCACCTAAGTGTGCAAGAAAGATTTTGTTAATACAAATACATAATTATAATCTCACTACCTAATGGACAGATCATTGATTACAAACCTTGTTCTCAGTGGCATGTTTCTCCTTTTCCACTTTGGCCAAGGTAAGCTCCAGGTCATCAATATCCTTCTTGAGCTCAGAGCATTCATCCTCCAGCTTTCTCTTCTTGGCAGTGAGCTCAGCATTCATTTCCTCTTCATCCTCCAGTCTCTCAGTTGTCTCTTTGAGTTTGGCCTCCATCTGAATCTTACTCTTGATGAGTCCCTCACATCTCTCCTCAGCGTCATTGAGATTGTCTCCTTCCTAGACCATTTTCATAAAAATACATGTTAGCTCTTATATATTCACAAACATGAAAAAGCGTATTTGTCTGTTGAAGTTTACTTACAGATGCTACTTGCAGAGCCAGATCAGTCTTCTCCCGCAGAATGGAAACCATCTTCTCCTCCAGTTCCTTCTTCTTGGCCAGGGCAGTAGCCAGGTCAGTTGTCATTTTTTCATAGTTCTCCTTCATATTTGCCAGCTCCTTCTCAGTTTCAGCACTCTGCAGCAGAGGCTTAATCTTGTAGTAGACCTTCATCCATGGCCAGTGTTTGACATTCATGAAGGAGCGCACGTTGTACTGGATGGTGTATACGGCTTCCCTGCACAGAAAAAATTGGTTTTAGACAATAGATTTATTTTTTTACACCATTAATCAGAATTAGCAGTTTTCAACGTGCCTCCTTGCTGTCATCTTCACAAACTCCGTTCTCATGAGATAACCACGACACAAAGCCTGAGTAATTCTGACCAGAGAGGCCAGTTTTTCGTCTCTCATCTCCTCAAGGGTACCCAGCAGGCCAGCCTTGAAGAACACCTGAACAAACAGAAACAAAAAATTATTTCAGAATGCCTTTTTTCGAGGAGGGGAAATATAAATGTCTTTCAGCAAATAAATGATGAATTCAAGTAATGAACACTTGAAACACTGTATAACAAGCAAGCAGACAAACAAAATGAAATATGTGACTCCTATTTACATGATGGTTTTTGGTTGGATGGAATGGTTTTAAGGCCAAGTCTTAATCACTTGTTTCATCATAATCATCACAATTTTTTTTTTTTATTATTTGCCGGGATGGAAAAAGAAAGGCTACCAGAGTTGACCTCCTGAGGTAGTTTCATTAATTACATGTATAATACATACTACCGTAGTCACAGTAACATACAACAAATACACTGTACAGCGTCTTTGGTAAATATTCATTTGCTCAGTTATGAAGTAAATGTAAAGTACTTACCTTGGTGTGTCCAAATTTATATTCATCATGAGGAACATCAATTGACCCAAGCAGCTTCTCTGAAGCCTTCTTGTTGTCCATGAACTGACCGTCAGGGATGACACCGGCATTCAGCACCTTGTATCTATATGAAAGAGTTTATTGTCAGGAGGAGCATTACATTGTAATAATGAGAGGTTAAAATTCTATGTATAAAAACATTATACCTCTGCTTGAAATCAGCATAGAGGATCCTGCTGGGGAAACCTTTTCTGCAGATTCTAATACCCTCCAGAACACCATTACACCTGAGCTGGTGGATAACCAGGTGGTTCTCCATAAGACCTGTACAAAAAAAATTATATATTTAATTATTTGAATAAATAGTAGGTATTTTAGTTGATGTAGCACAGAATTAAAAACCAAACCAGTCATCAATACTGTTGTATATGTACCTGGAGTCTTTATCTCATTGGGAATCAGACAGCGCACAAAGTGAGGATGGGTGGCCCTCAAGTTAGTCATCAGCTTGCCCAAGTTCTCCTGTAATCCATAATGGTGTCTCATGTCATGAAATGCCACAATTGGGAGTTTTAGTTTAAACAGAGATCTATTAGATATGTTTGCTTTGAGAAAGCTTACCCTGAACTGCGAGGACACAGTCTGCATAGAACCACCCTTCTTCTTGCCTCCCTTCTTAGTAGCATCTGTTGATATTTTGTTAGAATGTCACAAAATTAGCATAAACAAGTAATAGTTGATGAGTTAAAATAAAATAATATTACAAATATACATTTGATTAGTAAAAAGTATATATTATCTCTGGTTTTAAATGTGTTTACTGTAGTTACTATCTTACCCTCAACTATTGGAGGATACAGCGAAACCAGCAGTTTCACTGAGGATTTCTGGTACAGCTGAATGACAGAGTCATTCAGGGGATCCTTGTTCTTGTCCAGCCAGCCAGTGATGTTGTAGTCCACGGTACCAGCATAGTGCACCAGGGAGAAGTGGGCCTCAGCCTTGCCCTTTGCGCGGGCTTTGGCTTTTCAAATGCTCTGTTTTTGCCAAGATGCTGGTCATAAAGCTTGTTCTTGAAGGATGTGTCTGAGGCCTTGGGGAACATGCACTCCTCTTCAAGGATGGAGAAGATGCCCATGGGCTTGAAAAGGTTGAAAGAGGTATATCATTTAGTGATACATTATAACAAATAAAAAAACAGTTACATATGATGTATGATATAATAAATGAAGTGGTTACCCTTTCAATCAGCTCAATGCAGGCAGCCAAGTCCATACCAAAGTCAATGAACTCCCAGATAATACCCTCCTTCTTGTACTCCTCTTGCTCCAGGACGAACATGGTGTGGTTGAAGAACTGTTGCAGTTTCTCATTTGTGAAGTTGATGCACAGCTGCTCCAATGTATTGAACTGCAAAAGGACATATCATCTTCATAATCTCTTACAAGGCAATAAGAACTATTATTTATTGAAAAGTATCAACTGCTAAATGGTTCAAACTCTGGCTTACATCAAAGATTTCAAAGCCAGCAATATCCAGCACACCAATGTAGAACTGTCTAGGTTGTTTGGTGTCCAACATATTGTTGATACGGATGACCATCCACAAGAACATCCTCTCATAGATAGACTTGGCCAGGGCAGGCACTGAGTTGTTGACCTTAAAGAAAAAAAGTGATGTGATTTCATTTTTGACACATATACAACTGGTATATTATATTATTTTCAAGATACATGCCACTAAAATTCCAAAACTAAACTAAAATTGAATCAAAGATCGCCCTTGAATTTAGAATTCAATTAGAACTCATTGACAGAAGTACAAAAAATGCCAACTGACATCGCATATCTTTTTCCTAATGAAATCTGTACTACATTTTTAGTTTTTAAACAGTAGAATGTTTTATATTGATCATCATTGTTTACCTGAGGTACAGTCTGTCCCTTGGTGACATACTCATTTCCGACCTTCACTCTAGGATAGCACAGACCCTTCAGCATGTCAGCGGAGTTCAGACCCAGCAAATAAGCAACCTTGTCAGCATCTGAAAATAATTCAGAAATGTCCATCATAATTTGTGAAGAACACAATGTTATCAAGAAATGTATCAATGTTGTTGCCAAGCTCTAAGCTTTGAGCTAAGATTAAATACTCACCGTCTGTGCCATCAGGCTCAGCCTGCTCCTCACGCTGCTTTTGCTTGAACTTCATGTTACCATGGTGAAGCACAGCACCGGTCATCTTGTAAATGCTCATCTTCTCTTCATTATTGAAGCCCAGGATATCAATAGCATTCTGATGTCAAAAAACACAATTGTTCAAGCAAAAGTTCTTAAAAGAGTTGTAATGATGTTGCATTTGTTTCACAAAGTCTATTTAAATATGTTGAATTGAAAATTACTCACATCCGTGGCTTCCAGCTCCACTTTGTCATCAATGCTGGCCACAGTGATCTTACCCATGCTACACATGGGGAAGTCGTAGGGGTTGGTTGTGAGGAGTGCCAGTTCTAGAATCCAAAAAAAATAAACATGTCAGTAGATATTTTTTATAAATGTAAAACTCTAATAAGGTTGAAACAATTGCAATATCTAATTCTCCTTACCAAGGAGCTCTGGTATGTGGCCGGTCATCATCTGGTAGAAGATATGGTAGCCTCTCTCTTCCTCAAGCTGGAATGTCACTCTAGACTTCTCCAGCAGATCTACAAGTTTTGATCATGTCAGTGCCAGGCTAAATCTTACTTACAGTAGTTTGTATACACTATAAGGATTGTTACTTACAAGTCTCAATATCAGCACTAGCCAGTTTGCCAGCTGTGTTGAAATGGATTCTGATGAATTTACCCTGTTTGGAATAACATAATCATTAATGTCCCTCCACATGTGCAATGTAACAATGCTTCTCTCGTGTGTAGAAACTGTTCCATACTTACAAAACGAGAAGAGTTGTCATTCCTCACAGTTTTGGCGTTACCATAAGACTCAAGCAATGGATTGGCTGCAATAATCTGATCCTCAAGTGACCCCTAAAATCCAGGTTAAGAATAGCTGTCAGGAAACGACTTCATTTGTTCATCCCTGAAAAAACTTCTAAAGATAAAGAATCCTGAATCGTCATCATCATAGAGTAACATACCTTTGATGCGTCTCTCTTGGGTCCAGAAACTGAGATTGTTGCAAAGTACTGGATGACACGCTTGGTGTTCACAGTCTTTCCAGCACCAGATTCTCCACTAGGTAGAGACAGAGATTATTAAGAACTTGACCAATATGTTTGATTAATCTTAATTAAAACTAAATTGGTACAATTGTAAATGTTACAAACTTACGTGATCAAGACAGACTGGTTTTCCCTATCTGTAAAAGTAAAAAAAACATAAACCAATCAAGTACATGTTAAAAACAGAAACCCTATACTGATGCGTTTTAAATGAGTGGTAATGACTTACCAGTAGCCATGAACTGATAAGCGTTGTCAGAGACAGAGAAGATGTGGGGTGGAGCCTCCATACGCTTCTTGCCTCTGTAGGCACTTACACATTCAGCATCGTATACTGGGAGCCACTTGTAGGGGTTCACAGTGGCACAGAACAACCCAGAGTAGGTCTAAAATATATCATAGAGAATTTAAATGTAACTTCATGTTTCCAGCAAACATTTTTCAGTCTCATTAGGCAATTAGTCTTACGTAGATCATCCATGCTGCATAACGCTCTTTGAGGTTATACAGCACAGAGGCTTCATTGAGATGGGTCATCATGGCCATGTCCTCAATCTTGTCATACTTGGGAGGGTTCAATGGGAAGACCTCCTCTTCTTTCACCTCCCTCTCCTAGAACAGGAAATGTGTTACAATGAGAAATGATCAAATTGAATTCTTGTACACACTGATTTAATGATACGAACCTCCTCAGTTCCCAGTATTTTGACAGTGACTTTGGCACCATCTTTCTTGAGGATTGTTGCCTTCACGTACAGCTCCTTGACATCAGACACAAAGCAAGCACTCTTGGCATCAAATGGTGCGTTTTGAGCCTCAATTCTTTCCTCTGGCTTACGAAGGTAAATGGCAGCCTTGCCATACAAGGCCATCTCCGCGTCGGTACTCATGGTGGCAGTTTATTTCTGTGAAGTACACACAAGTAAGATAAATCTTATTAATCTTACTTATTTTAATGTTTTCAATCAATTTGATTCAACAGCCCAGAATGTCTGTCATCAAAGAAAAAGAAACATATCCCCATTAAATAGAATTCTCCTTGAAATTGAAATGGAAGGATTCAAATCAAATTCTCGTTAAATCGTCACACAAATGTGCACAGCACCACACTCAGTGAAATGTAGTCTTTGAATTTAACCCATCCTAGTATTAGAAGCAGTGGGCAGCTACTATACAGGGCCCAGGAAGCAGTGTGGGGGTCAGCTGCTTTGCTCTCAGAGGTAGGAAGTAAACTGAAATGTGGATTGGTAACAGTCCACACTTCAATTATTTTCCTGTGTACCGCTACCAGAACACATTCCAGTATGGAGTTAAAAGTAATTAGCTCATTAAAACGTTTTTCTAACTTAGATTGACGGAATAAAATATATTTACAAATGTAATGTAGTTGAAATATGTTCATACCTGTTCCACTCTTATTGAAAAGTCAGAAATATTCCACAATCCTGTTGAGAAGATATCATATTGGTCTTAAATCAACAAAATTGTTCATGATATTTTTTACAATGAATTTATATTTTAAACACAAATTGAGCAAATACAGAATGCATTGAAATGCTATACAGCAGAAAATAAGCCTACCACAAGCTGAAGCCTCCAAAAGTCTTCCACCACACCGCCTCTGTTCTGTTGGGGCCCCCTTATATACGATCTGGCTTATTGCTTACTTAGCGAGGTTAAATATGGGCCGTTGCCAAATATGGTGTGGACAACAGGCATCGATTGGAACAGGTGTTCACAGTACATCTTCTATTTTGGCCCGGTTCCAGAACAAAATTACTTAGGTTGCATCTGAGATTACAGGGGTACAGCAGTATTATTTGAATGGGTACTGGAGCTTAAACATGTCAAGCTGCACCTTCAGTGACCTTTGGTTTAATTCAGGATACTGATCCACCACTGCAGTCAGGCTTGGATTTTCGTCATTTTAGGGGCAAGGCCATTTGGCCTTTGGTGTCACAATTTTTTTTAGGGCGCTGTCACGATCTTGGCGTTATGTCACGGTTTTAGTTTTGTGTGTCTGGTAATGGATTTTGTTTTGCTGTTCTTTTCTCCCTGTTTCATGTTTTCCTCCCTGTCTCTTGTCTGGTCCTTCTCCCTGTGTTTTCCTCCCTGTCGTTAGTTTCCCTGGTGTGTCTGATTGTGTTCACCTGTTGCCCTCGTGTTTCTCCTCCCCTGCCCGGCTGTTTCTCGTCTCGTGATTACCCCTCCCTGTATTTACTCTTGTCTCTTCCTGTGTTCCCCGTCGGTTCATTGTTTGTTTGTCCTCCCTTCACGTTTCATGTTTTTCTCTCCGGTCTTCCTCCATGTTTTTCACGGTCAGTTTTTGTGTTATTGTTTTCCTGAGTTACCGTTTTGATTCATGCCATGTTTTTGTTATCAGCTTTTAAATAAAGCTCACTTTTTGTTTCTAAACCTTTTTCCGTTTTTGTAGTCTGCATTTGGATCCTACCTTTTCCGCGATCTTACAGAGATCATAACAGAATGAACCGACCAAATATGGACCCAGCGGATTATGATTTTGATTTGCTCTCTCTGGATTACTCCCTGCGATGTCATCATGCTGAGTGGAGTATATCCTCGTCTAGAAGGAACAAAGAGGCTGTCCTTAAAAAGGCACAAATGGAGGTGGCCAACATGCCATGGTTGAGGAGCTCGTTGCCTGAATGGCTCAGAGTTTTCTCACGTAGCCCTGAGTGCCAGTCTCCATTTTCTGACCGTTTTTTGGGATCCCGCCTGGCGTTTGGAGGTCCACGGAGCCTCCAAAAGACCTCTAAAAAATGTAAGGTCAGGAAGCCAGCTCGTACTCCAGTACCGGTCCACACAGCCATGGTTCCGTGCTCCAGTGCCGGCCCACACAGTCATGTACTGTGCTCCAGTGCCATCCCGCACAGCCATGGTTCCGTGTTCCGGTTCCCTGCCCAGCAGCCATGGTTCCGGATCAGGTACCGGTCCCAGCAGCCATGGTTCCGGCCCCAGTGCCAGCCCCAGCAGCCATGGTCCCTGCTTCAGAACCGGACCTTACAGCCATGTTTCCGGCTCCAGAACCGGCCCACACAGCCATGGTCCAGGCCTCTGTTCCGGCCCCAGCAGCCATGGTTCCGGCCCCAGTTCCGGCCCCTGCTGCCATGTTTCTGACTCCAGTTTCGGATCCAGTACTGGCTCTCCGGCCGACGCCAGCTCCCCGTGTCCTGTCGGCGTACCGGCCGACTCCAGCACCTCGTCTCCTGTTGGCTCTCCGGCCGACACCAGCTCCCCGTGTCCTGTCGGCGTTCCGGCCGACGCCAGCTCCCCGTGTCCTGTCGCTGTACCGGCCGACTCCAGCTCCTCGTCTCCTGTTGGCTCTCCGGCCGACGCCAATCCCCCGTGTCCTGTCGGCGTACCGACCGACGCCAGCTCCCCGTGTCCTGTCGGTGTACCGACCGACTCAAGTCCCTTCTCAAGTCCCCTCTCGAGTCTCTTCTCAAGTCCTCTCTCGAGTCTCTTCTCGAGTCCTCTCTCGAGTCTCTTCTCGAGTCCCCTCTCGAGTCCCCACTCGAGTCCTCTCTCGAGTCCCCTCTCAAGTCTCCTCTCGAGTTCTTTCTCAAGTTCCCTCTCAAGTCTCCTCTCGAGTCCCCTCTCAAGTTCCTTCTCAGGTCCCCTCTCGAGTCTCTTCTCGAGTACCCTCTCAAGTTCCCTCTCGAGTCCCCTCTCGAGTCTCCTCTGAGTTCCTTCTCAAGTCCCTTCTCGAGTTCCCTCTCGAGTTCCCTCAAGTCCCCTTTCAAGTCACCTCTCGAGTCCCCTCTCAAGTCACTACCCTATGTCCTGTGCCGTTGGAGGTTCCGCTGGGGTCCTGCCAACTCCATGTCCTGTTTCGTTGGGGGTGCCGCCGACTACTCTTCTGCCGGGGGTCCTGCCAACCCTATGTCCTGTGCTGTTGAAGGTCCCGCCGACTACTCTTCTGCCGGGGGTCCTGCGAACCCTATGTCCTGTGCCGTTGGAGACCCCGCCGACTATTGTTCTGCCGGTGGTCCTGCAAACCCTATGTCCTGTGCCGTTTGAGTTCCAGCCGACACCTGTTTCGTCGGGGGTCCTACCAACTCCATGTCCTGTGTCGTTGGGGGTTCCGCTGAGGGTCCTGCAAACTCCATGTCCTGTTTCGTTGGGGGTTCCGCCGGATTTCCTGCCAACACCATATCCTGTCCTGTTGGGGGTCCCGCCGACACCTGCTCCGCCGGGTTTCCTGCCAACACCATGTCCTATCATGTCGGAGGTCCCAGCTCTTGCTCCGTCCGGGGTCCCACTGACACCAGCCCATGTTCCGTCCAGAGTTCCGTTTACGCCTGTCCCGCCAGGGGTCCCACCAGCTCCTGCTTTCGATCCCAGTGCTCCGGCGATCCAGCTGACACTGGAGGGGTCCCATTGCGGCGTAAGTTGGCCTCCTGAGTTCCCCAGCGGCCTTCGCCCTCGAGCCCGGCCTCCTGAGTTCCCCAGCGGCGTTCGCCCTCGAGCCCGGCCCCCTGACTTTTCGAACTCTGCCTTGCCCCCGGGCCGTCCGCCCGAGACCACCTTCTGTTCCTCTGCCTTGCCTCTGGGCTGTCTACCCAGACACGTCCTCCGGACCCCCTCCACCCACCCTTTTCGAAGTATTGGACTTTGTGTGTGTTATTGGACGTCTGGGATCCGTCCCTTGAAGGGGGGGGGGGGGTTCTGTCATGATCTTGATGTTATGTCACGGTTTTAGTTTTGTGTGTCTGGTAATGTGTTTTGTTTTGCTGTTCTTTTCTCCCTGTTTCATGTTTTCCTCCCTGTCTCTTGTCTGGTCCTTCTCCCTGTGTTTTGCTCCCTGTCGTTAGTTTCCCTGGTGTGTCTGATTATCTGATTGTGTTCACCTGTTGCCCTCGTGTTTCTCCTCCCCTGCCCGGCTGTTTCTCGTCTTGTGATTACCCCTCCCTGTATTTAGTCTTGTCTCTTCCTGTGTTCCCTGTCGGTTCATTGTTTGTTTGTCCTCCCTTCACGTCAGGTTTTATGTTTTTCTCTCCGGTCTTCCTCCATGTTTTTCACGGTCAGTTTTTGTGTTATTGTTTTCCTGAGTTACCGTTTTGATTCATGCCATGTTTTTGTTATCAGCTTTTAAATAAAGCTCACTTTTTGTTTCTAAACCTTTTTCCGTTTTTGTAGTCTGCATTTGGGTCCTACCTTTTCCGCGATCTTACAGAGATCATAACAGGCGCAAAGGCCACATGCCAGGGCACAAAGGCCATTGAGGGAAACATTTGGATTTGGAGCTTACAAATAAATAACTTCACTTTCTGATAAGAAAAACACACGAATGACATGGAAAACAAATCACTTTTTTAATATCAATAATGTCAAACATTATATCATCATATAGGCCTATGCCTCCTTAGTATTACCGTATATAAACCGTACTTTACTTTGAATAATTAGTGTTTGGTATGTTTTCCATCTACTACTTCTCCCATTCCCAAATCCGAAAACAAATCTAAAATTCTATTAATATGTAACAAATATATTCCATTTCAGAGCAGAAGAAACAGCCTTCAAGGGTCAAACTCTGCACATACATCATTCAGCAGTGCACAGTGAAGCTCCAACATTTGTGTGTGTGTGCAGCTCCTCATATCTGTTCAGAAACTGGACAAAAGTTAAACAAGTACAAACCACAGACTGTCTGTGTCATGGCAAATACAGTCGCTGCTTTAATTCAGTCTTTAGGACGTTGTGAGTTTGGACGGAGCAGATACAGGTTAGTTTAGCCTGATCAATCTGATCTCCATTCAGAAAACACGCATTTGAAAAGGTTTTTAGCCTGATCAATCCGATCTCCATTCAGAAAACACGCATTTGAAAAGGTTTTTCGCCTGCCATCTTTTCTGCACACTTGTCAAAGCATTAAAGCATGGTTTATACTAACCGTTATCAGTATTTAGTTACTTTGGCATCATTTTGAAACGTGTATTACAATTAAATCACGGTAAAATAGGTTAAGTTTGTCGTGTTGGTTTCCACCACAGTATTTACTGGATATAAGCCCCGCCCCCTCTCCAGCGCATCCTGTTTGAATGACAGGAGTAACCACCGCACCACCCTCGGCTGACAGCCGCGGTGAAACTCCAGCGATTAGAGCAGTCGTTCTCAAAGTGGGGGCACAGGGGGGGCGCGAGAGACCAGGAGGAAAAATGGTTATTAAAAAAAAAATTATTATTAAAAAAAAAAATGATACAGTACTATTACGTCTGGGTCTCTGTTTCATTAAAGCTCGGCTCTGTGTGTGTGTGGAACGAGCCATTTTGTGTGCGCGAGCGAGAGAGAGAGAGCGCACCGGTACCGGAAATCGTTGTTGTTAGCTTCTGGTGCTAGCGAGCTACGCTAACGGATATAAGGAGTTTTTTCAACAACAAAGTTGAGGAGAGTCCTCTCCTGTCAGACTGAGAGACTCAGTGAGCTAAAGGACTCTCTCAGTCTTTAGATAGTTAACTTTAGTCTAAGTTATCTCAGTGGGTCTCAAACGTTTTGGTCACCATTAATGTAAACAATTATTTCCGAGGCACACGTTTATATGATCATTATAGTTATAAAAAAATAAGAGAATAAATGAAAAACAGGTATGAAATACTATATGTCAGTAAAAAAAGAATAAAGTTTAAAAGGGTGATTTGTAAAATATCCATAAGTAAAAAGTAAATCTGTTAACAGTTCTGTTTCAAATGGGTGTTGAGAGAGGTATCCATAGATCTCTTCATTTTGCTCTCAAAGTGCACCAGAT
Organism: Dissostichus eleginoides; assembly: GCA_031216635.1. NCBI lineage: Eukaryota > Metazoa > Chordata > Actinopteri > Perciformes > Nototheniidae > Dissostichus > Dissostichus eleginoides. The sequence continues at coordinate 24,312,810 of CM062278.1, forward strand.
TGATGCTTTTAACTTCAATATTTAAAAATAAATCTTCCCGGGGGAGCATGCCCCCGGACCCCCCTATGTGTTTTTTTAGTTATATTTTTCATTAGTTTTACCAAAATAACTTGATTTAATTGTATTTAAAATAACATTTCCAAATAAATAAATCCTTCGAATCTGCCTGTTCAGTTCCTGTTGGAATGTGAAGGGTTAAATGAAAGAAGCTCGTCTCTGCGAGTTACTGTGAAGACGGGAGAGCTTGGTGGTCCTGCTGTAAATTCAAAGAGGGCCCGCTATCGTAGCTCAATGAGAGAGTAATGTCAAAGGGACTAGGTATAAAAGTCACGGCTTGCCACTGGCAGAACATTTACATGCACAAAAACCTATATAACACACTACAGGAAAGAGAAACCCCCCAAAAGCATAATAGGGCCTCTTTAAAATTAATATTTTAGCAGTAGTTTTCATACTGCATTAGAGAGTTTTAGAAGTGTGGCCCATGGAAGGCAGAGTACACATGCATGGATTATCTGTATGTTATCCTTAACATTTATCTAATTGTGAATCTGATCCTCACTTAGGAGAAGTCACTACCTCTCTGTTAGGGATAATGATGAATTTACACACACACCCTTCCTCTTATTTTACCTGGAATATATCCAATACACACATACACTCTCTCGTCTTTTTTCTCGAGCACAAAATCCCTAACACACACACAGACTCACACAAGCACACTTTAAAAAGATACACACATCTACTGTACAGCTGACACTGTGAGCCTGTGATAATGAGCTACACCTTCCCTCTGTTATGTTCAGTTATATCTCTCGTCACCAATCCCACACATTGTGTTAGTGTGTATGTGTGTATGAGTGTATGTTCTTCCCTTATACCTTCAAACTGCATACATTCACCTGTTTTTGTGGTGAATGAAGGAACATTTCTGCCTTTAAAGTAAATCTGATCTGAGGGAAAATAAGACCATGACAGACTTATTACAACCTATAGAATTTGACGTCAAACAAATGTTGTCTACAATACTAGGGCACTAATATATAGGAAGTGATTATTGAAACATTATTAAATAATTTCCTCTGACTCTGATTTGTGTTGTTGCTGTGCAGAAGTCTCCAGCCTCCCACACAGCATGATACATCTCCTTCATTCTTGTTTGGCAGGAAAAAAACGTTTCAATCTTTCTCTGAAAAGTTCAACCTTACAGAGCTTTTGAAAGCACTCTGCTCTGTAGAAACACACCTTTGTCTACCTTGTAGCCGCTTTGTGTACATGTTAATAAGAGTGGTGGTTGTTTTTGAAAGATAACTGTTTGAAATCTGATTTTACATGAAAGAAAAATAAATAATATGGAAGAATATAGCAGATTTTAAACCACGATGCATGTCTGATGTTGGGCTATCAATTATGCTTTCATAGACATTTGTGTGAACTTGTTGCATATAGCATTAATATTAAAGCCACTATGTGTATATTATTATTATTTTAAATTATGACACAAGATTTGAAATTAAATACTTTTGCAGCATAGTTTTTGCCCTCTTCGTAATGCCCTAAGCATCTTTTCAAAACCAATTTAACATCAGAGTGGGACCTTGAATAGCAGAATACGTATTATAAAGATTAATTTATCATTTGAATGTGGAACAAATTAGTTGATTTTTATGTTGCAAGGAATTGTAATTATATTTGCAGGGAAGAGAGTAAATAAAGGAATAATAATGCAAAAGAAGAAAATTAATACATGTGACAATAAAGAGAGAGAGGAATACATGTGGGACCATTAATGCTTTCACAAAATATTAATTTTGATAATCAGCAGTAATTTGGATTCATTGACTAAGGATTAAGGAAAATAATAATTAGAAACATTTGGTGAATTCAGATAAATTCAGAAAATGACATCCCTTTACCGTAATGCAGCCTTTAAAGAAGCAAAATACAACCCAATGATTACATCTAAAATCTAAGACGATATAGTCTCATTGATTATTGATATAATAATGGAATATTGATCATGCAATACGACACTAACCAACCGACTGTTTTCATTTTCCAGAGCCATCAGAAACTGAAGTGTTGATGATCACATGGTCCTACCCTGATAATCGTTTTTGAAATGTAAATATCCCACCCACTTCACTTCACTTCACTTTGATTGACTTAAAGACCGTCAGTCTCGGCTGCCCGGCCTGAGGATTGTTGGACTTTCTGTCTGTTTGCCTCCTTGGCTGGAAACCGGCGTGCAGACTCGTTTATATTCTAGCGGCCAATTTCTTTTTCTTGCCTGTCTGCCTACCTACCATCTGTCCCTCACTGCTTTCCATTGAGGGTAGAAGAAGAAGACGACATACAAGCGTAAGATGACATTCTGGACAAACACTGTAACAAGGCCTTTTTTCTGTACCAGTCAGTATTAACCATCTTACTTCATTTTCACCTGTTACATAAAGGTAATCATTCTTTAGCTTTACGACACAGTGAAATAATGGAAAAGGGTTACACCACACTGGAGACGAATACGTTTTTCAAAACCTTTTTCATTGCAACACAGCCAAATGTACACCCTAACTCAAGTGGCACCACTTAAAGTACCAGATCACATTTGGTCTGATCCGGGACTTGAACTGACAACCTTTTGGTTCCTATACAAAGTCCCTACAGACTAGACTGGATGCTGTGAATGGCAGAAAAATGTACTATAAATGGTACCTTTTGACAACTTTAAAATTATGTTTTAGGTAGAAAAAATATGTTTTTCGCAGTGGAATATCTTAATTTCTAACAACGTATGAATACCTTTTTATCGTGAGCTAAATCAACATTGTATGTTGAGAAATGATATCAAAGGCTGCACTATATACACAATGTAAATGAGCAGAAACATAATAAAGAGGGGCAAAACGAAGAGACAGAAAGAATGACAGATGTTTGACATAAGGGTCACAATGTCTTGAACACATTTACTGTATTATTATAACTCCATTTGCTCCTGATCACATCGTGTCAGCTGGACATCTCTCTGTCTCTTTGCGTAGTGACAGCTGGATCATGAGGAGTAATTACTGCCCTCTTAATAAATTCATTATAAATCATCTCAGCAGTCTCATCTGATATCATCCATCTTGTAATGTAAGGACATTTAGGACTTTGTCATCAAGCAGCTCTGCCCAGCCAATTACCCGCCCGTGTCTTCATCGAGTGGGAAGATTAAAAAGGATAATCAAGGGTGTAATGTTGGAATCGTGGTAAGATACACAGAGAGATTAATAACAACATTCATTAATAGGTGGAAGGTCAGTCATGGTGAAACAATTTTTGAAAATCCAAAGGATGTGTAATAGCTCTACTGAAATCGATCATGCAGTTGAATCTGTAGTGATCACAGATGGTTTGTTTCTGTGTGAATGAGAGAGAAAGTAAAAAAAAAAAACCTCCCTTTTTATTAATGAGTCTTCCCATGTGCACTGAAGCTGCTCAACACTGCAGTGAGTCAACACACGACACTGTGACAGAAATGCCACAACATGTTAGCTGAATTATGAATGAGTGTGTGCTCTGCGGCAAATCATGTGAAAGTCACGTACAGACACACACACACACACACACACACACACACACACACACCACACACACAGAGAAACACATGGACCAGTGGCAGTGAATGGAGCTTATCAATGATTCCCTAACACACAAGCAGACAACCAGACACAGCAAACACACACATACTGACTGCATGTTAACACACACATACTGTCCCCTGAAGCCCATCACATTAGTATTGATTACTGTTATGTTATTCTGGTAGGACACATGCTTGACATGTATCCCTGTACTGAAGCACGTGTGTCAATCATGCACGTAACCTTCATTTTCTGCAGATTATTACATTAGGTCGGAAAGAGCCGTAGGTCGCCCTTTCATTAGTCATAGGCCTTAAAATGTACACACTGTATCATTGGCCTAATGAAACATTATATTGTGTGCTAACGGCTGATTACTAACATCCAATCATATTCATGCAGGCTTGCTGAGAGTCTGTTATGGCCACAGGAAGTTATAAATACTCTGCTTTGTTTTTGTATATTATAATGATGTTAAATTGGCTGTTAACTGTTACTAACTCTCCCTGTCATCACTCTAGCCATGTTTTACATGTCATAATAAGAAAAATACGGTTTCACATATTCTGTTTTTATCTTTTATTAGATGTCGGTTGGCCTATTATAGTGTATTTCAATGCATCCTTTATATTATTTAGTCTATGTACTGTATATTCTACATGATGATAGGTGTAGTTACTGTTTTATTTATTATTTACTTCGTTTTTTTAACCAATGTGCCTTGCCTTGTTAAGGTGTTGCTTCTGTAACAAAATGTTTTTCCAATGTGGGATCAATGAGGTTTATCTAATGTAATTGAATCAAGTGTAAATAAGCAAAGGTGTAGATGACAAAATAAATGATGGCTGGATTACATTTAGCCGCATCAGTTTCAGGGTCCTGGTATTGTTTATTCTGGCTCTCTGTCAAACTGCCATGGTTTACTGACTTCTGAATAAAATGCACCATTGCTAATATTATTAGTCACACCGGTGCTGTTCTGCTATGACAAGGCTGTGAAAAAAAGGTCTATTTCCTCTTCGTCCTGTTGTGCCAATGTTCCCCACCTTCACTCATCACATGATTTCCATACAGACCTGCTCACCTGTGCCCAATGTTCTTAAAATCTCCCCTGCATAAATACCTGCCACTGCTCCAACAATTCCCTTCCAGACTTTTTATTGTGCATCCCGCCTTCTCTGCCTGCCTGACCTTTTTTTGTTTACCTGATCTCATCTGAACAAACCCAGCCTTGAATCATCCGCACGATAAACTTTGCTTTCACTTTACCTATACCTCGGTTCTGAGTCCATTAAGTTTGAGTATATTACCTGCAACACTGAACTTTAATGGCAGCCTTTCTCACTATGACTGATTCCCTCATGCCAATGCCCTGCAGCAGCAGACTGCACCAATCCAACCCCTCCCATGAGTGTTGAAGCTTTATTTTGATTTTATTAACCCAAACCTAACCTCAAGTATGTTAGTGAAGAGGACATATTATGTATTTGGGGGGTATTCCCTTGCCTGAAGTGTGTTATATATGTTTGTGTGCATGTAAATGGTCTGCAAAAGCAAAAATCCCAAAGTGTCCTACAGAGTTTCTCTCCCACACACTCCCCCCGCCTGAAACGCCACCATTGGGCTCATTAGTTTAATGGGCGGGACATCTCTGAGTGGTTGACCAATCACAACAGAGACTAAATAAACAATCAGAGCAGACTGGGCTCTGGTTTCTGTGGAGGGTGAAAAGAGAAACGATTGGTTCCTGTTTACTGTCCTGTAAGGAGAAATCGAAAAAAATCCTCTTATATGTTAAAGCTACTGTAGGTGCATAAAGTTAAAGGGTTATAAAGTTATTATGCTATATTTGAAAAATATACAACAGGTCTGTGAAGTTTTTTGCTTAAAATACCAAACAGATCACCCATTGTATTATATATAACAACTTTACTCTAAGTGCCTCCTGCAGACATCCTGCTGAATACACAGACTTACAGCTGCGAGAGGGGATTCAGCTAGACGACTGTATACGGAGACGATAGGTTGGGACGTGTCACGTGTGCCACCAATGACGTCATAGGAGCCAAAATCCTTGATCTGCTCGTTTGAAACCCCGTTTTTTTTTGTTTTTTTAGATGTGGGTAAGGAGGAAAAGAGAGAGGGTTGTATTTTCTGAAACTTTGTGAGTCTCCTTACACACCGGGGACACATATTTATGTATAAAAGACATCAAAAAGTGCATTTTGCATAATAGGTCCCCTTTAAATAAAGAAACCAATAATTTTTGTAAAGTAGTTATTTGTTGAATAAGTTGTAGCAGTGGCATTATAAATGTATCCTCTGGTAGGATCTTTATCCACAGTTAAGTTAATATCTTTAAAAAAAGCTTGGTGTCTCTACAGCTCTGATTTTCTAAATACAAATTAAAACACATAGATGCATGCAAACACCCAATAGAGATGTATATGCACCACAGAGAGGACACTTTACAGTTGATCCTCTCTAACTGTTTCCTCTGGGACATTAATGGAGAGGAAACAGGGGACGCAGCAGTGAAGTGTGAGGGAGGAAAGACAACGGGGAGAGAAAGAGATCCAGCCTGAATTTGATCTTTACCGGCTACAAATCCAATGGGAAAAAAGACAGACAGCAAGAGAGAGATGAAAAGATGAGGTGAGAAGAGAAGCATCTGTAAACAGGAAGATACCTGAGAGACAGAGGAGCCTGCTGGATTCAGAGTTCAGCCATGGAGAACATTACCTCCAACAAACACAAGCAAAACCGCTGGGTCATCACCGCACACACTGCGTATGTGTGTGTGTTAAAAGTATGTTTTGCCTCTTTATTTATGCATAGTGATTCAGATATGACTGTGTGAACCTGTTTGTTTACCTGTGTGTGTCCCCTACCTTCTTGTTATGATCCTATACATCTGTGTGCATTGAAGTGTATCTCTGAGCCTTATGTCCTGTTGTTGATGTGTGTGTGGTGTGTGTGTTGTGTGGTGTGTGTGTGTGTGTGTGTGTTTGTGTGTGTGTTGTGTGTGTGTGTACTGTACGTTGCCAGGTTGTGAGTGCTCATTTGCATTTGCCTCGTTTGATAGTTAGATGGATTCTTTGTCCAAGTTTAAAATGTTTGATAAGTTTAATCTGAAATCCAAAGTACACTTTGTTGCTTAAAACTACTCTCCTAGTTTTTGTGGAGAGGAAAATAAATGTGAAGCATGTTTTATAGGTAATGTCAGCTTGGTTTCAAGGAATATTTGACCAATCTAACTTCCAGCATTATAATATCCCTGCAGTCTGGGTCACACTGATTTGGATTTGGATTTATATTTCGCTGGCGTTTTCTATCTTTCATGAATAGTCACAAAATATTATCAGGACAGTCTAACCTCTACACCCACTGATCTTCAATTTTGGTTAAAAAGTATGCATCCGTCATCTCTCATTTATTTTAAATTGCTATCTTTGTTAGCTAAAATCAGTTTTTATATTGAGTTGCAAAGTCTAAGTCTGAGTTTTGTAAAAGTCCCTAACATTCGTCTGGCAGAATAAAGCCTGGAGTGATTATAAATTGCTCCTGATTGTGTGTGGAATTTTCAAACATTGTTAAATTAAATCAATACTTGTTAGAGTTACAATAAACAATGAAAAGATAATCATGTTTGTAAGTGATTTCTGTGCTTTCGTTCCACCATCTGCTGGCAGCAAAAACTCTTAAAACTTTAGTTTATTTTTCATCTGCAGCCTTTCAAAGACAATCTCAAATGTATTCTTGTTAATCACTTCTATTATCTCCAAAACGTTCTTATATCTTAGAATCCAGCAACTTGTATCAAAGAAAAAACTGTCAAAGGGAAAATGATTGTCTGTCTGCAAAAACCTGCATGAATGTGACATGTTTACAGTCTCATCTGGCAGTGGCATCATACAGATAGATAGACTTGATTACAGACACATCTTGAAATGACACCTTTCACCTTCCTGAGATATATATTCTAGTTAGTATAATCCCCTCCACCATCCATCTCTGCTGATTTGAGAGTCTGACAAGCCCACCACCACCTTTTAGATGTTTCTAACTGACCCATTTCCCCTGCAGCTCTGTCTCTGGTCTCCCTGTCATCTCCCCCTCGCTGTTATTTCTGACGGATATGAGCTCTTGTCACAGACAGCTTGGCTCAGAGGTCATAGAGACAAGTGGTCAGTAAACACAGGCGAATACACACTGCTCACTCTAACACGGGGCAACATGTACGCAGCAACAGAACAATCACACAAAACATGTTTATGTGAAAATACAAACCGTTTTCTCTGTTATTTTTCTCTTCGGGCAAATTGCCTGTCTGGTGGCTGATGTGTAGTTCATACAGCAAAAACACAGATAAGGTAGCACTTGAGCTTAAATGGAGTATAAAATACTGTGTTTTAGAAATATGTAGCCTACACAGTAAAGTAAATAATGCTCTTTTGGACCTATATTGTTATTTGTGGTTTTTAGGTTTTTGCAGGACAGTCACCATACACCACACAATGTATAATATACTGTACTTATACATAAAAACATGTGAATAAATATGTTTTTAGTTGAGTTAGCTTCCCTGGAATTGGAGTTTTGCATTTTAATTGACATATAATATAGAATGAGAGATATAAAAGGTAATAATTGCAACACCTATTTCCATGTTAATGTGAACAAATGCAGTTTGCAACATCTACACTTTGTTCTGAAAACAAACTGATATCTCCATGAGGAATAGCAGAAATAAATCCTGAAATTAGTTCTTAGAAATGCTGAAAAAACAGTGTGTTGCTGATTGTTACTTGGTCTGTTTTTAGGTTTTTGTAAGCCAAAAAGAAAACGAGAATAGAGGGGGATCAGAGTAGCAGAGATTTTCTAATTTACAACAACACAGGGATTCTGATAAGGCATGGGTGAGGAAACATACACACACACACACACACACACACACACACACACACACACACACACACACACAAACACTCAGAGGAAATACATTCATGCTGAAAAGCAATGACACATCTTTGCCTCGTGAATTTTCAAGGAACGATAGAAGTTAAAGTGTGGATAACTCTTAATGTTTCTATACTGGGATTGTGTTTGTAATATTTAAATACACTCACCATATATCCTTATTCTCATTCAACATATTTAAGTTTAAATTTAAATTGAACATTGGCTGTCATTCTTTCAGCATCCTGCATCCATTTACCACTTTATTTCCCTCCTCTCATTCTCTATTCATTACAGAGGTGCATCTGCATTTGACAGACACAGCTGGAAGTGAAGTCCAAAAAACACACACACACACACACTCACACACACACTCACTAATTTCCATCCCTCCAAGCTAGCACCAGGGGAATATCAGTGACAGCTCTGTGATGTTGCACACACCACGTCTCGTTTAAATGAGCCATAAGGGAGAACAACATCACTGCCAACTGTCATCATACAAGTAAATGCAATTAAAAAACATTCATATGTCAACACCTGTTATGAAAAATGATTGGCAGAAATATATGTTGTTTCTGAAATTGCATAATTGTACTCCTTTGCAAATTATGTGAGTGTATGTGCATGCTAACTTGTGACTGCACCTGTATATTTACTGCATATGTGCACATATCTGCTTATTCATGCTGCATTCCTGTACCATCACACGTGTGTATTTTAATGTGGCTCATGATGAGAGCATACCCACGCGTACGTTCATTCATGTGCGTCTGTGTGTGAGGTGTAACCAGGCAGCTAGACTATTAATTAAGAAAGCTATTGCTGCCAAGGTTGGTTTGGCAATTAATATCAGATTATCTGAGCCGGAGCCTGTCCTCCTGAAGACTGAAGTGCACTGCAGAAGTAAACACGAGTAAACGCAATACATTCAAAGGCTTTATTTTTGCTAGTTTTGGCAAAAAAACACCTTAAGTCCCAGGGTCCTCTAACAGTAACATAACAGAGACGTATATAATAGTGCGGTAAAATAGTGCATAGACATAATGGGGTAAGTAACATGTAAGAATAAGAAAAACATTCATATATAAGAGAGAATAAGATACAACAAAATGGCAGAATGAGCACAATATGTCCGGGAATCTTCCATAAGGGCCAATGGTGTGTTAGTTTGAATTTGTGTTTGTCTCTTTGTGTTCCAGTGTTTACCATCACATCGCAGTGCAACAGGATAGAGTAAGAAAAAGTGTGCACATATATTGAAGGTATTATGGTAAAACTCAACTGGCTCTCAAGGATAAAAGTACAATAACACACATGCACCCCGATCTTTGATAGCCTCTTCAGGGTAAGCCTTTAGCACCGAGGGTAAGTGACAGTTTTGCCCGATGCAAGCCAAACCTTCTTTAAGCATGCTCTTGCTCACGTACACACACAGACACACACACACACACACACACACACACACACACACACAAACACACACATACACACACAGAAGTACACAAACACATACTCTCACACACTCAGGGGTGATTAGGGTCAGTGACAGGGTGCAAGCAAAGCCCTTTCTCCTTCTTCCTTCATCCCTCTTTCTCTCCAATTGCCTCGTCTGTCTTACACGATCACCCCGAGGTGCTGGGGGCCGGTGACAGGGGCCCCTGAGGGCCAAAGGCCTGTCGGACAGTGTCAACTGATTGTTGACAGCCTGTCCCAACGGCACTGACAAACACAAATACACACCATACACATATCTTGTCGTCCTCTTTTGCCTTTTTTCGCTTCTCTCTCAATTTGCCGATGTATTTTCTTCTCCACTTTCTCCCTCTTTCTTTGACTGAAGCTGCTGACCCAGGCTGTTACTCTGGAGTTGGCTGTCCCATTCAGACCTCAGCCCAGAGCTGGCACCTCACACTGGGGAGATAAACGCTTCTGAGCGTGCCTGAAGCCCTGGGGGAAGGACACAGGGCTGCAGTGCTGGTGGGTTGATGGGTTTGTGTTGAAGTTCAGTTGGAGGGTTGCAGGGTATGATGTGAAAATATTTTACTTGGTAACTGTTAGAAAAATATCACTCGTCACCGGCTTGAGCTTCAATAATCAGGATACATGTATTTATTATCCTTGCAAAAATGGAAGTAGTCATACAGAGCATTTAGTTCCTGAACAGTGTCCTTCACATGCTGACAGGGGCGGACTGGGACTACAAATCAGCCGGCCCACTTCGGTACCGCAAGTAATTACCGCTAGTAAATTGTCAAGGGGCGGGGGGGTGCTAGTGACTTATCCGACCGGCCCACATCGTCCGACCGGCCCACTTCAGTACTTCAGCCCATCGGGATTCGTCCCGAACGTCCCGATGGCCAGTCCGCCCCTGCATGCTGATATACAAGAGAGGGAGTTACACAATCACAAGATTATGAAACAAAAATATATTGTGATATATTGGAAAATATAATACAATATATTGGATCATACATTTCCATATATGGGAAAGTTTCCTTATATCTTTAAATATATTGCAATATATGCATGGACCATGTATGGCTATATATTGATACATATAAAAAAATATATTGCAATGAAAACAAAAACTGCACTATACATTTTTATATGTAATAGTTTTATTGAAACACTCATTTATCTTTCATGAGTTACACAAGTTTACATAAAGTTGAACAGATATTCATAACCAGTTATCTCACTTCGTTTTGTATAGTTACCCACTTTATATATGAACATATGTTTGATGGTATATATTTAAAAAGTACAAATACTCCATTGTCCATTGAATGATGGAAAATAATATACAGTTTATAAATATATAAAGACACACACATGCATATATGCATGCATATATATATATATGCATACAGTATACATGCATACAGTATATACCAATGCATATATATACATGTGTCCAATGCAATGCACATCTTTTTTCATTCTTGAATATACTATAATATACTTACTTCTTATTTATATGTGTTTAATATATATGTTTATTTTGAAATTGGAAATAACCCAGTAGGCCTACTGAGATATTCTTGGAAATTAAATGAGAATCCATAAAACGGCTGGCGTTTGGATTCTGGTTACGGCCGACTAGCTATTTGGAGTGGAATGCAGCCCATCCACGGCAGACAGCCCAAAACAGTAATCGAATGCGCCACTTCCGGCTGACAGTGACTTGCATCATGTAGTTTTCCGCTATCAAAAACTGACCTCCGTTTCGCTAAACAAATATTTGTTATAACTCTCTAAAAACGTGTTAACGTTCTCATTGGACACATGTGCCAGTGATCATAAAACCAATCAATCTCACAGATTTCGGGGAGGCCCCCCCTCTCCAGCAATAGATTGATCTGATTGGCAGATTCAAATGCAAGTGGGTTGCCTCTGTCTGTTGATGATGGGATTATGGCGCTGTCAAAGAGAAAGCATTCATCAGGTGCTTCGAAAAATAAAAAGAAACAAGAGGAATATACAGCACGAGAGTAAGGTATGTTTGTGAACATTTAAAACTATTTTAAATTGAAATAATTCTGCATGTACACTACAAGTAGTCTAGTTGCTTAATCCGTAGGTCCCGTCTCTCGGCACTACAACAGCTAAATTAGCTATGTTAGTTCCCTTGTTATGCAGTGTATAACCGGTCCGCAGCTTTGTGAACATTCAATTCGGTAAGATTTTCAATGTTACAGTCAACTGAAGTCGACCCAAAAAAGCCGAAAATAGCAGACTTTTAGATCGCTAACATTTTTAGCATAAGTCAATGGAGTTTAACATAGCGGAAATTAGCATCGCGGCTATTGGACATTTTCTGACTGGTGAAGATGATGAATGAAAATATTTTCTGTTGCTGTAGCTAGCTAGTAAAGTAATGTAACCACAGTTAGTCTATGTCTTCTGATGTTAGCAACTATGTAGGCTAACATTAGTTAGGCCATGTGTTGTGGACTAATGCATTCAAGTTAGTTCACATTTTAGTTGTTATTGCCCCTGCTGACAATTGTGTGTATAATATGTAGCCTACAGTCAATGGAATTTCACATGTTGCTCTCCAATGTATGTTATTTTAATGTTGACACATAATACTATAACTATATATTTTACAGGAGCATTGTTGAAATTCCTAGGTCGAACTAAGCCTGCAGAACCACAAGTCAAGAGGACAGAGGAGCCAGGGTGAGGCAGAAGAAATAAGGAGAGAGGGCCCATGCAGAGAGGCAGACGTCAGTAGTGAGGAATCAGACCCACAAGACACTAGGACAGAGGAAACAGATAGCAGTGGTGAGGAACACATTGTCATTTCATTTCACTGTAATTTTACTTTTCACATGTCACTTTATTCAGCTTAGTTATTTATTCTGTTATTTTATTACTGGTACTGCTAATTGCACTATGCGTATTGTTGTATATTGTATACCTATGTATTTACTACTACTGCTTACAAAATCGAGGGTTGTAGCTTTGTGTCAGTACATATTTCAGGGTTTTTCTATGCCTTTGTTCATCTAAATTCTAATACTCATAGGCGACTACAACTCCTGCCGATGCCGAGGCCCGGTTCTCCCTTCCCACCACCCCAGGCTCATTGTGCTAGGTAAAACTCTCATTCAATAAAAGTAGTCTTTTAAAGATAAATGCAATTACATTTAAAAAAGTTGTAAACAGAACTGTTACAGATGCAGATGCTTGGTCCAAATTCCATAAAATATACCAACCAGTAGCGCCACACTCAAAAAATGTACAAAGCCTATTCTTCCACTATTTGCATTCCCACATTATTCACCAAGCCAGCCCATGCTTTAATATAGATATTATGGATATTGTTATAATTCCTGCTGTCTTTTGTGAACTTCTAATTATTTTTAATTGTTCTGTTCCACAGATGCTGTAGTAAACCACCATCAAGGGACCAAGACATCAGATATAAGAAAATCCATTAACACAAGAATTTGTGAGTTAAGGCACCAGGTGAAGCGAAAAAACAAGATGGACGATTAAATAGGGTACAAGACTGTTTTTTTGGCCCTGTTCCGGACCTTGTTTCAATGAGTGATCAGCTCATGTTTAAAGTTGTCACCAGGTGAAGCAAAAAACAAGATTGTTAAATAGGATAACAGACTGCTCTTTTTGGCCCTGTATGAAATAACAATGCATCATTTATTAAATGCCTATACAATATGTAATACATTTTCCCTTCATTATGTAATAACACCTCCTTCTGTAATAATTTGCCCATTATGTAGTAAACAAGTTCAATGCAAATATGTAATACATGGAGCCACATTTTGAAATATATTATTACATATTGCAGTGGTTATTACAAAATGAGTTGCAAACAATAACATTACAACTGTTTATTTATTTATTCAACCATGAATCATCCTTACTCATAATTAATTTTAAAATATTTCAGTAGAATATCTTTCATTGGCCAAAACTACATCAAGTGTTACCAATGTTCATTAGCCAACATGTATATCAACATCCATTTTGGGATGTATTTACAGTTTGGTTATGGTTACATAATGAATATTAGTTTTTTAAAAAGGGCAACTCACGCATTTTGTAATAACCATTGCAAAATGTAATAATTTATTACAAAATGCAGGGAAATGTATTTTATATTGCGTTCAGGCTGTGGATTACAGAATGCAGCAGATTATTACAAAATGTGGGTTTTATTACATAATTACGTGAAAATTGTCTTGAGTCATTACATAATGTGTTGTTTATAGGCCTTTTCTTTTATTCTTTCCTTGTCCTTTTAATGAGTATTTTGATAACTGTTACACATTGATAGAAAAAAACGAATTAAAGATTTTATTATCAGAACATGCATTTCTCCTCCTCATTGTGAACATATATTGCACTCATGTTCGGAATATATGGTACGTAGCCTACATGGTCTTTTATAAATCTGAATATATAGCGCATACATGTCCCAATATAATTGTGAATATATAGTACATACATGTCCCCATATAAATGTTAATATATAGTACATACATGTCCCCATATAAATGTTAAGTAAATGTATGTTCACATATATACACAACCTATATATTTACATATATTACTCAATATATGAAAAGCGGCAATTACTGATATATTTTCCCATATATTGTAATATATTAACACAATATATTATTCTATATATCTTCAATATATTGTAATATATTAACACAATATATTATTCTATATATCTTCAATATATTGTAATATATTAACACTATATTATTCTATATATCTTCAATATATTTTGTAGATATGAATATATATTTGTTTCCTGTTGATTATTAATCAGTATCAGTTGGTGTAGCCAACAGCAATATTTACTTTATTAAATCTTTTCAATTAACCAGCAAATCAGAAAACTAAATAATGTAATATATTGACAGTTAATATATGGGGAAATATATTTTCTTTGCGTAAGGGGGAATACCGGTTCAAAGTATAATGTTTAGTTTAGATTAGCTAAGACCCACGTCAGAAATGATCATGCTTGTCATGTCTATCTCCATAGAGGCTGAATCATCATGTTAATCACATAGCTATCACATTCCTAAAACAGTCCTGACGCTCTTCTAGGTAATTATACATCCTGATACGTACACAGCTACGCAGGGCCTTTGTTATCATGTGCTACTCTGATATTGGAAGAGTACATTCAGTATTTTCCCAACAGTAACTGTCTTAAAAAAAATAGAGAGACATTTAGAAACCTCAGCATAGTGCAGCGTCTTTACCAATAAAGGAGAGAATCCAATCGGACGGTTTCCATCTCCGTTATTTAATAAGATCTGAATATTAAAATTCCTAACAGTAAGCCATCTTCTGATGTCTCTTCCTCTACACCAACTCATGAATGCTTTATGAATAATTAATGGCTGGCTACTTTTAGACAAGGGGCTGTCAAAACAACTATTGATGTGGTGTAAAAAACAACAACAAAACAAACACTGCCATTGATAAATGTTGAACTGCAGCTTGATGCGCCTCTGTGTATAAATCAGAGGAAAACCTGCTTAAAGCATCAATAACAAGAACTTACAAAGCTTTACATCATACACACACACAAAGGTTTTTAATTCCCACCTCGCTTCATTAATTATAGAGCAATTTAAAAATATATCTATTTCCTTCTGTTGTAGGATAAAATCAGCCGACCTTTTGAACCATCCATTTATTTATTTAACTACAAAATGTGTTTGTTACAAGTTTGAGTTGAGATAAGTGGTAGGATAGATGCAAATTCAACTCTTAATTATTGATGTTATACAAACATTTCATGTTGCCGACATATCTCCTAAATGTTTTGTCCTGTCAAATGAAAACATGCAGACGGAGAAGCTTCTAAGAAACAGCACATATTATATAGATCCTGTGTGCTGATATTCAGCCTTTGCAGAATGGAAAATGCACTGCAATGGGTCTCGAGGGAGGATCTAACAGATAGGAACACATCTCATAAATACAATTATTAGCATAGCTGTCTTCATCATATGAACAATGCATGCCCTGAAAGACACTGTATTAGCCCTGCTTTCTACACCCCATGCTGGGCCATTCAGCTGAAGCCAGCAGTAATGAGAGTATCTGATCTGATCTGAAGACAAAAGCTTCACCCACGCTGCATCTCTTCAATCCCAAATAGCTGCTTAAATATCCTGGATGACTGTTTGTGATGAAACTGACAGCCACAGGAAATACACAGAAGAGCAACAACCTATTTGTGTACCTGTTCTCCTTGATTCTGCAGGGTATTTGTTTTTGACTAGAGTGAGAAGTCTCTACAAATACTAAGTCGAATGTTTTCTGTCCCTTTTTTCTTGGCTGGTTGTAACGCCTTCAAGCTCTGGCTCAGTCAAACTGCCAAACTGACAGTTGGCAATGATCGCCATAGTAACACTGATCACTTGAAATGTCCAGAAGGCCTGTTTCTTACCTTCCCTCAAAATACATGCTGACTATAAATGTGAATGCTTTTTCCTTTACCAGAGTTTTTTAGGATGACTGACTGATTAACTTAACTTGGTAGATTTACATGTTAAAGAAAGATAGAAGAAACAAGGAGATGTCTGTTTTACCTGTCAATCATTTAGCTCCAACGAACAAATTAAGCATATGTCTACAGAGAAAGTCAACAAAAAAAAAACTTTTTCTGATATTTGAACCACCAAAAAAAAAGCCTAACTTAAATATGATGTTAAATCACAGTCATGTCTCTTGCCACCGGGTGATAAAGGTGGGGGCAACACAAAAGGCTTGTGACACATTACTTGGTCTGGGTAGTTTTGGCTTCACGTTGCAATTATAACTATACAATATAATATACGTCCTGTGGTCATCACCTATGTAAGCTGTGGGAAAAAAGGATTAAGATGAGAACATACCATATAAATGTAAAGTACACTCCAACACAAACATACACTCTCACCCTCTTCTCTTTTAGTAAACCAATCGAGGTGAGGATGTAAGCAGCTCTATAAAGCTTCAGTAGAGCATACCATTCCTCTGCTGAAGCTTTATTTAAAAAAGGGATTACTGCTTCTGGTGTTAAGTGGCTGGCAGACCTGCAACACAATAAACAGCAATTCATTCCCAGTATAAAGAGCCCACACTACATTGTCCTATGTCAGTTATTTATCCCCGTTTCCACTGCATCAATCACCTTTTCTCTTGTCCTCATCCAATCCTTATCCCATATCCAAAGCTGAAGTAGAACATACTTTCTTGTGTTTCAGTTATTGACCCTCTATCGGCTGCTTCGACACAGAGTACACACATCCTTGGCTCTGTTCACTTGCTATCAGAGGCTGTCCTAATTTGCAACGCGCTAGTCTGTTGCTTATCCAAAATGTGCACTTTGCTAATCGACTTGTTCCCCTTCAAAGCAAGTGAGACACGTTTGCCATCATGGCTCCAAAATGATGGAATGAGCTAACCACTGATTTGAAGACAGCAGAAAGTATACTGTCCCAGACTAAAAACCCACCTCTTTCCATCCACCATGATCAATAAACCTGTCAAAAAGTAAAAATAAAAATTGGAGTACTTATTTGAAGTCAATGTACCAACATTTTCTGTCGCTCTGAGTCCGTACCTTTATGGTTTATTGCACTTATTGTAAATTGCTTTGTATAAAAGCATCAACTAATTAAAATGTAATGTAATGAAATCCGACCCCAAAACATAATTACCATAACTCGCCCTTCAACACGACACCCCAAAAGTCAGTGTGCCCCTTGCAAAGTGTTTCTTTTGTTGTACCTTTTCTTCCATAAGCTCTCATGCAGGTTTTTCTGACCCCAGATTGAAAACCACCTGGCAAGTAAAGCCCAGGCTTGTGGGTGATGATCTCCCTAGCTGCTGCGGGCTGCCAGCACTGAGAGGTCCGAGCCAACAGTAGCAGTTAGCTGAGCCTTTATTTATGAAAGGGGATTTGCTCTCCTCATGTTAAGTAGCTGGCAGAACGGCAGAAAAAGCAAATCGCTAATACTTCCTTCCTCTTTTCCCTGCCTCTATGCAGCTTTGTTGTAGGAACTTGAAACTTGATGACATTGGGTACGAGCCCAGCAGGGATTTTGGCTGTTGTACTCTTTACATTACAGACCACATTCATGTTCTGACTCATATACTGTAAGAGCAGCGCAGCAGAAATAAGCTGAAAACAAGTGTGGTGAAACGTTCCCTTCCAGCCTCAGGGTTTAATCTGACTCCATTCAACATCTTCTCGCCTTTTATAAGTGGTTGCTTAAGTGGCGGCCAAAGTAAACTGGTAATCATACACTGCCTCAAACTTCTTTGCAAACCCTTTATGTCTAATCTTCCTCATTTATCCTCCTAAGCAGGTTGTCAAACTCTTTATGGCAAGGTGAGGAAGAATGTCTCCGTACACCAGCATCCTGGGGGGATTCTTGCAGGATGACAGGGTTGCACATATTCATTTGTTCTCTCCTTGGAGTTGTCGCTGCTCTGCCCTGCTCCAGTGATCATTGAGCCTCCGGGGTTTAAGTGCTTGGCTCAAGGGCAGTTCAATAGTAATTATTGACTGCAGGGTTTCTGTACGTTCACACCACCCACTCAGGTTTCCCCCAGACGGTACATGAAATCCAACAGGCACAGTGCTGAGGAAAATGACTGTAGTGATTGTGTATTTGCGGGTTAAAATCCCAGAGACTTGCACACCTTACAACGATGAAAATTCCAAGATACAACCCATGAATATATTCATAATGAAAGAAGCAGAATCAATTTCCCCAAAACACTTTAAAGAACAGAATACAATGCAACTAAAAGGTATGTTTTTTGACATTTTCATTAAGGAATATGAGCAGCAAAAACATTTTTGTATGTGTTTATTTAGAATATTAACTGTGAAAAAGGTTGAGTCATGCATTCTTATTATTGTTCTGCTTTAATAGTAGGAAAGATAATCAATGTATCAATAGGATGTGGATGTGAAGGACCAAGCCTGTGAGTGTGAGGAGTCACAGGTGGATTTTCATATGAAATAATGTGCAACAAAATTATGTAACAATGAAAAGGGTCAACTTAACATATCTTAAATGAAATTGGAAATAAAAAAATAACAGACTCTAATAAACTGAACACAAAGGGGAACCCTGACAGGGTTATCAGACTAGTTTTGAAAAAAAGGGGTAAAACAAAGACAAACACTGACACCTAAACTACAAAACAAACAAGACAACTCATCAAACTGTGAAATATTTCAGCCATTAACCAAAGCAATGCCCCCCAAAAACTGGTATAGTCTGGAAAAAACAAACAAAATCTCTAAACTACAAATCCTAATCCCCCCCCTCTGTGAGACAAGCACTTGGTACATTCTGATTTTGACTTCCTGAATTTAAGTGGTGTGCTTTTGGTGGCACCTCTTTGCTACAGCCTGACAAGATGGCCCTCCAGCAGCCCCAGAAACCAGCAGTGACTCCCCATCACAGGTAAATCTAAATCAACCGTGTCTCATCAGTTGACTTTGTCTACTTTAACCAGAACATGTGATTAAACCAATCTGCTTTTACTTGTCATTAGTGATGGCGAGATGAAGCCTTATGAAGCTTTGAAGCTTTCCAGCCAATTGGTTCGCAAAAGGGTTCATCTCATGAGGCTTCATCATGGGCTTCATTTGAACACAAACCCCCCTGTTGGTCAAAGTGTGTAAAACAGGCAGATTGGACATCTCAACAGTGTGCTCTATCTCATACCGAGTTCCCAATGAGTAAAGCCTTAGAATAACTCTAAACAACGAATATAAAATCATATTTTCATGTTAACAATATTGTATTTATTCCAGTTAATGATTGTGATTGAAAAGCCTAAGGAGGCTGGTAAACATTGCAAAGAGGGATTTGTATTCCTTAATAATATTCGTAAACTTAACCATGTTGTAGCCTGAGAAAGGCTAAACCATATCAAAGACTACATTTATTAACCACATTATCTCATTTAGCTGTAGCTTTTATAAACAAAAAAAAAGACTTATTGACGAGTCGTTGAACCAGGGACCCTGCGGTTGAGAGTCAACTGCTTTCCAGCTGACAGATCAGTCACGTGGTATCGACAGGCAGCGAGGCTTCGTTTGTCATCGATCACGTCACTGGCCCAAAACGATACAAGCCTCGATACAAGCTTCACAAAAAGCTTCGGGGATTACTCGACACACGCTCCGAAGCCTCAGCGCAATACGTAACATCACTACTTGTCATATTATCTTTCACTGCATAAATATTAGTCAGGTCATAAGGGCAAACATTTCTTAAACTTTGATCACTGACCTCTCCGTTAATACATGCCAAAAAGGAGTTTTAAAAAGTAGTAGATATTCAGAAAGACTGACTGCAGTGCCTTGGTGGTATGGGACCAATTAATTATGTATTCCTCTTCTTGACCCTTTTCTCAACCCTGCCAGGCAGTAGGTTGTGACCTCAGGTTGTTGCTGATAGATTGTTCCCCGCATCCACATGAGCACACAGCGGGCCAAGAAACCATCAATGAAGACCGTTAGCACTACAAAAAGCTTACACTACAATAACATGACCATGCTAATGATGGATTCAATGCTGTGTCTCGGCCTGAAACAGTCTTAGACCAAGTGAAAACAAAGTATGTGGTAAGGTTATACTTCAAAATGACATGCACATTTGTTGCTAAAAGGTTTTCTTTTTCTTTTTAAAACTTAATTTGTTACTTTATTTGTTGAAATGCCATGATTACAGAACAACAGAAGCCAATGAATTAAGCCTTAACACAAGAAGCTTGTAAAGCACTATGATTGAAGTGTTCAGACCATTATGAATCACCTTTTCAACCCATTTATTTATGCATCATTTTTGGCTGTTCAATAAGTGTTCACCCCAACCACTGAGAGGTCATGACCTCAGACAAAGACGCGGTGCTGTCGAGGCTATAGTTAGCTGCATGTGTTCTCCTAAATCTGAGACCCAAATCTGTAAATCATGTGTGCCTTTGTGTACAGTCACAGAGAAGATGTATTTTTGTTTGTCTTTAATCCTACACCTACATTAGCATTCAGAACACAACAAACATTGGTTACATAACTGAGCCGGGGGTTTGTTGATAATGGAGGACTGGCATCAGTCTTTTGAAGATTTTAAGTTGTTTTGTCTAAAGCCTTGGTGTATTGTAGGTGTATGTGAGACCTACTTTTCATTTTTGGGAATTTGTTTTTATTTTAAAAGCCATGGATTTGGATCTATGTTGACACGTACGAGGAATTTGACTTGATGTCATGGTGCATACATAAAAGTAAAACAAAAATAAAAAACACAGATAGAGAACTATTTAAAGAAAACTATAATAACGTAACAAATATAGTGAAATATAACAGTATTTACATAGAAATAAAGTGAGTGACTAATCAGACAAGTTCAGATTTTGTTATAGAAAATGATCCTTTGTGGATTCTTCAAACTGCATTATCACAAATATAGAAAACATTTTAATCTGTGTAACCAAAGAACTGGAATTATTTTGGAACGAGAGCTATAACTGTCAGGCGTGCATCTCTGCAGTTTGTCAGAAGTGTTTATCCCACCAATATGTCCTGCTTCTGTGAAAGTATTCCTTAATCTTAAGCTATTGAAATGACTGCTACCTCTCAATTGGTGAAAACAAAAGCACACAAGCCTTTGTTTTTCTCTTCTAAGGCAGTCAAGTGTCTCTAAGAAAAGGCCATAATCCTGTTTTGGTGTTGTTGTGGCTATTATGTATAAAACAGTGTAGGTGAAGGAAGGTAGGAGGCTACCTCAAACATGGATCTGCCTGCCAACTACAGTCACAATAGCTCTGGCATATGTACAAATATAAACATGTGTGGACAAATATGCAGCAGTAATGTGATAAGCATTTCGCGGACATATGCAGACACACACACACACTTATGACAAAGGTAATGATGCTCATTTGGAACAATGCGTAATTGTGTCTTTCTAAAACCTATGCAAAGAGGGTTTTATGTTCCAGGAAGATGAACAACTTTTGATTTGCAACTCGCTGCCTGATGTGAAGCTCTATTGACAGTGAAAATCAGTGTGTGTGCTCACATGTGCAGCCTGTGTGTGTGCTGCAGGCCCGGACTGGGCATCGGGAGGACCGGGAGCTTTCCCGATGGCCTGGCCTGTTAAGTGGCCTGCTGGCCTGAGGATTTTTTTTTTGTATTTATATCATGTATTGTGAACGCAACGCTGCGCAAATGTGGGTCTGACTCTGCCTCACAGAGGGTGACTGGCTGTCTACATGATGTGGCCTGCCGACATGGCCACTTTCATACAGATCATACACTAATGCCCTCGATTGGTCTCTGTGTGTCATTGTCATTCAAGCTCGGGAGGGTGTGTGTGTATGTGTGGAGCGAGAGAGAAAGCGCGCGCACCGGTTATTGTTGTTGTTGTTAGCATCTGGTGCTAGCTAGCTGCGCTAACGGATATAAGGAGCTGTTTCAACAACAAGGTGGAGGAGAGTCCTCTCCTGTCAGACTGAGAGACTGATAACGACAGCTCAGGTGAGGTAAAGGACTCTCTGAGTGTTTAATTAGTCTAAGTTATCTCTGTGGGTCTCAAACGGTTTGGTCACCATTTATGTAAACACATATTTCCATTTGAGGGGGGAGTGATTAGTAAAATATGCATGAATAATAAAAAGAAAATGTTAACTAGGTGAAAAAAGGTAAGATAAACTTTTAAAACTTGTTGAGAGCTAAAACTAGTCTTTGCTGCTGCCTCAAAGAGGAGCAGGGGGGGGGAGGAAGACAGGTGAGGCTGGTTCAGGAGCCCAGACACACTCACAACTATAAATGAACCAAAAACAAATAAATAAACAAGTTTCAATGTTTTTTCATATTGGATATGGTATGATATTGGTTATGGCCATGTTCTTATGATTTTATGATTATTTAAATGTATACAGTTCTGTTTCATATGGGTGTAGTCTCTTTATTTCCCCCTCAAAATGCACCAGATTGATGCATTTAAGTCCAAAATAAAAAATAAAAATCTTACGGGGGTAGCATGCCCCCGGACCCCCCTATAGGATTTCAGGTCCACTCCCACTTAAAATATGTTCACATGAATAGGTTCCTAAATAGATTTCCAATTTTTTTTAAATAGTAACCCATGTCAATACATTTATTATTGGGTAGTAGATTTAAACTATAGGGATCACTATGGGCAGCAACGCTGTAAATATTCACAAATAAATCCAGCAAAATGGCACAAAAAAAAACTGGTAGTGGCCTGGCTGCGTGTATAATTCCCGGCCTGACTTATTGTCTCAGTCCGGCCCTGGTGTGCTGTGTGCTTTTACAGTAGAAAATCATATTCATGGGGGTTTAATGTAGTGTAAGCTGTCCTTTTGTGCCTGAAGCCATGGTCAAGCCTGAGCCAATATGAGTATAAGCCTGGCTCCTCCTAGAGAGGTGGAACAGCAGGATAAATATCCATTGCAATTATTGGATATGTGACAGAAATGCTCAAACAGGATAAACAATTGCATTTGGATGAGCTTATAAAATGTAAATCCTAACCAATGCTGCTTCTTTTGCACATGTTCATACTATTTGGCTGGGTATGACTGCTAAGAGTTAAACCTCTTCCCATACGGTCTTCTTGAAAAAGCCCCAGGATGCAATTTAGACCAGAGCTCTACATTTTATTACAGCAGACAAATTCCACTTCACAGTCAATGCTGTGATTCATCTTAAAAAACTGGCTGGTATTTTCTAACTAGATGAGACAGGCATTGCATCAATCTATAATTCTCGGCTCCTTAAGCTGTTTTATAACTGAAAGCTCTGTCTTTAAAATTCTGCTCTCAAAAACCACAGCACAGGGGAGACGCATCACAAAAATGTTCATATTACAAGTGGACATTTTGGTCATGAAGACATTTCTTATAGCAAGGAGGTTATATGTCAAAAATGTGTCTCCCATGTGGACACTTTCTTAATCTGGTTATATTTAATTCTAATAAAAAGCTAAAGTTGTAACAGAAAAGCTGGTAAAGACATTCATAAGACTGCAGACGAAAATGTGCTCATTAGCTAACTCTAGTATATTAATGTGGAAACTGTAGTATTGATTAATGTGGGCTGTCCCTGATAGCTAAATGAATAAATAATGCTATAGTATGTGTGTGAAGTCCATAGACTGTTTAAAATATGGACTAACTCTCCATGACGTGACACTAATCTGTTTTGGCATCATTACACCCTTGATGAAGTCCAACAGGCAGGATAGCCGCATGCTAGCCACTAGCATTGCAATGTTCAATCCTCTCAATTTTGTACATGTCACAGCCTATTCCTGCAAAACCTCCATATCCATCTCCGGTAACAGAGGCATCCAGAGTCCTGTTTCTCACTATAGCTCTCCCCCACCAGCCATCTTTTTTTCATCCTACCCGAATAATGACAATCAGACCAACCAGAGGGCCGGAGAGATTGTAGCTTACCATTCCTGTCATGACACTGAACCTAATACCAGTTTTCCCTTCAGCCTATTGTTCCCTCTGCAACACCTCATCCTCATTCGTCTAAATCTAGAAAAGGTTTTGGATTTAAACCCGTTTTTCCTACAGAGAAATGGCAAAAACAAAGCATGAATAATTCAATGTGTCATAGAATAGACATGATGTGTCATAGAATAGACATGATTAGTATTGATCCGTCCACCCTGTGTGCTAATACTATACCTACAGTTTTTACATTTTTTACCCTGAAAAATGTAATGTGGATCCAACGATTCCAGGGATCAATAGTCCTCCTTCAGCCAACTCTATTTTTTCCCCCCCATAGCTAAATTGGACGACTGCCTCTCTAAATATCTTCAGTCAGGAATGATAATCCTTCTTTGGACATTTCAAAACTGATTACTGAGCCTACCAGACCCAATTCAAAGAATCACAGTAGATGGATTAAGACATTACAAGAAGACATAAAACAGACAGACAAATAACTGTCAAATTATTGAGAACTGCTTCTGTGGAAGTTCCCGCTACAGTTTGTTGTGATGAGACACAATGTAAAAATAACACGTCATTTCGCGGTTATTAACCATTGTCCCTGACCCTGTCCCAGAATGGAAAATAGCAGTAGCCTATAGCTTATATAGCCAGCCAATATACATGCATTATACCATGGACACACTTCTGGCATTGTTCATTTGCATGCTACTTTAACACTGGCAATTTCAATTAATGTTGTGTAGTGTGGGCATTAAAAGCAAACCCTTCAAGTCTTTGACCTCTAGTCACCAGCCTCCATGACGCATTTTCACACATTCAGGCACAACTGCTGAGTCACATGTGTTTTTCTCTCTAAGATATTGCAGTGACACTTCCCACCCACACAAAGGCTAACATAGAAATATTCTCGCAAACACGCACATCTTTCATTGTCTGGAGGTTTTCTTACAAACAATCGTGATGTAGGAATCTCTGACTGAACAAGACTTCAACTTCCCTTCCTTTTCAGTCTTTTTCTCCTCTTCTATTGTACCTCCAGTGCTTTTTAATATTCATCTTCTTTCTCTGTTCCCTTTCCTCATTATCTCTCTGCTCTTTTTCTTGTGTCCCCCCAACCCCTTCATTTATTTCCCTAGATTTGGTATTGTTGCTCGTACACTTGCGGAAAGAAGTTTGCTTGTAAGGCGTCCCACTCTTTCCATCTTGCTGCTCTCTGAAGTGTTTTCTGTTGCCTGTGGCTGTAACAACATGGTATTGATGCAGCGGTCGACTGCTATCCTCAGCAACATCGCAGGGCTACACACTGAGGAGCAGTGCGCTGACTGAAGAGTGTGTTGGGATTTGTGCATCTTGTGTATGTGTGATTTCAGAAAAACACACACAAATTGGGAAAGGAGTAGATTTGTGTGTTGGGAAATGGTACGCTGCCTGCCTATGATAAAATAAGTTAAAAAAATTCAGAAGTGAAGTACTGAGTGTCCGAGCCAGTTTATCTCCTGCTAACTAGTCCTCTATACTTGCTGCTTTGCTGTAGATATACAACCCCCCCCCCCCCCTAGCACACACACAACACACTTTTTCTTTACTGCCTGGTCTTTATCTTGCTAGCACACCTGCAACCGGCAGATTTTCAGCAGAGAAGAAGAGTGGAGAGTTTTAAATTCTTATAACAGAAAGTAGTAGAATCAAAGGTGAGGATTAAAAAAAACATGAACAGATGCTATTTAATTCATCTTGAGTTACTCTCTTTCTCCTTCCGGATAGGTACAGAGAATGTTTAAAATCAAGTAAACTTTTTTTTTAACGCTGCGCTTTCTATTTTTTCTTATCTTCTTTAGCCTGAAAAAGTGGGGCAGCCACTGCAGACAAACTGCAAAACAGAGAGGGGGGAGGGTAGAGGCGGTAGAAAAAGTGAATGAGAGAGGAACAGATGAACATGAAATAAAAGTAGAGACACAGTGAGACAAACTGTTAGATAAGTCAGCCTCATCAAATGGGATCATTTCGAATTAGCATGCTTGTTAACCCCGCAGTTGTACAGCCTGTTTAATTATTTCCTGCGGGGAGACATCTTGACAGACACAGTACATTCAGAGAACTCTTCTGAATCTGTGGAGGGCACAACAAGCAGGAAACAGCTCTGGTGGCTCAGCAGGAGGCTCTATATGCATATGATAAACATCAATGAAGTTTGCATTTATACATTGCTTTTATCCAAAGTGCTTATAAATTAATTTTCGTTTTGCACACACACACTCTGTCATGCTGCTATGCAGGGTGCCGGCCAAACCATCAGAAGCAATTTGGCCGAGAATAAACAACCGGCTCTACCTGCTGAGCCGCAGACACACTGTTAGGATGGAAATTATGTTGGGAATAAGCTGTTACTGTACATGTGGAAGTGGCTGCTGTGCACTGATCTCTAACAGAGAACGAGTTTGATGCCCAATCATGTAAAAACGATGTTTATATTATAGCCGTCAGTTTAAATTATGTAAATATTGTTGAGAATTAATTCATTTTCATTTAGTTTATGAATGTGCTTCTAAATGGGCCTACTGCGATACTAATTAGACTCTTCCGCCTTTGTTATAGAGAAGTCATTTTGAGGTACAGATTGTGTAATAATTGTTCTAAAAGGGGAATCTTCCTCTTATTGTAGGTGGAGCACGATAACACATTCTAAAAGTGCTCTATTATGCTAAGTTTTATTTTTGTATTGTATGCTTCTACTGTGACATGTTTATATGCTTTAATGTTCAAAAAGGTATTTATTTTACAAAAGATGATGAAGGGAACTTTGGGATTTTAGCCTTTGCAGACCATTTACATCCACAAAATCCCATATAACACAATACAGGCAAGGGCAAAATGCATATAGGGCCTCGCTAAGCTTTGAGATTGTATTCTCCATATGTTTCTTTTGTGAAAGAACCACTTTTTTGTATAAGCTCATTTGTTGTTGATATTTCAACCAGTGGATGAACATGCGTTTACAGTAGTGCTCAAACTTCCAGTCAGATAACTTTGTTTGTGCACAAAATGATCTTAATTTCAATTGCAGGACCCTGAAAGACAAAAATGAACTCTTCATCGTATACTCTCTGAAAATGCGTAGCATATTCATGATTGACAGTAATGCTCTCAAAAATGTAACAATGAACCAGAAAGAGACTGGGAAGAGAGAGAGCTGATGGAAATATGGATCCAAAAAGCCAAGTTTGTATTCGACAACTTGTCAATTAGTTTGAAGAGCCTCCTTTTTCCTTGTTAGGGCGCTGTGCAGCTTTAAGTGCTGGCTCAAGGTTACTCCAACAGCTCTGACTGCATTACCGTACGAGTCTCTAAGCAGTAAGTTGTGCACTAGACTGTGTGTGGGAAGAAGTCTTTGACATGCATCCAAGTCAGAGGTAAAATGGGAGCAGAGAGTTTCCAATATCTTCATTTCAAACATGTCCACAGTCACTTTCTCAATGGCACTTTAATAAATGTTAAACAAAACGTCAGGTAAGTTGAGTACTTCCTAAAGCTCAGTTCTCCTTAAAAGGACAATACAATTAAGTATATCTCATGTTCAGGTTTATCCCAAAGTGCATACTGGGAGAAGAGATATGAATGTAATGCAGAATGTGACCAGCTGCTCAGTATGAGTGCAGTTTATCTTGTATTTTTCACACTTTTATTCAACATTTTCAAGCATACATCATATAATTGAGTGTGCTTTGCAACTCTGCTGTGCTCAGATGTGACGCAGTACTAAAAAGGTTAAGGACCAGGAGAAAAAGGGCAGTGCGGCACACAAAAAGCCTTCTGTGAGGTTCTGTTTTCATCCAGACTCTCGTTATCGGGCCAAAGAAAGGTGTCAGCTGGTGGGGATTATAAAACATTAACTTCTGCTCCTTAGTTCTGATTGACAGAGTAGCGTTTATGTACAATCCCAGGAAACACTCGAATGGGACTGAACAGCAGCCTTTCACAGTGTGCCTAACTGCACCTCTGAGTGCTTCTATCGCTGTAAATGACGGTGTGTTATGGCTCATTGCGTCATGTTTCAATGCACAACATGTGTGGATTGTACGGAGCCCTGGAGGGTTCATAGAGAGAAAAATAAATAAAACGTGGCCAGGCTTTATTAACTCGTGCGCACGAGATAATAAAGCGTGGGCACGTTTTAATACAACGTGGCCACGCTTTATTAACTCGTGCGCACGAGATAATAAAGCGTGGCACGTTTTAAATACAACGAGTTGCATTACAGAATTCTGGCAGTGCACGTCATTCATTCGAGTGTGTGTGTGTGTGTGGGTGGGGGGGGGGCATTTGTGGGCATTTGTTTATCATATTGTCGTTCGTTCCGGTGCACTCCGGCAGGACTATAGCACTACATCGAGATTAAGATTAAATTAAACGGATTTCTTTCACTTGGGAATACACATATAACTATGGAAACCAAATTTGTGTAAATTACTGTTTGTGTTTCGGTAGTTTCGCACGAGAAAGTTACCGTGCGCCAAGTAGGAAGTGAGCACAGAGGAGACAACCGTTTCATTGCAGACTGTTATGTTTATGTGGAGAAATGGCAGTGCATACATTATTTGAGATATATTTCAAACTCATCATTTAGGGACATTTTGGCCAGGGGTTTAGAGCTATTTGTTTAAGCACCGGATTCGCAAAACAGAGTCTGTAAACCAGTCTGCTTTGATCTATGAATTCATGTCCGTGACTCTCACAGTATCTGCTGCCCACAGCTGTTTTATAAAAGGAAAACCTCCTTCACTTCATGAAATCTCTGCGGCACCAGTGGCCTGTACTACGAAGCAGGATTTGCTATTTACTATTCATTCATGAAGTATGACGCTGCGCTGTCAGCAGGCTTCTCCATGTTTGTGATTGGTCAAATGTCGCTAACCCCGTCCCTTTCACCTGAACGCGCTCTCAGCCGGACAGAGAAACCCTGGTTGATTTACTGAGTTGATAACCAGCTTTGTAGGACCGCTTAGCGATATCGCGTTTGTTAGGGTTAGTTAAGCCAGGTAACTCAAACATATCCAGGGTCTGTTGAACTGGCTTCGTCGTACAGGGCACTGGAGGCAGTAACGTGTAACTCAGCAGAATCTGAGAAGAGCAGCACCAGCTGCAAAGAGCTGTGCCTTTTTACTGTTTACTTCACTGTGTTTCCCTTCATTAGAACAGCTGAATAGAGATCGAGGCTGCTACGTTTAACCACACACACCTCTACACACATCAAACTGCCCGAGTATTCCCCCTATTACTCGTTTTATGAAGGAGATGTCCGGTCACCATGGCGCATGATGTGTGTGTGTTTGCGCTCAGCTCCGCTCTGTGTGTGTGTGTTCGGTGTGTTTGTGTGTGTCCGACACCACTGGCATTTGTTTTCAAATGACCACAAACAGTAATTTACACAAATCTGGTTCTCCATAGTTATATGTGTATTCCCAAGTGAAAGAAATCCGTTTAATCTTAATCTCGATGTAGTGCTATAGTCCTGCCGGAGTGCACCGGAACGAACGACAATATCATAAACAAATGCCCACAAATGCCCCCCCCCCCCCACACACACACACACACACACTCGAATGAATGACGTGCACTGCCAGAATTCTGTAATGCAACGCTTTATTATCTCGTGCGCACGAGTTAATAAAGCGTGCCACGTTGTATTTAAAACGTGCCCACGCTTTATTATCTCGTGCGCACGAGTTAATAAAGCGTGGCCACGTTGTATTTAAAACGTGCCCACGCTTTATTATCTCGTGCGCACGAGTTAATAAAGCGTGGCCACGTTTTATTTATTTTTCTCTCTATGAACCCTCCAGGGCTCCGTAGGATTGAGATATTGTAAAAGGCCAGTAAAATGAGAGGAGACATGATGTAAAGAAAATGATCTGATAAAGCAAACTAAATTGCATTCAATTTGCTTCCTCTGGGGTTTCAATGTGTGCATGACGGTGATGATTCTTTATTATAACTGAATGCAGCTTCTAAACTTTTATAACTTCCTATAACTCAATGTATCTTACATCACACAAGATGCACGTTTGTACATTTCTTATCTTGGCAAACACATGTTTTTTAAACAGAAATAGGAACAACAATTCTCAACCACTAAGAACCAAATTAAGCAGATTATAGACATACACTTTTAATGAGATTAAGCAATTATAAAAGTAAAACAAAACAATTGCCAGCTGAGGTCTGTTAATAAGATTAGTATTATACACAATACATTTAATACATTATTAAAACATGAATGTATGGACTCAAATCTTAACAACAGTAGTAGCTGTGAATGCACATTATGGATATTGAGAATGTTTTTAATTACATTGAAAGTAAAATCTATGTTTTTTGTCAAAAGCTAAATGTTATGCATAATCCTTCAATGTAGAACTTCTTTTCCAGCAAAGAGGATGCGATAGCAGTCATCTCATGTTGTCTAAGATCTGTGTCTTTTATACCCAGCCATGAAGTTGATTTTTAAACCCAGTTAGGTAAGAAACTGTTGTGAAAATACTGAATGTTCCTTCTATATCAGAGTAGCACATGATAACAAAGGCCCTACGTAGCTGTGTATGTAGCCGGATGTATGACTACATGGATGACGCTCATGAGACACTGTGTTGAAGTTATGATAGCTATGTTCCTATGATTAACATAACACAGCCCCTAGAGAGATAGGCATATGACTGTCATGTTTATTGCTTACGCAGGCCTTAGCTAATCTTAACTAATGCCACTGCTTTGAACCAGTGTTCCTCCATCTTGTGACTGTAACTCCCTCTCTTGTATATAAGCATGTCAAGGACTATTCGGGGAACTATTTGTCCCATGCAGCCCTGTGTGATGACTACTTCCATTCTTGCAAGGATAATAAATACATGTATCCTGATATTGAAGATCAAGCCGGTGACGAGTGATATTTTTCTAACATAATCAATCCCATTATTGCAGCTACTTGAAAATGTCCCTCAGAAGCCCTGATTATGTTAGAAAGGAATCTCAATGGTCTTTATACCACCCTTTCCTTATGAGTAGATTCACGTTCCTCCTCTTATATGTACCATTAGATGTATATGAAAGCATGAGGGCTTCTCAGCCAATAACCCAGGAATAAATCCATTTGTAGAAACATATAAGTACATACTTGAGAGGTAAACACAGAGCAGCGTTTTTATGTAATGGGGCTCATCAGCAGATGGGAAAGTGCCAGTCCCGACTTACTGTTGCTAAGAGACTTTGAAAAATACTTTGTACATCAGCACCTGTTTCTCTAAAGGTGAAACGTTTGAAGCCATTTTCATCAGCAAACCATTATTCATCAGTGCAGTTTTTATTCTGGAGATGATAAAAGATGGTGGTTTTGAAAAGGAAACAATTCTTTATTCATTTGTATAATTGTTACCTTTTTCAATACAAAACTACCAAGCTCTGACACATGTCATGTTAGAGCTTTTAGGAACATCAGCTCCCTTTTTCTTACTTTTAGTCGGCATTCAACACCTTGTTTTCTAAAGTATTCCATTCAAATCCACACATAATATTTGATATCAAGACCATAAAATGTTTCATTGAGGATGACTCATTTAGATCCCCAATCGGCTGTGAAAGCCTGGCAAGAGAAGCAAGCTCTGTTCTCTCTCAGAAACTAAACCCTGCCTCATGTTTACTTAAGCAAAGCAGTTTATTCCCAGTAGTTCGATGGACCTGCTCACTGGCAAACAGTTGAGTCTGTCCTCACCAGTGTGACTTTGGTAAATGTGATTAAGTGGGGAAAAGCCTCTTGGCATACTCTGTTAACCATCCATGGATTCATTTTAATTTCCTTTTTTTTTTTTTCTTCAGACAGAACTGGAACATGTCATATATTGAATTGTGTTGAGCTAAAGTAGTTCAAAATACCATTGAATTGCTGACTCCTCAAGCGAAACTAATCTTAAATACTTTCTTCTGCTCTGAGAAACTCGAATACTTAAGTCAGGGCCCTGGCTCCAAGAACATCTTCTGCTGTTTATCAAATTATTTCCATTGTGAGCGGTAATGGATTGAACAACGGAGACCCCTTCCTCAATCACACAGGTGAAGAGAATATGAATGGAAGCTAATTTAAAAACTTAAAACTTTGATGAGTTAATACAAAAAAACTTAGGCTGAGTGTTGATTTTTGGACGCAACAGAATAGACCTTTTATGTTTTGGGAATATGAGATGAAACAACAGAGAAACATTGGAAGTTATTTACTTGCTTCTGGTTTAAAAACATCTTTAAGCTCATTTCCCACTGGACAATAAAAACACTAACATCTGGCTTTTGTGTCGAGTGGGTAAGGTTACGTCGGATAAAATCAAATGTTCAAGTGAATACAATTGAAAAAATCAACAGGGATTTGAACAATTACTATAATTCCTTAAAGTACAACATATCTAACTAATAAACGCATAACAAGTAACATGTAATGTAATGTAGTTTCAAAGTCACCAGGCTCCAGTCACGCAGTAAAATGATTTTTTCACACTGTGTTTATCGTAAAACACATTGCGTTGACGCTCAAAGACGCAAAATAAAACTCTTCAAAGGGTCGTTGTTAGTCCTTTTACTGTTCCAACAATTACCAACTTGGGTTGACAGTTTTAAACAGCGACTAAAATAAGAAACAGATATAAAAAAATAAGTAACCACCAAAACATGTTCACTGTTTACCACATAAGAAAAACTGAACGGAAAGGCATAGTCGTCTCCTGCAAAAGGAAAAGTAGTTTCTTGCCCTTTTTTCAGGTTTTCCTGTGTTACAAAACCCACAAATTCACCCTTTTTTATTAGCTGTTACACATTGGGCAATGGTAATGCTACACTTTTGATAAGATCCATGTTCTGCTGAATACACCATTAGTAAGCCAACTTCATCATCATTTAAAACGTGGTCCACCAGGTTTTTCTTTTTTAAATGAGCTAAGATAACATACATTTTATGTTAAGTTAAATAAAAACAAAGTACATTTTGCTAAACCTTTTCATTAGCCACCATGAGCTAGCATTGACACTATTTGAAATGTGTAAAGTGTTGTTTTTGGTATTTAATTTCAAGTGGGATACTTTTATGTTCTCATATTCTTCTAAGCGTAACATATTGTTGTTTAAACCCACATAAGGAAAGTGTTATTAAAGCTGAAGCTACCAGTCCATCAGGTCTTGTCAGAATGCAGTACCATCTGTTTTAGGGGCATATTTTTTGTATATTTCCACATATTATATACTAATCATAATTTACTTTATGTGTTTTAGGAACTTTAACTGCTGTCACCATGACCTGGAGGCTTATTGATCAGGAGATGATGTTATTGAACACCTGCAGATGAAGTGAGTGTGAACAGCATCACCAACAACACAATATTCAGCAGCTGTCTGACACTGAAAATGTGATTTTGAGTTGAATACACTTCAGGTCTGAAAGAAATCCCCCGACCTCTGCTTTTTAAAATGTCAAACCTCTCTTCTTCTTATCCATTAACAATTGAAAAATGTATTTCTCAAACCTTTCATGTCTTGAGCGGTGATTCAGTGATATATTGCACACTTTATGAAACGCTCTGACAATAGTTTTTCAGAGTCATAATACCTTTTCGCAATCCCTCTGGACAAATTGCTGATTAATGAGTTGCCAGGAGATGGATGCACAGTGTTAGAGACTGAAAACCCTTTAGATGAGGCTATAGAGAGCAAGTAAAGCCTCACTGCACTTACACCTTTATAGAGACTCTACAATTCAGCGCACACAAAGAAAGAGTACAGTCAGTAATCAATTCATGTACATCACCTTGAGAGATGTGGATCCTTTTTAATCTGACAACACAGCAGTTGCTGAAGCATTAGTGCCGGGCATGATCAATATCTGGAAAGACAAAAGATCATAGAGATCCTTCACTGGACCTTTTCTCTCCAGACAGCAGTTTGAGACAGTAATCCACGCCTTTGTCACCACTCGGCTGGATTACTGTAACTCTCTACATGGGGGTCAGTGGGTCCTCCCTCGCTCGTCTGCAGCTGGTGCAAAATGCCGCAG
The DNA here is from genome assembly GCA_031216635.1 of Dissostichus eleginoides. Lineage (NCBI taxonomy): Eukaryota > Metazoa > Chordata > Actinopteri > Perciformes > Nototheniidae > Dissostichus > Dissostichus eleginoides. Next base: position 24,347,487 of record CM062278.1, read on the forward strand.
CAAGGCTTTTAATTGGCACACGGAAATATGACCACATTTCCCCCATTTCCCCCAAAATCCTTTTATTTACTTTTAAATCCCTAAATGGCATGACCCAACCATATCTTTCTGAGCTGCCCAACGCCCTCTCAGGTCAGCGGATCAACTGCTCCTGAATGTGCCCAGAACCAGGTCTAAGCTCAGAGGGAACCGTTGCTTCTCTGTAGCGGCTCCCACACTGTGGAACGATCTGCCCCTGCACATCAGACAGGCCGCCACACTGCCTGTTTTTAAATCGCTTCTTAAAACCCACCTCTTCTCCTTAGCGTATTAACATCTTTCAGAGCGTTGCTTTTATTGCTTTTAAATTGTCTATTGTTTTTACTTGTACTTGTTTTATGGTGTGTGAGCTGTGCTGTGTGATTTTTGTATGTTCTGTTTTGTTTATTTGACTGTACAGCACTTTGGTCTGGAGGTTTAAAGTGCTCTATAGATTAAGCTGTATTGTATTGTAAGAAGGATTTAGAAAAAATGTAAGCTTTAGGCACTTTGTCCCAAACCATCCAAAGCATATCTTTAAAGAAGGAGCCAGCCAGGTGTTTCTGACATGATGAAAATAACCTACAAATGTTCTTTCACTTGGAATGAACCTTTTGTCAATTTAGTAAATTCTGGAGAGGACAGGTTTTTCAGCATTAGTGCCACTTTTAACGAGGACATATTGTGCTCATTTTCAGGTTGATAATTATATTTGTTGCCTCTCCTGTGACATGTCTCCATGCTTTAATGTTCAAAAAAGCTCTTTATTTTTCTCATACTGCCTGTGCTGCAGAACCTCTTTTCACCCTCTGTCTGAAACCAGAGCCCAGTCTGCTCTGATTGGTCAGCTGGCCGGCTCTGTTGTGATTGGTCAACCGCTTAGAGATGTCCCGCCCCTTAGCCTATCATGCATAATGTGTTTGAGCGCTAGCCGACAGAAGCGCTAGTGTTACATAATGATGTCACTATGTTTCAGAAGTAAACAAAGGACTTTGTGTGGAGAGAGAAACTCCCTCTGGAATGGACTTTTGGATTTTAGCCTTTGCAGACCATTTACATGCACACAAACCTAAATAACACACAGAAACGGGAAACCTCCAAAAAGCATAATAGGGCCCCTTTAAGAACAACACGATCTCATGCCAACTAATGACGATGATCCACAATCTGCTACAGCTCAGTCAGGTGGGTTGTAAGATGTAACAAACAGGTTGGGATTAACAACACCAACGCAATTACATTAGCCACACACACAAGGGAAATACTCACTCTTATACAGTATATCTTTCAGTACTAATGAGAGTGTATGTTCGTATGGATCAGCTTAACCAATACATCTCCTAAGTAACATGCTAGTAAAGCCCTTGATTTATAAATGTACTAAATGATACTGTAACCCCTCAGAAAGATTTACGATATGAGCCTTAGAAAGCCTTGTGAATGATTGTGCATGTGTGTGTCTGTGTCTGTGTGTGTATTTTCAGACCGGAAACATCACACAGACATGTCCACTGTGATTAGCACTTGTGTAAATGTCAACCTTGTTTGTAGAGCAGGTAATGAACAAAGCCCCGGATCTTACAGGGAAAGAATGACAGGATCAGAGAAATAAAAAAGAGGAGAGGATAAGCTGGAAATGGCAAGTAGACGCGAGGGGGGAAATATAGTTTGTAGGTGGGAGAGGGAAGGAGAGGGGGGGAGAGTGAATGTTTGGTCAGATAAGAGCAGAGGAAAATGTTGGAGGGCAGGGGGAAGAGAGGAGGAACATGTGCAGGAAAAAAGGAAGGAGAAGAGAGGTCAGAAAGGGGCAGCATGATGAAATACATATTAAGGGAAAAGAGAGGAAAGTCTGGAGGCAGGACAGAGAGAAGAGGAAAGATAGGAAATAATAACAGTATGAGGAGATACTGTAAGAGGAAAGAACGAAAAAGATGAGAAGAGTTTGATGAAATGAAGATAAATATAATTATGAATCGGAGGGATAAGAAATGTACAACAGGAGATTAATGTGCATGCGCAAAAAAAAAAAAATGTTTCTTTCAAAATGTGTTCTGGCAAACATTTGTCATCAATGAACACATGTATTTTGTTTTCAGTATGTGAGTCTATGTCCCATTATAAAGCTGTTCCTTCCTATTGCTTATCTCCTTATTCTTCTCTTCCTTCATTCCTATGTCTACTACATCATACATTATTTTCTTGTACTTTTTTATTTCTTTGATCCTCTTAGTTTCTCTCATCCTTTATTTCTTCCCTCTCTCTACAGTACATTTCTTCCATAACTGCGTCTTTATTTCAGTCATTATTGATCCTCTTGCACCTTCATACATTTTACCTCTCATGCCTTTCTTTCTTTCTTTCTTTCTTTCTTTCTTTCTTTCTTTATTTCTGTCTGTTGTGAATAAACCACAGGATTTGATTCCTAACAAGCTTTCCTTGTACCTAAAAACCTAAAACCTGTTTCATTACTGCCTTCATCCTGTGTGAACTCTGCTGTTAACTGGGCTGCACTGCACCTGCACTGCATCACTCTCTCCTCTCCTTCCTTTTGATCCTTTCTTTTCTGCTCTGCACAGCCCGGCTCTGTTCATTTCACAACATCACCCTGTTGTGTGCCTTTTACCTGCTGCCTCATTTTGTGATTGGTTTTATAAGAAATCATATTTTGGTCATGATTGATAGGAAAAATCATTTTGGGAACTCTGCAGGTGTCCTTTGTCACTGCACCACTTATTCATTGTCCACGACATGCACTGTGAGCCTTGTTCTTGTTCTCTTTGAAACTTTAAATAATTGGGATTTATCAAAGTTTTCAGCCGTCCAACTTGTTCATGCAAACATATTTGGTTAGAAATGATGCCTGAAATAAGATCTGAGGTTAACTTGAGCTCATGGGAATATACATTTTGTTGTACGACATAAAATACATCAGTAAGTACCCCACTGGTGGATGTCCGAAGGTGTAATGTGTCTTAAAAACGGCGTCTGCTAACAAGTGACTAAATAGGACGACTTAAATGTAGTCACGCTGAACATTAGCCACCTTTAGCTTAGCGGTGGTGACCTTAAATCATGCAACTGGGATGTAGTACCTTTATAGCCTTCTAGTTTACTTCTGATGATTGTATTTACGCCTCAAAAATCATAAAGCGGTGGTAATATGTGGAGATATTTGCTCAGCATAAACGTGTGTTTGCCACACAGTTTATTTTCTGCAATATTCCAAAAACTAATGGAAAAATCCTATTAATGTTGTATGGAGGAAGCCCTTTGCATCATCACTGCACCACTCTGTTATTGATAAACTCCATAATGACTGATGTTCCTTTTGACACACTGTCCCTGATATTTAAATCTGTGTTCTCTTTCTAAACTCTCTCTGTGATTCCCTTCCATGTCGCTTTCATGGTATTGTTTTTTGAAAATTGGAAATACTTACTTCCTTTCTGAATTGCTGCATTGTTCTTTTCTAATTTTGTTTCACTTCAGAGAGGAACTCATTGATATAATGCTATAATAGTTAGGATCCTGAATTTACAGTAAGTCCTATTTGAAAAGCTTCATCACTATACAGTTTGGACACACTGCACACAGCATGGCTTCCAAACAAGGTATCAATAATTGAGCAGTGTGTGAAACAGCAAGAGCTAAGCTGTTTTCAAAGCTGTCCGTGTGGCCTTTGTTATTTTATTTTCTGCTGCTTTGCTCTCTGTGTGTCTTCTCTAATGAATTATTCTCACCAACTCATCCACAATATCATTTATGCAGTATTGTTTTAATTAAAATACTGCTTGACCTTAGCTTAAGCAGTACATGTTCTTCTCTGTCATCTTGCTCCACTGAGTACAATTTTATTTTGCATTGTTCTGTTTTCACTGGAGCCCAGGGCTACTGGAAAGGAAAAAGAGAGGAGAGGAGAAGGGAGGGATGAGGAGAGGAAAAAGAGAGGAGCTTGGGGCTATTTTTTTTAGCTCAGCCCCCCCAAAATAGTTCCTTTTATTTTATGCTGTCCCCAATAGCGGAGGATTTGCTGCAGGTGTGAGAGAGAGAGGAGGAGATTCAGACATGATTGTTCTTTCTTGACATCAACACAGCCCAAATGTTCTTCTTACAAATATAAAAAACGAGATGTATTTTGACCTTTTTTTGTGTGTAAGATGTTCAAGCTGGCTCTGTGAATTCGTAAACGCACACTCAATCGATATATGCAATATTTCTATATCTTGAATATACATATTTAAACATGTGATGTAGTCTTACTCTGTTTGCTTGGCCTATTGGTCTTGCAGATTGTCAATATTTGCCATTTTTTTAATGTGTTTGCATTCACATTATTGGGTGAGCCAATGACATTTTCATTGCATATCATAAATGAGGTTTGACGCAGTTGCCTCCCAGGATGCTCTGTTATCTTTGAAGTTGGGCAGAAAATGTAAGATTGCAGACAAACATACAATATTTGACAACACACACAAGACTGTGAGACAAATCCATTTTGCCTCATCGTTTGGTGTGGTTTGTGTGTGACAGTTTTGGTGCTATTCAATTCTGTGACACACACACACACACACACACACACACACACACACACACACACACACACAGAGATGCAAACACCTGAGTTGGATGGTGACCTATGTGTTGTTTCACAGGGAATAAACCTTGACACTTTGCTGGTCGGGCCTGGAATGACAGCTCCAGTCGATATGTGTCTTCTCTCGGAGGTCTGCTATACCCATCACCGTTTAATCATCAAAAGGTCGAGGTTCATGTTGTCTGAGGCAGCACACACTGCGTTTAAATGAGCTAAATGACCTGTTTACTGCGGCATCAGTCCACCAAGTCTCCGACCACAGAGAGAAGTCCTTGGCCTGCAAAGTCATATATCACTAATGCTTTCAGATATGGTGGTCGTTGTTCATAAGGTTGGATGTCTGCTGACCAATCACATCTTGTCACATTCCTAATCTGTTTTAAATGGCCGCTAGTGGTGCACATACGCCATGATAAAACCTCACAATTGCACTTAAGTTGTTTGGTTAAAAATACAATAACAAGCTAGATATTCACAGACAAAAGGTATTTATTACAAACAAATATCACAACATAAAATGTATTGTTTATCATTTAAATTGATTTGAATGTATATATTAGTGTTTTGTGCCTCTACTGCACATGTGTCAAACTCACGGCCCGGGGGCCAAATCAGGCCCTTGGTGGATTTAACTTCGGCCCACAGGATAATTTCTAATTACTATTAGATCTGGCCCGCCGGTATATTGCACTCACACCTTCACTCAATCCTGAGGATCTCCTCAGCTCAGAGCCTGACCCCAAACATTGGTGAACTTGCACCCAAGATGAGATGCCAAGTATCTGGCTTGAACTAGCATCACATAGCAGCAAACTGAGTTTCAATGGATGTTTGCATGTTTGGTTTTTTCTTTGAGGGGAATAGTTTTTTTGAAGCTGTTGTTGGCCTGTGGAAAAATGTAATCATAAGAAATGACTCTGGAAAATCTGCAGATAGAGCCATAAGAAATGAATGCAACTGATTATTTAATGTTTAATGTTGTTTTTATAGGAAATAATTTAAGCTTTGTTAGTTCCAGGTTTAATATGTGCAATAAGTTCATTTCAATAAGTTTTGCAATAAACATTGAACCAGTCCGGCCCTCGACTAGTACCCATCTTTTATTTTGGCCCACTGTGTATTTGAGTTTGACACCCCTGGTCTACTGGGACATGTCTCCATGCTGTAATGTTCAAAAAGCTCTTTATTTTTCTCATACTGCCTGTGCTGCAGCACCTCTTTTCACCCTCTGTCTGAAACCAGAATCCAGTCTGCTCTGATTGGTCAGCTGGCCGGCTCTGTTGTGATTGGTCAACCACTTAGAGATGTCCGGCCTCTTAGCATATCACATACAATGTGTTGGAGCCTTCCAATGGAATCACAAGTGTTACAAAGTGATGTCACTATGTTATGGATGTTCAAAGGAGTCCAATGGAGGCGTTTCAGGTGGGGGGCACCACGACAAGCATAATAGGGTCTCTTCAAATTGAAAAAAAATTATAATCTTCAATGGGAAGTGTTACTTGTCACATTTGGTTTGGTACGCATGTGTTGATGGATAGTTTGCTAACCTCTGTCTTACCCGGTTTCTTTAATCTTCTGCCTGAGAGAAAAAAAGTGTAATATGTACACAACATGTATGTGTGTGTCAGTATGTAAGGGCAAAGCAGACTTCAGGCTGGTCTCTCTTCACAGCTGATGTCAGATACTCTCCCCTCTTTCATTTCACCTCTGTTATGGTTTTCCTCTCCTGACATTTCAGGCTAATCCGGTTCGGCACACTGATCATCGCTGCCCTACAGAAACCTCAGCACTCAGCAAGGACAACCTTTCAGTAAAGCTGCATTACCAATTCCTTTGGTTTATTTAAAGTTCTTTCTTGGATGACTCAAAACTCCATTATACTTTTAGGTGTTTGACTGCCTCTTAGTCGGGGTATTTTTCTTACCATTGCTAAGCCCAGACAGCAGGGCACCGTTGTCACAGCGTTAGTGAGTGGGCACGTTTTGCACCTGTCCAAAACCAATAAACAGCCCACACAACAGGTGCTGTAAACGGCTCAGCAGGAGGTATCCACAATCATGCATTTTTATGTCAACAACTAGAAAAATGCCCCCCAGGTGGCTTTCTTTGTTTTTCATATCCCCATAGACCAACACTGTTTAATTTATTCCAATTAACTACCTGAGAGTTTCTTAACTGCAGAACGGTCCCATGTGTAAAAGTAACATTATTGCATTATTGTTGTTGACTTAATTAAATGGTCTCTGATTCAACGCCTGGAAGACATTGTTGGTCAGGGCCTTTCAAAGCCGTGACAAATGTCCAAAAATATTTATAGGACCATTTTCTGCTCTGCCTTTTTTGTATGTATGTGTGGAATCATAAATGTGTCTTGAATGTACTTATGTTCGACTCATCTATTCCTTTCAGGCCCCTCCCTATACGTTATTTAGCTGCAGAGCATCATCACACTACCTACTTGTTTCTAGACGTAGACAGGTCATACTGTAGTTTGCATGCAGTCCTTTCTGGTCAAATCAAAATATATAGGTCCTTTTACAAATTCGAACCACAAATGTTTTTCTTATGGGGACAGGCTGTCCTCGTAAGAAAAACATTTGTCTAAAAAAACAAACATTATTGGTGTTTTTTGACGAGCTTGACAGTGATGCTTAAATTGAATCTATTTGGTGTTCCCATTACCATCTGCATATTTTGGGCATGAAGCAATCGCAGAGCTGTCAACATTTGTCCTTAAGAGGTTGGTTACCTAAAGGTACTGTTAGCTAAATCATCTTGAGCGCAGCTCCCTTCCAGCTTTAGACCTTATTAATCACCACCATTTGATTAAGTTGATTATGAAACTGGAGTCTGTGATATTACTCGAGGCGCAACCAAAAATTCCTCAGTCACAGCCCATAGATATCATCATTAACTGGTGTACTGCAAGTTGTTGATGCCATTTTAACCTCTGCACCGCTTCGGTTACGAGTTCATTTCCTCATTATTGAATGTGTAGTAAAGCCTCGAACACTTGAAATGACAAACTGTGCCAGGAGAAGAGAGGAGTAGAGATGGTTAAAGTTGGCTGAACATGTCCAACATGCCACGCTCGAAAACCATCTAGTCTGACACTGTCTGGACTGAGAGAGAGAGGAAGGGAGAGGAAGAGTGTGTGAGAGACATATTTGCTGAATGACTCATCGTTGCGTTTCTACATGTCCCTCTTGGCGAGATTACTCAACTCCAGCCTGCTCCGGCCAACCTGTGTACATTTGAATGAATGTGTGTGTGTGAGCAAATATATCTCCATGCAATATATGAAATCTCATAAAAACAACCCTTCAGGAAGTACAGAATCATTCATATGTTGAAGAGACAAACAGAAAGATAAACAGAATAACCATATTTTTAGTACTAATAGATGCTTGTTTATTCCAGGTGTAAACAGGGTAAGGCTATATTATGTACATTTGCATGTCAAACTGTAGAAAATATAGTTATTCAGACTTTCCGCTAGAAAGTGGAAACTTTGAAACAGCAGTAATACAGAGAGACGGTGAATTGTCAAAGTATAGGGAAGCTGTGGTTGGCAGAGTGAAGTGTTGAAGCTACTTTCTATGGTTAAATTGAATAGAGAGGGGGCACATGGCCTCAATTTTTGTTACTTTACAAAGTCATGCTGACTTTCCACAGTGATCGGCAAGGTTGCTTCGGTGTTGAAACGGCTTGAGTGCTTAGCAAATTGTCTTTTATTTATCACCGTCCTACTTCCATTATTCTCTAATTTCGCTGTGCAACTGCAGCACCAATTGCTGATTCGAAAATACTTTAGATGAAGTCACCATGGCCGGGAAAGGTCATTTCAGATGTTCCCAGTGCTGATAGAAGAAATCTCCAATGGATCGGCTGGTCTGTACAGAATTGGTTGTGTATTTTTTTGTCGTTTTTGTCACCTTTTATTCATGATTTATTAAAGTTCTCCACTTTCGCTGATGTAACTGTCCCCTTTAGACACTTCAGGTAACACGTGAAGTAGAAGTCGCCTACTTTTTAAGTTTGAGTAAGAAGTGCATTAGTGGCTTTCTCCCTCAGCTGCAGGTGTCCAAACAGATCACAGCGCTGAGGTTGAATCTGAACTGCAAGTTGCTCCTGGAGGACAAGTTTTTCAACACTGCAGAAAAGTTTCCCTCTGGCTCTTTATGCATCATCGTGCACCATTGTGATGTCAAAATGTGTGCGCTTGTATGCACTCAGGTGTGAGCGAGAGTGTGTTATTTAGTGAGAGAAAAAGTATAGAATATTTTGGGCTCCTGGATAAAGTGCACGTATACTTTCCTTTTTTTATTCCTTTTTCTGTTATTGTGTGTGTGCTACCTTTTGTTACTGCATGATGAATTGCTCTCTTTAGCAGAAGGTCGTTACCATATTTTACACTGCCACATCCAAATTACACTCAAATGTAAATTATCCCATTTGAAAACAGCAGTGTACCATTATCATAATAATGGTGACAGTGTAATCAAATGAATCCCTCTAGCTCTGCCTCTAGACTGAGACAAATGTGTAACAGCACTAGGATCGTACCCAGAGGAAATCACCCTTAAACACCTAAAAAAAAAATATTTCATTCATGTAATAATATGTATTATTACAAAAGTGTTTTATTTACACATTGACTTACTGATGTTTTCTTGCAAATAAAGCTGAAAAACAAGACGTTTGAAATAAACATTTTTGTTTTAAGTAGTGTATAACATTTTTGTATTATTATGGCACAACAAGAAAGATCGGACTAATATTGATTTCGGTGTTAGAGTGGATTTCTAAATTATTTTGACATGGGTTGACTTCTTGAATTGTACCACTACACCCAAAAAATGTTGAATCAACATATACTGTATATGTATTTCTTATGTCATCTGCACAGCTCCCTCCTGCTGCACTCCTACAGTGTTAGCAGGACTGTTTGATTGACAGGTGTGAGAATGGCTGTGCTCTAAGACGACACCCCGGGGTGCAGCTCCTCTGAATTATGAATGAACGGGATGAAGCTTTCACCTCTCTGAATGAACCTCACATCTGCAGAGGGCTCTGTCCTTTCCTCTTTCTATTGCAATATGATTTATTCTCATGACAGAATGAAAGCCAGTTCAAGTCAAGTGCAATATTATCATTCAGTGAAATCATAAAAATTCATGAAATGAAATGAGAAATAGTATATAGTTTTGAATTTATATAGGTGATCTGCTGGAATATTATTAAAAAATGAATTAAGTGGATTAATAAACGGTTTATTTGAGGATTCACCCATTGCTGTGATCCGCCATTATCCACCATAATATCATAATGTTATAAGACTGTATATTAGTCTCCTGTTGGCACGATCAGGAGCGCAATGCTGATATATTTTCATTGACATAAAGAGACTGATTCATCTTTTTCTAAATGCCAGAAACTTGAAGTTGTCAACCTTGGCATATGATATAGGCGAACTTCTTTTATAAACAAAATGAAATGCCTTCTAATTTTACATACATCACATTTTTATCTATTCATCTAGAGTCATTTGTTATTGATTTTTAACATCAAGGGAGGCTTTGAAAAAGAGATTTTACAATTGTGCAGTTGCAGTGAACACCTGGCATAGTACACAAAAGCCTAAAGAAATCAGGGCATGTGTTGCTTCTCCATCTGCTAGCTTTAATAAACCTACATCTTCACAGACATTGCTATCCTGTTCTCTAAAACCCTTGTGTGCCAGATTCCCAAAGTGTTCCCTTTCCCACTGCACCAGCCTGCCGCCTTTTGCAAATCTCTATACTATCAGACTCATTTGTGGGATTTAAACTTATCTTTTAGTAATATTACCTAATACCCCCTATAGTTACAGGAGTGTGGGTTATTGTAGATTCTATGGCCTTCATCAGGTCAATGACATGATCAGTCATTCAGTCTGTCGATTTCAAATGTCTCCCGGTTCGATGAATTAAGGTCTCTAACTTCATTGAACAGCTGGTCACTAATTCAGTAGGCCACCTATCTGAATCTCTGCTGCCTCTTTCTACAGCATTTTATTTTTCAACGATGATGACCTGTCCCTCTGCCCCCACATGAATCCCTTCCAGTTCCCCTTCTCTGCTTTTCTGCCCAAACTTGTCTCTTGGTCTGAGCCTGAATCTGTTTCTCAGCAGGAGCTCAGAGCTGCCTCTTAGCCTGTGTCTTTTCACTAGCTTGTCCTTTTTTGTTTCACTGGCCCAGTATTTATCTGTCCATCAAGCTATGTGTCGCTTAAAGTTTGTTCCAGTATTATGACAGAGCCGACAAAGCCTGTTTTTATGATTCTATTCCCTCCATCTGTTCATCCATCCTTTTTCTAGGCTTTAGCTCCGGTTTGTCTCCATTTATATTCAGCCCAGTCAGTATGTCCATCAGGTCTCCCTCAAAGCTCTGCCCCAGTCTGTTTCTATTATCATCCTGCACCCTTTGGTCTCTCCTACAAACATTGTCCCTCAGTATCTAACCCCTTGTTCTCAGGTCAGCCTGTTAGGTTCTCTTGTGATCCAGTTTCTCATCCAATAATCCTTAACATGTCTGTGAATTAAAAAGCAGCTTCTCCAGACCACAGGACCAACTCAAGAGCAGCTCCTTTTCTACCCACACAACAAAGCTGTCACTACCAAAGTTACTGCACCTGTGCTTTTTACAACCTGAGGCAGTGAAATATGTTATCGACCTGCACCAGGACCCGTCAAATTAACTCACACAAGCTGGCATGAAGTTTATGGAAATCGTTGCGTGGTCAACCTTGCACATCCTCTCTCTCGGGTCAATCTGTTCCCTGCTGAGTGATGGCTTGGCTGTGTCTGACATCTTGATCAACTTGTGGGGGACATTGCAAGTGTTCAATTTGCCGACACATTGACAATGCAGCCAAACTTTGCTAGTTCTTTCCTTTCACAATAAAAACCCTAAACATATTCACTGCATCACTGCTTACCAGGGATAAATTTAATTAACTCAGAGTGCTTCAAGAAGCAACTGAACAAACTGCTGTATTATTTATCACAAAAATGCATGTCTGGTTTTATAATGGATGTTCCACAAGCCAAAGTTGATCTGGCTTTTTAATTGTGAAACAGCAATGATGTAACCAACGGTGCAGAGAAAATGACTCGAGTAGTTTGAAGTGTTTTTTTCATTTTTCCAATGAGCTCACTTTAAAGTCCTTTATATAGAGCTCCCTAGATAGTGAATGAGTGAATTATTTCACACATAGCCTCAGACTATTTCTCACGGTATTCCCAGTGTGTAGGATTTTCCAGGATCCTGTTCTGCCTCGCCTGCCCTCCAGTTGCCCTCACTGAGTTTCCCTCCTTTATAGGTCACCTGACCTTTTTGGTTGCCTACCCAGCTGCTCCTCATGCACAATTAACCCCAGTGAATACACAGAGGTCATGTATTGCCTATTGTTTATTTATTTATTTATTGTAGTTGAGGCATTCCTGCCAGCCTGTTTGTGGCGTACAATGTCAACCATCTAGATCTCCTGTTGCATTTCCCTTTTTTGCTACTACTTTTTCTGACTTATTACTGGTCTCAAGCCTTCCTGTTTCTAACTATTCGACCATCAGTACTAAGCAACATATTCTTTACTAGGTATTTTTTAGTGTCTGCATTTGTTATTGGATCCACAGCCTAATATTTGTAATGATTGAGTTATCAGATGAGGATTTTTTCTGTGGCTTTCGCACATGCAAAACAATCAATCTATGCTGAGTTTTACAAGGACTCTTAATGTGTCTCCTTTAATCTGTTTTCTTGTCTCTTTCTCTCGATCTCTCTTCCCCTTAATGTGTAGGTCTCTCCCCATGCATCACTTCAGAAAGTCTTTATACAATCATTTGAAATTAGAGGTAATGCTGATGTAGATGCTGCTATATAAAGTAATGGCAAAAACTGTTTGCGCTACCAAGTCAATTATTTCTTATATTGGTTCAGCCTTGTGTGTTTTATAGCACTTATACCATGGCTGCTTACCAAAAGGAAAAGGAAATGCTGTGTAGTAGTAGAAGTATTTTGTTGTAGTGACTTCGGTTTAAGTTTCATTCAGATCGTCAAACTGATTGTTCCACATTTTACAGTGTTGAAAAACTGGTTCCTCTTATTGAGGTTTATTTTAGGAATTCCAGTTTTTCCAAAAGGTCAATAAGTCAATGGCTCTTCAGTTATTAGTTTATCTTATACTGCTCTCTCTTCGTATAAAAGCTTTTTAAAAATATGTTTGTAGTATCAACAAAAAAGGAAGTTGATCTCAGCATTGTCAAATCAAATCAAATCAAGTTTTATTTATATAGCACATTTTTAAAAGGATTTGTGGTGGAGCCAAAGTGCTGTGAATACAATAAAAACACTTTACAATAAAAAAAACTTTACAACAAATACAACAGCAAAAATAAAATAAATCAGACACAGGGAACAGTCAGCTGTCATGCTCCGCTCCGACTAGAAGGCCAGAGAGAAGAAGTGAGTTTTAAGTGTAGATTTAAAAACCCCTAGGGTCTGGGCCGACCTCACATGGAGGGGCAGAGTGTTCCAGAGGCTTGGGCCAGCTGCTGCGAAGGCTCGGTGCCCTCGGGTTTTGAGCTTGGTCTTGGGCACTATCGGCAGCAGCTGGTCAGCAGACCTTAAAGCTCTGGCTGGGGTGTAGCGATGGAGGAGTTCTGCTAAATAAGCGGTGCCAGCCCATTTAGGGCTTTAAAAACAAATAAAAGGAGTTTAAAATCAATTCGGAACCGAATTGGAAGCCAGTGCAGTGAGGCCAGAATTGAGGTGATGTGGTGACGCTTTTTGTGGCCAGTGAGAAGACGTGCAGCTGCGTTTTGGACTAGCTGCAGGCGTCTAATTGAGGCCTGGTCCATACCCACATACAGAGCGTTGCAGTAATCCAGTCTTGAGTAACAAAGGCATTAATAACCCTTTGTAGGTCTTTAAAAGATAAAAATGACTTGGTCTTGGCCAATAGTCGTATTTTAAAAAAGCAGGTCTTGACTACGGTGCTGACCTGCTTATCAAATTTAAAAGCGCTATTGAAGGTCACTCCAAGGTTCATGACAGAGGGAAGGATGTTTTTATTGAGGGAGCCCAGAATTTCAACCGGGGAGGTTGGGGTCCAAAAAAGATGACCTCGGTCTTGCTCTCGTTGAGGTTGAGACATTTTGGCTCAGCAGGTTTTTTATCTCTGTTAAGCAGTCCATCAACTGCTGTAGTGAGTTGACATTTGAATTGAGAGGCAGATAGATCTGTACATCATCGGCGTAACAATGGAAGGGGATGTTGTGTTTTGTGAGAATTGAACCTAGGGGCAGTATGTACAGTAGAAAAAGGATGGGGCCCAGAATCGAGCCTTGGGGAACCCCACAGGTAAGAGGGGCTTTAGCAGAGGAGAAGGTACCTAGCTGCACTGAGAAGCTACGGTCTGTCAGGTAGGACCTGAACCATGCAAGGGCAGAGCCTGTGATGCCTGCGGACTGTTCAAGCCGTGACAACAGGATGCTATGGTCCACAGTGTCAAAGGCAGCTGTCAGGTCTAACAGCACCAGGACAGCTGGGCTACCTGAGTCGGCGGCTAGGAGCAGATCAAGGTTCGGGTCATCAAACCACAAGATGTACCTCTAAGTTCTAACACTGTAAATCAGACGTTTTTTTGTCTTTAAGAATCTATATTTCAGATATTAATGTACAGCCATTGATAATGCAAGATTAAAATATTGCACTAAATACCAACTTTTCTCTATAAAATCATTCAACTTGAGAGACATAGACATGCAGAGTGGGCGGGCTATGACACATTTCTGGAATAACTATCATTGATATTAGTGTGTGTGTGTGTGTGTGTGTGTGTGTGTGTGTGTGTGTGTGTGTGTGTGTACACTGTTGGTGTGTGTGTGACTAGAAAGATGTGCATACTGTAGACACACACAGCACTGAGAGAAGGAGGCGCGCTGAACCTCAGTCGGTGTGTGAGGGAACAGTACACACACACACACACACACACACACACACACACACACACACACACTTTCTCGCTCTTTCACTCTGGTATACTCTCGCTCTCCTCCTCCTCTCTCTCTTTCTCTCTCTCTCTCTCTCTCCTTTTCTCTTGCGCTTGCACGGAGTGAGAGGGGCATCGGGAAGGGAAGAATGAGGAAGAAGTCGGCTGTGCTGCGCGCTTCGTCCCAACAAATGCGGGTTTGCTGATGAAGCTCCGCTCCGGTTATCCGATCATACAGGTCTTACACGTCCCGCTGCATGGAAACGAAGAGTAGGCAACAACCGAAAACAACAGCAACAAATAAAAAGCTGTCAGTGCATGGGAATCCGGACACCTCTCCCTCTCTTTTGTGCGTCTCGCTGTGTGGATACGCTGCCTTGGCTGGCGTATAAGAGCTCCCTGCGTCTCCATTACCATTCCCCACTACTGGCTTACCTCTACTTCTCCTCCTCCTCCTGGTTCTGCTACTAGTACAGCTTTAGTCCTGCTTTTACTACTGACTGCCTTCTCCGGATTGTGGACACTCTCTGGATAAACAGGTAGGATATTCTGCAGTTTTTGTTGGGTACAGTTTCAGAACAAGGGACAATCATGGTAGTGATACTGAACAACGGTGGGCTTTGGCTCACGCCGCATTGTCTGGTGGAAGCAAGTTAATTTATGGAGGGAGGGATGTGGAGTGGACGGTGTTGCCTCATGGAGCACAGATGGAAGACTTGAAAGCACCATGCGTCGGAAGGGTTTGGATGCGATGTGGAAACGATGTTTCCTCACCCCATCCTCCTGCAACGCGCTGTCCACACTGCGCCTCTCCACCTCTTTGATTCAGAGATGTATAGACAGAGTAGCACTGGTTTTAAAATCACTGGTTGCAGTTCTTTTTTTTTCTTTAAAATGTGCAACTAGAGTCTGTTTCTTTTGGTTTAAGGGGCTTTTATATTCTTATTTTGCCCTTTACCCCCACCCTCTTTCCCTGCCCTCCTCTCCTCTCTTATTTTTAGTGGAATAATAATTACGGATGCAGAGCACGTTCAGATAACCAGGTTCGCACCCTTTTTATAGGCTTTCAATGTGGAAGTTGGCTGACAAACATGCGCAGTCTAGTAGTATCCTTTTAAAGCACGAATGGCCCATTTGCAAAAGTGCACAGAAAGCCACATTTGCGCAATTCTGCACGTCCCCATCCTTTGCGACAAACCATATTGGCACTGATGGACTGCCTATGCACATCAGGGCAGAGCAGGTTGGGGGGAGGGGGCGGGGGGGAGAATTCCGAGCCCTGCCACTTTTTCATTCATGTTTCTGAATTTAAAATGGATCAGTTGGGTTTTTAAACGTGAAATTCTAGAACAAATACTTATGTTAGCCTTTGTCTGCTGTGTTATAAAAGATAAATCAACATGGAGAGATTCAGTTAGCTTTAAGCCTGACATTTAGAGCAGGCAGCAGACAGCGGCTTTTCATTCTCCTGATGTGACACTACAGACGCTTCGTCTTGTGAGGAGCGCTTGGCACATCAGGCAGGTACAATCAAGGCTTTCCAGGCAATTTTTTTCCAGCTGACTCCAGTCGAGGGGTTTATGAGCATGACACAGAGGAATTGAATCTCATCCATTGTGGATGGTATGAAATATTTATTTATGACAATGAAAAACTGAAACGCAGCCTGAGCTTTTTACTGCCTTATTTACCTCCCAGCAGTGGTGCAGTTGGTTATTGATGGGATATAAGATCTTGTGGCGATGCAGTGGTGAGGCTTCATCACAATAAAACGGGTTCAGGTTAACACAAGTGATGTATTTTGCAATAAAAGCTGACCTTTTTCAATGTCTGACGCTAGACTCTTGCCGTATCTCAGTCGTTCTTGGATTTGTCAATGAGGAGGCCTATTCTTAACCTGATTGAGGAGAGATTATGGCACCATGTTGGAAATAAGTCATTGGCTAAATGGCTGAGTTGGAAGAAGGCATAGAACAGATTGTTTCTCTTGGTTTTTTTGTAATATTGCTGAAAATGTATATCTCCATCATGATGTTCATTGATGACTTAAAGCCTAGAGGGGTATTGGGCGCCTACCGGTCAGAGGGTGGTGGTTAGATTCCCATCCCCCGCAGTCAAGATGCAGTATCCTTGACCAAAAATGTTCCCGTAGGAAAGTCTAGGTAAGCTTTCTCTGACTTGGTTGTTGTTGGTTGTGGTTTATGTTAACAAAGGCTTGATCTACGCTATTCTTTTCTCAAGAACTGCTGATTCAAACGCCTTCAAACTCGACACCGCACTTCCTTTCTGCCTGCCATGACAGCTGCCCTAACATAGTTGCCTATAAGCAATGCAATGCTATACATTAGCATAGACGGAGAGCAAGACATACACAAGATGCTGTTTGGTGTTGTAACAGTCAATCATCTCAATACATAACGCAGTGTGTACAGAACGCACTAAAAATAAATGTCACACAGATCTCAGGGGCTTGCACTCAACAACTTCCTTGAGTCCACAGCAAATAACACGCCAAGTGTGAATTTGATCAGATCAAGTGTCAAGTTAATTGTACAAAAGATCTAGATACAGTATGTGCGTATCTACATTTGCACATGCATACGTATATACACACATTTCATCATAGTTTGAATAAACAGACTTAATGTGATCCATATCAGTTACTAATTGCTATAGGACAAACATGAAATATTTTTTGTGTTAGACTTAGTCTTAAAAAGTTTAAACAGTTTTTTCCCGCAGATTTGTATGTTCCCACGCCTACGCACCAAAAAGCTGTCCTTGTCTTTTTCCGAATGGGGAACCTGTTCATTCTGGTTTACTGTAAACAGGGTTCTTTCATGACCAGGTAAAGTGGAGTATTAGGGGAAAAGCAAAAAAGCTGCTGATTCTACTGCAGATCAGCCAGTCCCAATTTTACCTGCTTTTTCATATTCTTAATAAATACAGAACAGTTATCATAATATATAAAAATAAATATTGAATAACTGTAATGAGCCCTAAGTATTTTGGAGAATGAAACCTGCACTGTACTGTATGCATAGCCAAGGCAAATCCTTCTGAAGTGGTGATACTGTGACATATTTCGATCGCCAATGTGTAGTCACCAGCATCAAATACAAGATTTGATCTATTAGAGATCTATTTGGAGATTTATGGGTTATCTTCAAGCTAACCATCCAGTGTAAGTCATTTGTAGTTGTGCTTGTGTGTTAATAAATGCAACCCAACTGTCAATTGTAAGTCCTAGGCTTATTATGTGTACGGTTACATACCAACTCCTTCTAATTGATACGTACGTCATGTCTGTAAAAAGATAAAGCAAGTAAATCATTGTCACGTTAATCTAAGTAAAAGCATTGTAAACCAATCATCCAGTCACTGGGAAGCTTGGCAGCCTTTATTGGCCTGTACACTGCATTTAATGCTGAATCTTATGATGCACACTTTGTAAGATTTGTTGGCAGAAATGCAAAATCTTCATTGCACAAAACCAAGAGGATGCTTTTCTAACATCTAAAGGATCAACACAATAGCCTGTAAATGTTTAGTTTTTATTTCTATTTCTAATAAACCGAGCCAGTGGTGGCTTAAGATCCTTGCCAAAAATAACAGTGTTTATTGAACATATGGGCTGATTCTAGAACACCGCAGCAGTAAAAGTAATGCTATAGGACAAAAAAGAGGCTACACATATAATCTAAACCATAGCATTTACATTTCTGCATGTACCGATTTTAACGACATTATGAATAATTAGATAAAAACTCTTTCTGTTGCGTCCTTGCAGTCAGTGGATGTACAGAGTCGGCACAACCCCCCACAAGGACAGTAATGGGCCCAGTAATAAAATATGGATGAATCCAAACAAGGTTACATGCGACACATAGAGTAGCTAAGTATGATGAAAAGCATGAACAGAGGATTCAAGACACATTTACATAACATATAAAGATGTTTGTCTCGGAGTACCCTTCTCTTTCGAACTATAGTTTAAGAAAAACACGTTTTTTCGTTGATAGATAGAAAAAATACTGATACTCGCTGTAGATTCAATATTATCATTTTATAGGAGATATAAGTAACATGCAAGAAATCCTTTAGTTTAACTGGCATCCTGTTAGAGACAACATTAGCACTGATTTGTGTTTCTGTTCTTCCGACAAATGTGAGTCAATAATTCTGTCTTTTTGCTTTGTTTGGTCTCCACCAACTCCTGAGGGAAACAACTGGATCTTCAGCTGCTATTTATTCAATTTTGTTAACCCGCTACAGTAGTTGCTAACTTTAGTTAGGCGTGTATAGTATAGTATAACTGGTGCCTCTTCTTGCTGAAAACAGCACTAATGACTGCACTTAGAGTGAACCGAAACAGCAAAGGTAAAACCAAAACATTGAACTCAAAGAAACTAAAAGGCTGCGTAGATCGTTATCTGTGACTTTGTCGTATTACTCATAACAATATAAATCGATTGACAGTACAGTATTATAATTAGAGCAGGTTTTAGTGTATGTCGTCAAGGTTTTGTATATATGTAATAATTAGTTCAAGAGGCAGAAGCCAAGATAAATACATGAAACCTTCTTGAGGCTTTGACTGTTTTCCCGTGGCATGTAACATGTTATTAAAATCTAGGGAAAAAAGCTATTTAAACTGATAATACCAGCCACCCCTTGAAGGAGAGTTTAATGTGTGGATGGATATAGGATGATTGTGTGCCTTTGGCTAGTTCTTCTCCAATAATTGAATGAAGCACTAGAGATAAGGGAAGCGATTTATTTGACTTAAAAGTTTTTGAATGATTTTTTGTGTTAAATTGCTTGTTTCCCATATCTCATTATCACTTTCCCCCCGTGAACATGTCGCTCATCACAATCCAGACAGACAGATATGGAGATATTGTCAGTGGAAAGAAAGAATGAGACACAGTAGGATATAGCTCTGTGTTATTCAGAGCCAGTCGGATCATTTCTGCCACTCCAAGTGTAATAACGTGTCAAAGTGTCTTTGCTCCAGGACTGACTGAGAGGCAGATCCAGGCTAAAAGAGCTCAACATCACTGCAATGATGGTAACCACACACCATAAATCTTCACTTGCTTGCAGGGGCTTTGTGTGTTAGTGTGTGTGTATTGTGTCCTACTTACACAGCAACATTACAAAGGAATACCTCTATTTATATATAAAGAGAAGTTATACACTATATTAGGTTACCTGTTCTTTCCTATCTTCCACTCCCTTTTCTCTTTCCATCTGACTCTTTCTCTCATTCTCTTTTCCTCAATGACTCTGTTTCATTCACTTCATCTTTCTCCTTCGGTCTGTCTTACGCTTTCCATCCCTTCCTCCTCCCTCCATTTACTTTTCCATACTTCATTATATTTCCTCACTGACAAATTTAGACGATCGTGCCCTACCACGTAGCGAGTAAAACATCAGGCTGCACCTCGAAGCAGCAGGCTCTGTGTTTTCCTGCATCAAAAATGGCTTATTTTTGTTGGCATGTACATGCTCAGCATCTACTCTGCTTTGAATAATTCAACCACTGTATCACATCTCAAAACTCTTATTCCCTGCATGATTTAGCGTCTTATGGACATTTTTGGTTTATGGAAAAAAGTGGGATCATGTCCTTTGTCTTTGCTTTTTCCTCTTTTCTCTGTTGTTAGTTTTTCTTTTTAGCTGCCTTCTTGACACTGGCAAGTGTCAAGGGGTGCTGCCTTCAGAGTCCCAGAGGAATGACAGTTTTAGGGCAGAAAGGGAACAGCTTGCCTCAGTGCGGCACATTAGCTTGCTTATCTAAACGTTATGTATTGTTCTTTTGATTTTGCCTCTGTGGAGGAAGATTCTGCGGTGCAGTGTGTGTGTGTGTGTGTGTGTGTGTGTGTGTGTGTGTGTGTGTGTGTGTGTGTGTGTGTCTCTGTAGCAGGGTTATCTCATGTATTCGTCCTGAAATGGAGCCACGTTTTAAGGTCATTACACTAGGGGAAATCATAGCGTGATATTCTGAAACATGATAGTTAAATGACCAAATCCAAAATAGCAGCCACTGTTAAGCAGCTAAGCCTCTCTCGTGTTCACAGCAGCCGTGTAAACATACACCCTTCAACTGGGTGCTGATACCAGCCAGGGCATCCATTTTTCCTTTATCTAATAGCAGGTAATGATTCTTATGCAGTCAGTCATTCCAACAGGATGTGTTTTGTGGTCGTACAGCAAAAACGGGACTATAAGCAGAACAGGTAATGATCTGCAGGGAAATCTCCTGATAAAGTGTAAAGTAATCAAGAGTGTATAAGCGAAGTTTACTGAGGACCGGCCGTGAGGTTGAATTTTAAGCAAGTCGGTGAGAATAAACAGAGCAAGGAACAGAAAGCAGATTACTGACTCTGGGTTATAATATATGCATTTTGTTAGGTAACATACAACACAGCTTAGTATAGTATATAACATGTATTATTAACCATCCATTGCATTGGTGAAACAATTAGGAAATGCAAATGTCATTTTTAATTTTTTTTTCAAACATCTCTTTATTCGTTTTTATGCATAGAAATGACACTCAATAAACAAGATAGACTTTACATACTATCAGCAAAACAAACAAAACAGAAAAAGAAAGAAAGAAGAAAAGAAAATGGAAACGAAGCCCAAATAATATTCAAGTGTCTTCATTCTCCCAATCATGCTGTAGTGTAGACCATTAAGCTCCAGGAAGTCGTAAAAGGTTTTCCAGATTTCGCAAAACCTATCCAGTTTGTCTTTAAGGAAACAACGTATCCTTTCAAGAGCAAGGTAGAAAGTCATCCCTTTCAGCCATTGAGAAAGTCTTGTATGTGTTTTTGTTATCTTATTTTACCTCCCAGAGTCACTGAAAATATCCAAAATACTCAGAAACCTTTTGTAAGGAACTGCCAACCACTTTCGTGTGAGGACTGAAGCAGCTGCCATAACATTGTTATATACAATTAACCATTCGCCCATTTATTTCAGTTTCCCTATTCAGTGGGATCATGCCGATCAAAACAAAGCATAGAAAATGGATCCACTTCGATCATTGTTTGATTGGATAGTTTAAGAGGAAACAATATGAGCAATAAAAGACTGTGGGTATTACAATGCTTCTCTGTAATGCAATATAAAAACCTGAGCTTCTAAGCATCATTGGACCTCATGAGAGGGAGATTTTATACCTCCACAGTGCTCAGACATTAATTTATTACACATGAAATAGTAATATACAATTTATACTGATTACACAAACGGATACAAAGTGTTGTTTAGTGAGATTTGATGGCAGTGCTAAACTGATTTATTTTTGTTCTCTTATTGACAGCCAGGCTACCCGTTTCCGGTGATTAGGCTAAGCTAAGCTAATTAGCTTGTAATTGAACTTTGGGATTTTAGCCTCTGCAGACCATTTACATGCACAGAAACCTATATAACACACTAAAGGAAAGGGGAAATCCCCAAAAGATTAAAGTGCCTCTGTAAGGGTGAGGTTTAAATTGTTTTCCTACCTGTGGTGAATCTATTAGACTCCAACCGGTTTGTTTGAGCCTCGACTGTTTTTAATGGCTGCCTCCTTTGAATGTGGTTTTCTCTTTGACATAAAGCCATTCAAGTGTTGACGTCATGAGGTGGGGTCACAGCAAGGTTGGGATATAGTCATCATTACATTTTATTATCATGGTATACTTTACACACCCTGATAATGATACAATTCGAACTATTTCTTACATTTTCATTCATACATTTCTGCTCAACTTGCCTATCTTACCTAGTGCATTCACTTGTGTACAGAAGCAATTGAAAATGCACTCTACTGTTTAGAAAACGGCTAGAATATAGAGATTGCTCTTTAGCCGTCAGCCTGTTAAATGACATCCTTAAGTGAAAACTACCAAATCCCTAAGCACACTGAATTATTGATCACTTGGAAATGCCATAGTAAGCCTTGTGTGGCCCCACAAGAAGGCCATTAAAGGCAAAGAGCTTCTGAAACACATTAGGAGGGAAATGTTTTTTGTGGTAGTGATGAACAGTAGTTTAATTAAGTAGATATGTAATTTTGTTTGCAATTGATTTTCTTAACAAAAAGTTCTCACATCCCAGCGAGCCCCAGCTAGATACACATCAAAAGTCAAACCAACTACTATTCACACTGATGCAACCCAATACTGTACATTCACCATTATGGTCTGATCACAGTAACTTATTTATCTAGCAAGAAACCATTAGGCACAGCAAACATATTCTCTATTTATGATATATTGAATGAACATCCACACATTGACTACGTTCCCTGTGGAAATGGATTATGTGTTGTTCATTTAGCTTCTAATAGTGCCAGGGCCCTACGGCTCCTAAGCCTCGCTTCATGTAATGCAAGAGAAAATGTGATTCATATTATTAGGGCCTTTACAGCCTCATCTGTAATGAGGATTGTGGTTAGAGGAAACGCAGGAAATTACTAATGTAACTATTGATGTTGGGTGAATTGTGCTGCTTCTGCATGTAAGAGTGTGAACAATTAATTATTGGGAAATGGATGTTGGCATGCAGGGATGTGGAAGAAGCTTGTTTGAGGAGATTTCTAAGCTGATCCTTGTTTCGGGTCTTGGTTCTTGTTATTGATCCCTGATTAAAAGGATTACTACTCTTGTGTGTGCAGCAGTGCTTAAACTACAAGGTGTACAGAGTGGTAACAGTTTGTAACTGGGTAAATCAGATGAGATGGTGAGTAAAGAGAGGACCATCAACACGTGTGTGCTCACAGATGTGCCAAATACACATTTCAATTATGGATTAAAGGTACAAAACTCAAATATGTCAATCAACCTATGCTGTATTCTCTACAAATGGACATAACCAATATACAGCAGACATGTAATATGCCAAAAAATCATACTTAGAGTATATCTAGCCTTGTGCCGATACACAATCAGATCGCAAATCAAGGATTGAAAGAGATCATTGATGATTATTTTCCACTGCCCATATGAGGGTGATTTCACGATCACATCAAATATGTTTTAAACATCTCTCAACTATTTGTACCTGGTAGAGTGGCATGTCACCTGACAGATACATGAATACTGAACCACAACACAAAACACAAATAAGGACAAGCAGTCTTCCATTGTGTCCACTGCGTGTAGGCGTCTCAGCTCCATAGAGAATTCATGGGCACACAATCTGTCTGGGAACTTTGTTATTCAGTACATTTGGCTGCACTGAAAGGAATATTTTTTCTTTTTCTTCTTATCCCCTAAAACCTCAGGAGAGGATGTGTGTGTGTGTTTTAAAAAGTTGTGCTTTACCATGGAATCACCCACATCCCTTTCCCTTCATCTGCTTCCTTTCTCCTAACAAACACTACCTATGCACATTGGCTCCCTGTGCATTTGGGAATACGTTTTTGACTTCCTATTGTGAATGTATTGCATGGTCAGACTCTCAGTTACTGTATGTTGATCCCATTCAGTATGAATCATAACAGTCCATATCACCGGTCATCTCTGAATCTGACAAAAGACATTCATAAACTACTAATTTAAATACTTGTTGTAAGAAACATAATTACCTACGGGTTACATTTTCTGTCAACACAATGAAAAAAACGTTGTGATGAATGTATCTACTTTTTCCTCTTCTGTAATGTACATGTTAATTGTGCAATAATAAAGTTTTTTTTGTTATGATTATCAGTGCTGCATACACTTGTACACCTAATTACACAAAATGTGAGTAGTGCATGGTCTAGCCTGATTACCATAGAAGTTAAGAACAGATGGATTCATCTCTCCATGGAAAATGACCCAATAATGTGCGATTTGCTTGTTAGAAATGGTAACTGCACTGTGTATGTGTTGGGCTTCAAGGATGCTTTTATTGAATTGAAATTGATTCTTAGCTAATTATGTTTCCTCTGTATTCAATTTAGCATCTTGTTGTGTTTGAGTGGAAGCAAACGAGCGACTGATTTGAAGGATCAGTGTTGGGATTTTGTGGTCTCTTAGATAGTGACCTAGTTTAGGCAAATATCTCACTGCACTCGAAATGCTGTTAAAAGAGTGGGTTATTTGTGTACATAGCTAGGCAAACAAAGACAAGTGATACCCAATCAAATGTTTTTTTAGTTTACATTGTTGGAGAGAAAGAGACCAATACCCTATACCCTCAGTATTTAACCACCATTAAACCACTAACCACTATTTAAGAACTAGATAACCCCTTGGATTGAAAATACTTCAAATGCATTTTTTGTGAGGGATTGGTTGATTAATTGATGAGTTATCTTGCAAGCCAGTTTAAAAACATTACATTACATTACATTACATTGCATTTAGCTGACGCTTTTATCCAAAGCGACTTACAATAAGTGCATTCGACCAACAAGATACAAACTTGAAGAAAACAGAATCATATAAGTACATCAGGTTTCATAGAGCTAAAACATTTCAAGTGCTACTCAACTGGCTTTAGATAAGCTAGTCCTTTATTATTATATAAGTGCTTTGTTAGTAATTCTTTGTTAGTAATTCTATCGCTCGAAGTGGAGTCGAAAGAGATGAGTTTTTAGTCTGCGCCGGAAGATGTGTAAGTTTCTGCTGTCCTGATGTCAATGGGGAGCTCATTCCACCATTTTGGAGCCAGGATAGCAAACAGACGTGTTTTTGCTGATGGGAACTTGGGTCCCCCTCGCAGTGCGGGTGCAGCGAGCCGTTTGGCTGATGCAGAGCGGAGTGCACGTGCTGGGGTGTACAGTTAACCATGTCCTGGATGTAGGAAGGGCCAGATCCATTCGCAGCATGGTACGCAAGTACCATTGTCTTGAAGTGGATTCTAGCAGTTACTGGAAGCCAGTGAAGGGAGCGGAGGAGCGGCGTGGTGTGGGAAAAACAATGAGTTTGGATTACATTACCTGTTAGAAATGGCTGCCTGGCTTCAAAGCTGTACGGTAATTGAAATGCCAGTGTTGTTGACAGAAGTCAACCCGTCTGTTATCAGGGAGGGCCACTCCTCGGGTTGCATGAGGAACAGCAGGGTATTATTGTTGGAGGAATGTGGCAATTATATTTCAGAAGCTGCTCCTTGGAAATATAGAGTGCCGAACTCAGGAGCTGAAGTTTATCTTTGGCGTGGTTGTATGAACTTGCTAACTTTTAACAGCTTGGCAAACATTGAACCTGAAACATATGTTTTTGTTTTGGTGGTGCTGTGTTTTTAACGTTTTTAATGCAGCCACCTTGTTTTGAAGTCTGCAAAAGTTACGTGAGAGTGAGTGTTATTTACACACAGAAGATGATTTTACCTTGCACTGCTTGAGCATTTACTAGGAGTTAGAAAATATTTAAGCCAAGGTCGTGACTCCTCAGTTTAAACCAAGATGTTTCATCTTCTGATACAACACAGTTTCTTGTCGTCTGTTCCATCTACATATTTGAGATGAAAAAGGGATAAGAGTTGGTAACTGCTTAAATATGTATTGCCTCCGAAAGAAAATTCTAAATTAGAAAGAAGAAAAACCAACCTAAACACTACATCCAAACATGTCACATTATAACATTTATTAAGTCTATGATGGTCTAATCTGAATCTTTCTCCTCTCTTCCCTCTATAGGTTTGATATCCTCATAAATCGTCACCTAACGGTGCTGGTTTGGACGTCATCATGGGTCGCTGGGATCACTCATCCCTCCTGTCCCCTGCCCTGAGGGTAGCAGTCTTCACGGTGATCATCCTCCTAAAGCTCGATCCCTCTTTGGCCGGCACTCTGCCTGAGCAGAGTTTCGATGGCTCCGTTTTAGCGGTGTCCACCAACAAAACGGAATGCAGCATGGCTGAGCCATGCGCAAAAGGGGTGGTCCTTCCTATTTGGGAGCCTCAGAACCCGTCATTTGGTGACAAAGTGGCCCGGGCAACAGTTTATTTTGTGGCTTTAGTCTACATGTTCCTTGGCGTGTCGATCATTGCAGACCGTTTCATGGCATCAATAGAAGTCATCACGTCTCAAGAAAAGGAGATCACTATAAAGAAGCCCAATGGAGAAACCACCACCACCACCGTTCGGATCTGGAACGAGACCGTCTCCAATCTCACCCTCATGGCTCTGGGCTCGTCGGCTCCTGAGATCCTGCTGTCCGTCATAGAGGTCATAGGTCACGGGTTCGAAGCTGGCACACTGGGCCCCGCCACCATTGTGGGTTCTGCGGCATTCAACATGTTCGTCATCATCGGGCTTTGTGTGTACGTTGTTCCCGACGGCGAGACGAGGAAGGTCAAGCACCTCCGCGTGTTCTTCGTCACGGCCACCTGGAGTATCTTCGCCTACATCTGGCTCTACCTGATCCTGTCCGTGATCTCTCCCGGCGTGGTGCAGGTGTGGGAAGGGCTGCTCACCTTCTTCTTCTTCCCCATATGTGTGCTGTTCGCCTGGGTGGCCGACCGCCGCCTGCTGTTCTACAAGTACGTGTACAAGCGCTACCGCACTGGAAAGCAGCGTGGCATGATCATCGAGACCGAGGGAGACCGCCCACTTCCTTCCAAGGTATGCTCGGATGAATTAACACTAATAAACAAAGGAGCACATAAGGCACTCTATGTAGGCGGATGTGAGTTCATTAGTAACGTGTATCCAAAACAATTATCTCTATTACTGAATGGATTCTGCCAGGGTAAACTCCTGCCATGAAGCATATGAAGCTACTGCAAAGACACACAGATATATTTTAATTATTGTAACTTTTTAATTTCCTGTTTTTGTTACTATCTGATGCTCTTTGTGATGTCTGACGCGGTGCATTGCACTGATCTAATTGCATTTTTAGTATCACGCTATGTTTAATCACCACTCAGTGAATTCAAGTCTCTCAGTGTCGATGTTTGTTACCTTTTCTTTCATTTGATTAATAATAATCAGTGCTACGTTAGTTCATGAAGAGCACTTTTATTTCAACTTCTGGCAAAAGAAAATCATTGCCCCACTGTGTCCCTCGTGTCAAAGAGGTAAAAATAACGTTTTAAATTGCCATTGTGCTCAAAAGCTTAATGAAATTTTCTCAATAAAGCTGTATTTAAAGGATAACAGGCTTTAATTGATAAAGAGAGCAAGCCCCTTATCCTTGAGAAAAAACAATGGCTGATATACAGTATTGTATCTAATATAAGCTAGTATCTGCCTGCAGTCACACATATATTTCTCTAAAGAAACATGTCATGAAACTGTAACTTAAGATATTAATTACCCCAGCAACTACAGAAACTTTACATTTTCACATTTATTTGCATGCTCATTAGGGCATTGCATGAAAGCACTAGAAACTGTTGTGCCTTTAGATTCGACATGCTGCTCACAAGCCTTAAATCAATAGCACTGAAAACATTGTTTCCTTTTCCTTTTTAAGGTGGACATTGAGATGGATGGGAAGATGCTGAACTCTCATGGTGTTGACTTCCTGGATGGACCATTGGGTTTGGATATAGATGAGAAAGATCCGGATGAAGAGGAGACCCGCAGAGACATGGCCAAGATCCTGAAAGAGCTCAAACAGAAACACCCTGACAAGGAGGTGAGTAACAAAGTCAAAAGAAGGCAGCAGGAAAGAAACAACATTCTGTCACTGTTGCTCTTGTCAGGGTTGTTTTTCTCTATATAGGAAATTATTTGAGAAAATAAGCAGCAACAGATGACGCACTTTCTATTTGCTTCCATTATCAGAGATTATAGTAATGAATGCAGCGCAGGTCTCATCACAACCTCTCACATTAATTTGATAATGATACATCTACAAGAAGAAAATTGCAAAGGAAACTGAGCCGGCACTGAATCAATATGTAAATTATAATGATAAACACAGATACTGTTTTGACATTGGCAATTCATACAGTATTAAATAGCTTCTCTGGCACTATGATAAACATGTGGACTCATTTTATTGCAGCATCCATCACCTACAGTACTGCATGAATAAGGAATGTTCGAGACCCACAGAAGAACATATGTAGTTGTTTTGAGTTGGCTCTGAAATTGGTCCTCAATTCCCCACTACATTCTCATTTTGTTTGTGGTCTAGATATTAATACTGGTGCTGGCTGACCTAATAGTGAAGGGATGGATATAAACTATTGCTGATGACTCATTGAGCAGAATGTGGAAAGTTTCCTCTCTCTAGGAAGACTCAATCTCTGTATGTTACTATAAATAAAGTAGGCAACATGTCCACTTGTTAACAAAGTGTTGAATGTAAATTGTTGACAATAGCCAGCAGGAATAGCCAGACTTTATCCATTGTTTGCCCTCTCTTTGAAACCAATTAGATCATTGAAATGTTGATCTAATGCTAATGTATTATAACATAGACTGTGATTAAGAACGGAGGTTAAACTCTTTACCGTAACTATGGGAAGGATATTTTACATCACCAAGTGTGGTCACCTATAAATACTCTTATTAGGTTAGTTGTTTCCCCAATTAGGAAAAAAGTAATGGATCTGATCTCCTTGATGTATGTTCTGATAGAAAAGAAGACTAGGGGGTGAGAAAAGGATAAAAAGAAGGAATAGTGGGATCAACCCTGAAATCAAGTGTGTTTCTCAGGGATATGTAAGCAAGATGGATGGTTGATGACATGGGACCTGAACCTTTTAATAAAGAAGGACATCTCTACTAATGAAATTAAAAGCTGTTCATGTTTCATTCGACACGTCATGTTCTGCTGTAATCTGATGCATATTAATCTTGCATATAACTAATTCAAAGATGCTGTTGATGTTAATTCTCTGTTGATTTATCGTTGGATCACTGTCCTTTCTATTGTAGGATTTACCCACATGGCACACCATTAATGTTATTTATCCAGACAAGAAAGATGAACCCTGAAATTCAGCCAGACAGTGTTCAATGATGTTCTCTCATTTAAGTAGACAAGTTGACAAAGAAGACATTCTTTCCCAACATAAAAGGTCTAGGGGCTAGCGTTTCTGAGGAGAAAATCCTTTCACGCTGTTTTCTTGTTTTTTTCTCACCAGGTGGAACAACTCATTGAGCTTGCCAACTACCAAGTCCTGAGCCAGCAGCAGAAGAGCCGCGCTTTCTACCGATGCCAGGCCACCCGGCTGATGACAGGCGCTGGAAACATCCTGAAGAAGCACGCCGCTGATCAGGCCCGAAAAGCCGTCAGTATGCACGAGGTTCGCTCTGATATCGGTGATAACGACCCCATCTCCAAGCTCTTCTTTGACCCCAGTTCTTACCAGTGCCTTGAGAACTGTGGCACAGTGGCGGTGACCGTGGTGCGACGCGGTGGCGATTTGGGCAAAACGATTTCTGTGGACTACCGTACAGAAGACGGCACGGCCAACGCTGGCTCCGACTACGAGTTCACCGAGGGCATGGTGGTCTTTAAGGCTGGTGAGACGATGAAGGAGATCCGTGTGGGGATCATCGACGACGACATCTTTGAAGAGGATGAGAACTTCCTGATCCACCTAACCAATGTCAGGATGTTGACATCAGAGGGCGAGGAGCCAGAGGAAGGCGAGTCGGCGAATCACGTGGAAACAATGGCGTGTCTCGGCCTTCCCGCAACGGCGACCGTTACCATCTTTGACGACGACCACGCAGGTATCTTTACGTTTGAGGAGCCGGTATTCCACGTGAGCGAGAGCGTTGGCACCATGGAGGTCAAGGTGCTGAGAACGTCAGGAGCCCGCGGCGTGGTAACGCTGCCTTACAAGACGGTGGAGGGAACAGCACGAGGTGGCGGAGAGGACTTCGAAGACATTCACGGTGTCCTGGAGTTCCAGAACGACGAGATATTGTGAGTACATTTGATCTGTCTACCTCTAATTTGAATCATAACTGTTCATTTGTATTCGTGCAGATATTTGTCAGCTTCAATGTCTTCATTATCTGCATGTTTGATTTGATTTGTTTTCGCTCTGTGTCAGTGTGATGTTGCAAATGTTATTGCTGATGATGTGAGAAAGTGAAGGTGTGATGTGGTGGTCACGATGAGCGGCGAGGCGGACTGCTCATTCAGGACCAAATCAACAACTCCCCACTCCTTTTTACCATGTCTCTACTTTCTATCTTGACTCATTCATTTGCTTCTGTTCATTCCTCTTTGCTTTGAATTATGTTGTGCTGCTGTTTTAGTCTTCTGTAAAACTGTGGATTTTTATTGATTTAAAAACTGTATTTCTGTACAGTTAGCACATTAATTAAGGTTAAGCCTGTGTGTTGCATAGCCAAGAAGATGGGAAACTGGCTTATTTATTGGACGGTTGATGGTTTGAATGTTAAGTAGACATAATGTCAAGACATGGACATTGAATAAGAAGTGTTGAAGTTTCATTAAGCAAGGCACTTAAGGGCAAACCTAGAGGAGCTGGTTGAAATACGTTAATAAAACAAGCAGCAGGGAATTGGGGCAACACGAAGAAGAAGCATCTATCTTATCAAGTTTATTTGGATACACAAAGGCTTTTTGAAAAAAATGCCAGCTGCCCTTTTCGGTGTCTTTTATGCTGTGTGAGAACATCCCAGAGCAACTACTCACGCAGTGGAGCCTCCTTTTGTTTTCTTGTTCTGTATAAAAAGGACTTGAAACGCCATTTAAGGAATCCCTGCTGTTAAATACCGCTTCCAAAGTTCAGAGCTCTTCAGAGCCAGTCGCGCAGGCCTTATTATCTGATGATGACTCATGGTGAGGTCCGTGATTGCTATTTGACCACATTTCAGGAGGTTTTCACCACAGAGATGATGTTGCTCACAGCCAGAGACTCTGACATCTTGACCCGCTCAGTGTGGGGAATTAACTCCAGCTTTCGGACAAATGTTTGAACAATGCTAACCAAATCCCAAAGTCCTCTTTTGTTCTTTAAGTCTTTCATTATTAAAACAACTGATGTGAATACATATCTGTGTGTGTTTCATCATCATTGGACTGTAGCTGGTGATACAATATGAAACTTGTGCTTGACTCAGATGTTATCAGATGCGATAGGTATTTCAAATAACAGCATCAGCATGAAAGCACATTTTGTATTTAGAATGCTTTTTTTTTTAAAGTTTCTTAACTTTCTTAATGTTTAGCTTGTCAACAGTAGACAACAATGTCATAGTATCATAATTCACACAGACTCTTTATAACCAGTTAAACTGCCAGTAATAAGGCATTGTCTCAGATTTTCTTTGATGAAGATGACCGTTTAATATGGATTTGTGTCCTTGTGATTGCTGTTGATTTAAACTTGTGTTTTTATATGCCGATGTTCTCAGAAGTTGAAGCTGCTACTTTCACCAACACTCAATTGGTGCAAAATATCTGTTTTCTGTTAAAACACTCAATAAGGTGGGCTGCTGGTCTCTCCCACTTGTTCCCTCATTCAGCAAGGTGGGCGTGTTCACGATGTCACAACAAATGACTGTTTGCAGTAAAAGTCTTCTCAAGGTGGTCTTAAGGGCTTGTAGTGCTAGTGAGAATACAATAAAGTTCACACTAGAAAAAAGTTCACAGCTTCCAGCAGTTGACCTCTACTGTTTATGCCACATGCAAGTTTATGGGAATAGTCTTTTTGAGAACGCCCCTGACCATTTGGACCAAATTATTTTCACAGAATGTAGGCTAAATTAATATATTTTGGAGGGACTTATTGGTCTTATTGGAATATATATATAATATGGTCAAGAACAGGTGCTGCCGCGGTGGAACTGTAAACCTGATGTTGATATTGGATAATTGGACTATAGTAATAAAGTAAGCTTGCTTGTGTTCAGAGTTGCGAGGAGATGTAGAACTCTGTCTGCTTTTAGCTGGCAGGCATTACTTCTAAGTTACAGTAGTGCTTACGGTGCTTGTTTGGAGATGTTCAGATTGCTTGTGAGAAGGACTGTTGTAATGACATAAAACAAAGTGTGCTGTCATGATGAATGAATTGGAGAGAGGCTGTCCTAGTAACAGTAGTCTACAACTTTCTCTCTCTGTCTCCCTTTCTTCTGTTTGTGGTCAGATTTGAAGCAGATGTCTGCAAGGCTGGCTTTTTCAGCTTGTGGCAGACGGCATAGTTTCCATAGCGTATAGCTCTTACAGCCAGGACTAAGTGGGTTTTAATAACACTTTGTCAAAATCAAATGATGGACTGTCCTTCCGGACTATCATGGTTGCTGTGTGTTTATTATTGTGTGTGTTTCCTAGGGGGAAAGACCCAAAGGTGGAGCAGAAGGACTGTAAACTATAGTTGTAGTGCCTGAAGTGGAAAGCATTTTGAGCTACTTGTAGTAAGACGCCATCTTGCTGCTAGATAATAAAAATAAAAATATTCCTACAGAGTCCTTCAACAACCTAATCTCTAATGTTCCCTCAAAATCATATCTGCTGAATTTCCCATATCATCTTGATTAGCCTAGGTTCAAATGGTACGGTGCTGTTAAATAAAGTAGCCTCATACAAAATGATGGGGATTAGTTGATGGGGCATTACTGGTACAGGTAGGAAATAGGAAAGTGCTGGGCTGTGCTTTGTCTTCCGGGTGAAGTTTCACACCTTTAATGTATGCAAGTTAAAAATAGCTGCTGTAGACGTAGCACCATTTACTTGGTTGTGCCGACAGAAACTGCAGGCTCAGTAAACTTGCTAAAACATTTAGGACACAGTAAAGAATATTCACTCAGTATACTGCCACTTGCTGTTGTAAGTATTTATAGCCTAAACAAATTCCCAAGATGGGCTTATTTTAGAAAATGTGCATTCCCATAGAAATAAGCAGTATATGCCATCAGTGCTGCTGCGGCCCTGTAGTGTGTCCCTACTGGGAATAGCAGAGGACGTTTTTGCTGCAAAAAGGAATTACAAAATAGCTGATCTAAATAGGATTGCCTCCAGGCTGATTCTACCCTGATTCTGTTTCTCTGATGGAGAGAGAAGGAGGGGGGGAGCGAAGTAGGCAGGGTATGGTTATATAGATTAATGAGTGTGAATGGAGGCAGTGATGGGAGGAGGAGAGGGGAGGGAGAAAAGTTTTAAACCTCTTAAAGTTTGAGACTTTTCAATTCCTACTTTTTTCCATTTAAGTTCCTCCTTTATGGCCTTTACATTTCTCTTTCTCGCTGTCCGTAAGAGGATCCGTGCAATCTGTCTCCGGTATAGCTTGTAAGGAATTCAGGTGTGTTCTCTGAAAGATGTTTAGATGCATGAGGTGAGATAAATGGGGAGAGCACACTGACAACCCCCACTGCACTCAGCAGTGTCAAATTATCTCTGTATCTCTCTTGAAGGCAGTATGTCACAGAACAGCTCATTCCTGCACGTTTGGTGTGTGTGTGATTGTGTGTGAGTGTGTGTGTGTGTGTGTGGGTTTGAGAACAACAGAGAACAACCGCCAGTTGTTCTCTGCTTGTGTTCCTTCAGATATAAATCAAGTTTTAAGGTTTCCTACCTGTTGCGTGACTTACATCTTTGTCCAGAGCACCTTCCAGCACATCCAGTAGATCAAATTTTTATTATGGATGGTCCTTAAGGAATTACCAGACCAATTAATACAAAATAGGTCAGCAATTCAACTTCTTTTTACATAGCTGTTTCATTTAAAACTGTATTTTTAGAGACCAGGACAGCCAGGTTTAATATTTCCAGTGTCATTGTTGTCTGTAAAATATACATTGAACACATCATAAGTATTTATCATTGAGGCAGTTTCTGGGACGACTCTTGTTCACACATGCAGACACAGGAAGGTCAAAAGAGTTAAGAAAACGGAGCAGCTGGGGGATGCACACATTTATGCACACATGCATACTCACGCAGGTACATGCCAATGCACAACTCTGGTTGTGAACACACACAAACAAGAACAGACGTGCATGTGCTTTCCTACAGCTACGTTTTGACTTGTTCTCAGTCCCTTTTTGACCCTGAGGTAGTAAATACATGGATCCCACACACAAAAATACACACACACACAGACATGGAGCCAATTATACAATTTCCATAAACAGGCAGCCAGTGGGAAACATGGTACAGTCGGGAATCAAATTAGGCTCCTTCCTACACAAAAACACACACACAGCAGACTGGGACTTCACACTCCGATAACCAGCACAGATTGGCCTTTTAGCTGTTTCCTTAGACGCTATAGGAATATGGGTTGTGTGTATGAGCTGTGCATGACAACATTCATACTTTTGCATTTATTGTGTTTGCTTCTCTCAAAAATGTTGTTATTGTGCTGATAGAAGTGGGTTTTGATTTGCTGTAACTCTGAAATTGAATTTTCTTTGTGTCCAGGAGGATGTGAAGTGGCTGTGAATGTAAGCTTGACATGTATTTGGATAAACTTGCCCCCAGTCGTCCTCATAAAGGTGTAGAGGGAGGTGGTTTCAGACACTGTTTGTCCATAAAACAAGTGCTCAGTTAGGGATGAATAAATCACATTTGAAAACTCTTTAAAACATAAATTCTATCGGTCCCACACAATGTACAAATCTACTCTTTTGATACAATTGTGTG
This sequence comes from Dissostichus eleginoides, assembly GCA_031216635.1. Taxonomy (NCBI): domain Eukaryota; kingdom Metazoa; phylum Chordata; class Actinopteri; order Perciformes; family Nototheniidae; genus Dissostichus; species Dissostichus eleginoides. The sequence continues at coordinate 24,382,648 of CM062278.1, forward strand.
GATTTAGTCCTTACATTCACATGCCTATAAGTATGCATTTAGTCACAAACAAATACTTCAGCCAACACACTTGTGTACATACACTCAACTACTCCTTCACACTCTCATATTAGCGAGGCATTCGATGGTAATGAGCCGTGATGAGGTTTGTAGGTCACATGACACGCATACATGCAAACTCCCTCCGTGACAACAGAACCAAAACACTGAATTTATTAGCCGAGGAAGAAGTGTTGTGGGAGAGCTGCATTTTTATGTTTTAATGTCATCATGGACACATGATGTGTTATCCATGCTTGTGTAGTGTCTGATTTGTTTTAATAAATCCCTCAGTGGCACTGAACAATGACACACACTGTAAACTGATATCTGCGTGAAGCACAATCGACAAACACACACGCAAGTACACACACTCACACAGAGCTTGTTCCTTTTGAGGTGTGAAGGTTGTGTTCTCATGTTACAGAACACATGGTTATAACAACACTCTTGACAGAAGACCCACACCTGTCCCTGTGTGTGTGTGTGTGTGTGTGTGTGTGTGTGTGTGTGTGTGTGTGTGTGTGTGTGTGTGTGTGTGTGTGTGGATGTAAGGGTCCGTGCATGTGTAAATGTTTAAATGATACTCTTTTTATTGCACTGCCAGAAAACAGATCGGCTGTAATTCTGATGATTAAAGCCCTATTATGATTTTTGGGGTTTTCCATTTCCTGTAGTGTGTTATATAGGTTTTTGGCTTGTAAATGGTCTTGCAAAGGCTAAAGTTAACGGAACTTCAAGGAGTTTCTCGTTAGCCTAATTAATATAGCAACATTTCCTGTTAATTGCTTTAGAGATGCTTAGATTTTCTTGCTTTAGTCAGACTTGGATGAAATGAACTGATTAAAAGGATCAATACATCAAATGGATCGTAAAAATAAGAGCCGTGGTTTTATGAAGAACCAGGAGCTGAAGAGAACGTGTGGTAATCATGGCAGCAGCATGTGAGAGAGGAAAGTAAGTATAGAGACTGACATCATTTCTTGGCATCTTCTCAATGCCCTTTCCGCAAAAGTCAGCTTTTATCTCGGGCAAGCTGCCACATCTTTTTCTCATGAAGGAGAGTGCAATCAATGTTTCAAAATCTCTTGTCAGGATCATGAGCTAGTTGCTTGTGTATGTGTTCCTTTGTTGTTTCACTGTATACAAAGCGTACATCACTAAATTGGTTCCGTAATTTAATTAACCTTCATTTTAAATGGTCACTTCCATAACAATGAGATAATGGAACAACACTGAATGATTGGTCAATTCATAAGGGCGTGGAAATTGGCATTTGCAGTTGATTTGACTAATAACAGAAATGAGAGGAAGAGAGAAAAGCAGAGAGAGGAGAGGGCAGGTCAGCAGCTTGACAAATGATCCCTTACCAGCTGTCTGCACAAAACACCATAGCCTTGGCAACAGCTGGGATGGAGGGGGGGGGTAACTTGGAAAGAGACGGAGACGGGATGCTGAGCAAGAGAGTCATCAAAGACATGAGAAGGAGACAGAGTGTGGTCGGGTGTACAGGGACAGACATGAGGAGAGTCATATTTATAATGGGAGAGCAGATGGGAAACTGTATTTTCTCGTTATTTGTTGTTATTGCTGCCAGATGTGTCCTCTCATTATGTTAAATGTTCAGATGTATTGATTCAGATCCATCAGTGCACACAAGAGGGCATGAGTCATTTCGAGATAATGAAATGAGGATGCTTATTACTGCTACACAACAACTACTTCATGCAGTGTCAAAGTGATGCCACATTACTTTTTGTTTATGTCACATCAAGCAGACTTTACGCGATATGTGTTACCAGAAGATCTTGGTTCTTGTTAGGAGTGAAATTCAGAGGTAAAGACGTCACTGCACCACACATGCACTTTGATTCCATGGTAACTTCTGGGATCAGACGTCACACTAACTTCCTCTTAATGTTTTATCATCCATCCTTCAACACTGATTTTAATCACAGTGTTAAAGTTCACAACCCCTGCAGCTGCTTGAAGAACAGGTCATCGTGAAGCCACACCCATTTCTGAAAGCTCGGTTTACAATTCCTCTGCACCACTCGGTGAATTCACCCCCTGAAGCGAGTATGGGCGGTAGAACAGGCTAAGACGTGATTTCTGACACCTGACTTTGTAGCTTGGAGATGTGGATCTTGCTCACTAAGGCTTACAGAGAGGAAGGTGGGACTGCCGAAAAAACAAAGCAGTGGGCGTAGATCTCTGTCAGGTTTTCAAAGGGAGGACAAAAGGCTGATAGGTCTCTCTGTGTGTGCTGTTATTTACAGGCAAAGTTTTTATTGTGAAGAGCCAGAGGATACGGCTTTATCTCACATCAGAAGATGTTAGTCTTAAAGGATTATTTCCTAAAACAATGTGCTGTGCAGAGAAAACTTCCAGCATCGACTCTTGCTTCACGTTAAAGATCAGAATCAGTGATTGGTGTAATGTCTAATAATACAGTTTGTTCTTATTTATTCATTTTGGGCTTTAACCACAAAGTTAACCACACATTAAAGTCCAAATGTAGGCCTCTTTTATTGCCAAGTACTAGGTCTTATTGGTATGTTAAAAAGGAACATTTTGTGTACTCTGTATCCACACAATTAACCATTAAACTCCTCGTTCACTCTCCCTCTCTTTAATAAGAGCGCCTGTGTGTTCCCCGCCCTGTCTGCCTGTCTGCCCTAAGTAGTTTTAATGGATGACTATGAGAAGGCTAATACTATTATGCTGATGTTAATTTTTTGGCGAGCGGGGCCTGTGTTATTGAAACTGAATCTCACCGGGTTATTTATCCTCAGCGTCAGTTGCACCGCAGAGGCAGGAAGGTTGCCAGATATGTGTCTGCGTTTGTGTATGTTTTCCTTTCGGACATTGGCAGGCCAATTGAAACAGATGTATCATGATTGTTTATGCCTTGAGTTATTTAAATTGAATGTGTTAAATGTCTTGTGTTAGAGTCCTGCTACCTGAAACCTGAGACTTTGTCGTGTCCCTTAAGAGCTTTAAGGTTTTATCCCGGGATGATTTCTTTAGGCTGCGGCTCAGGTCGTGTTCTGGTTTGGTTATTTTTGGGTCATGATGTCTTTATGTGCCTTGTGTTTCAAGTAACAAGCACATTGGTGAGGGGGGAAACAGAGAGATGGTAAACTAAACTGCAGGTCAGAACGAATGGATTTAAAGAAACTTGCTAAAGGGGGACTTTACATCTCCAGTCATTTAGGGAGTACTTCCTCATTGTGTGTCCTGTATAACCATTTATCCCCACCTCTCACACCTGTTCATAGTTTTGCTGGAATATAATATTTGAATGGTCCTTTCCAGATGCAAACAATTAAAGCAGCCAAATTGGTGGTAACATTTAGATGTTATTGTGTCATGAGAAAAAACTTCCGTGTGCCCAAAGCAAACAAATATCTTTCTTTTATTACATTGGATCAGGTCAGATATTAGTTTTTACAGTATGATGAAGTAGTCAGGTCAGTGTCCCTAAATATGTTGATAAAGGCAGGGGTCACGTCTCAGTTTTGAGCCTGTGCAGACTACTGCCTGTCTCAGAAGAACCTTATTTGAGTCAGGCAAACGGAAATGTTTGTCTGTGTGTTCATGCATGTTTTCAATTTGCCCATTAACACCTGCTCGGCATGCTGAACACATCGGCTTTTCTGGTTCTTTTCTGGCATGCCGTTCTATTAGGCAAGGCAAGTTTATTTATATAGCACATTTCAACACAAGGCAATTCAAAGTGCTTTACAAAAAAAAGCACTTATTAGTGCCGTGTTGCTGCGGGTAACCACGATGACTGGTGCAGTACGCGGTCAAACGTTGCCAGTTGTAGTAAAAGCTCAGACCATTTCATGCTCTGCTGGGCCTCTCTTTCTATCTCTCTCTTTTTTCTCTGCCGCTAATTGTATTGCACTGACAGAGAGTGAAGAGGAGAGAGAGACGGAGAGGAAGAGAGAGACGGAGAAATCAATGGAGGTAAAGAAAAAAGTGTTCTGATACAGTAAAGACTGGACAGAGAAATGAATGGACAAGGGGAGAGTTAAAGGAGAGCAGAGAGACTAACAAGTGAAAGAGAGAGATTCTGAGAAATCCATATGAGAGAAACACAAACAAATAAACTACATCCTCACTTCTTCTCCTCCCATACCTCTACAATCTCTCCGCTTCCCATCAACTCTGAAATGAATAACATCGATTTCAATCTTACCTGTAGGCTACTGTAATGTAATATATAATTGTCAAATTAATTATGATACATCAATATATTCACTGTAAACACTAAACAAACTATCATAAGCCTCAGCTATACTTCAGTTTTAAGTACATTTAAGTCTAGCTTATGAGTATGCTAACAATAGGCTAAACAAACCTCCTAGCATGTTAGCTTTCTGAGGTTAGCATTTCGCTAAAAGCACAGCTGTTTCTAAGTAAAGTCTAACAATGCTGCTAGCATGGCTGAAGATTAAGTTAGTGTGGCTCTGTTAACATTTTGATTTGCAAATTGGAAACTGTAGTGACCTTTGGTGAAAATAACTCAAAGGGAAAGTTAGTTAATGTCAAATTATCCAAACCATTTCCTTTGTTCATCACTAACACGTCCCTAGATTGTGTTGTTTACTTTGAGTGATGTACTCTTTTTTTCTACTGTGTCCTTTTCCCTGTCTTTGTTTTGCATGAGAAAGAGAGTGACTTAGTAACTTGGCTTTGTTTTTTTAAGCTACTGTTCGTCTTTTCTCATTCTTTCCCTCTTCCCCTCACTCCATCTCATTCTTTCAGCATGATAAACAGAGATGTCAGCGTTCAGTGAGATGGTGTTTGTCTTGTTTCTTTCAATAAGAAGTCCCAAGAAATCTTGTATCTAGAAGTACTCATTCACCTCTCCCTTCATGCACCTTGTGTGACAATTGTACAACATGTTAACATAGCCAGTATAGTTTGGTCAGTTTGCAACAAGGGAAACCTTTCCAAAAAAGGATGAGACTATGTTTGGACTAATTCGTTCTACAGATGTTGTGATGATGTAAGAAGTCCAATGTTTGGCTGTAGAGTTAAAACTCAACTGCAAGGGAATAATGTAGTGATTTGTCTTGGGAATTATTAGCTTTTCATGAGCACTTATGGATGCTATGTAGACATATGTAATGTGTAATTGAAAGGGAATTGCATTGCATTTCTGAATAACACACAATAAGAACAAATAACTTGGCCGCAACAACATGGACATATGGGAATAAACAAACTATTGCCTGCTAATATTCCCCAAAATCAAGAAAACATTTTAGGCTTTTTCCATTTGTTTAGTGTCAATCATTGTTGATATTGTATTTAAACATGTTGAAGCGAGCACTCTTACAATACAGCAAGTCAATTCCTGTACTCCCCTGTGGCCATTGAGTATTTTTCTTTGCCTGGTTCAATAGTTTGCTTCAAGTGTTTTTGCCATTGTAGATGACACATTTTCAATTCTCTAACCTGGCGTTTAAAGGAATACTCTAACCAATCAGTGTACGATTGGAGAATAAACCCCTAAAGGCCTGTCATCCTGTAGATGTTGGTTCAATTTCTGGGTTGAGTAAGAAAAAAACCCAGGTTGGAGAGTGAACGATAACATTAGTAGAGGCCCAAATGTTTAGAGGAGTGGCTTTGTATTTGGAAGATGTTCCGGTCAAACCCTCAAATGATCTGGAACAATGTGGGAGGGTGTGTTGTCAACAAGGATTGGTGGGATGCTCTTTTAGTCATTAATCTCCCATGTGTCAGTAGCTCCGTGGGTGATTTTGCAAGAATGTAAATGAGGTAGTTGCTAGGAAAAGCAACTACGCCCTGCTTGTCCTCGGATACATAGTATTAAGGAAATACGTTAAGAGAACCCTTTTAGCACAATAAGTCCATCATTTTTTCCTTTCCCAAGCATGCAGGTTCAATATTGTACATTTTACATTTGCTTTCACTGCTTTCAATTAACCAAAACCTCTTTGTATCTGATTTCACTCGGGCTGCTGAGGGAATATTCTGTTAATGAGAACAGCAGAGAAATACACAGCATTGCTAATGAGCTACAGGCTTGTGGAAAGGGAGGCAAAAAATAAAAACATTTGCCTATTTGAAGCTTAGAGACATCATATATGAACCCATTATTAATAAAAACTAACAGTTTCAACAATAACACAAGGAACTTTACTTGCCCTAATGAATAATTAAGTAAAGCCTTATATACAGTACATACAGGAAGCTAGTCATTTCATTTTAATCACCTAAGTGGACAATTTCTCATTATTTTGCATGTTGATTTTTCTGTCTGTCCATTTTTAGAGTTTTGCTTCTGATTGTATTGAATAATGAACAGGACATGCTCATTTCCTATTTCCTGGAACATCAAACCTTTCACATTTCGAGCTACAGGCATTTGGAAAAAAATCTGCCTATTTGAAGATAAGACACATCATATATGGACCCATTATTAATAAAACTAAGAGTTTCAACACTAAGACATGGAGCTTTACTCATCCTAATGAATAATTCACTTGAGCCTTATATATTTGAGCTAGTCATTTACATTTCTATTACATAACTAGAACATTTCACAGTATTTTGCTTAACCTGATCATCTGTATGTTGCTGTATGTATGCTTTAATTATTCCTTTTGAAAGTATTGAAATTAATAATAATATATAAAGCAGTGTGTGTTTCAATGCAAAGCTGGATATTCTGATTTCCTGCTGGATGAGGTATTTTGTATGCAAATCTCTTGAAACCCACATGGATGGGGTTTCAGTTATAAGTCCACTTGTGATCCAGTGTCAGTGCACTTTTTTAACATTACACTGACTGTGATACAGACAGTGGATGCAGTAAGGGTAAGGTTTAAACATGTAGATGAAATCTGCTGCGAGTCAGGTGTAAAACAAAGTGAAGGAGGATGTCTGATGTGAGCTGAGAGCTGTGATAACCAAGTGGAGGTTCAACTGATTTGTGGTGCTCAGTGGCCCGAATCACTATATGTGATGCAAGAGAGTGAGTCTCGCCTGCAGCTTTACTGGGACATGTATGTGCTAGCAGTTGGGATAGTGAGACACACACACACACACACACACACACACACACACACACGCACACACACATAATCCCTTCTCTTCTGATAGCTGCTTTTCTTGCTGCACGAAGAGAGGAACAAACACACAAGGGGCATGCACCCTGGTTAATATGTGCAATTCTGGAAAGTGAACGCACACACTCACTCACCCAAAACCACACACACTGTCTCCGTCTCTCTCCTGCTCTTTCTCCCTCTTTCCCTCTGTCTCTCTCCTGCTCTCCCTCACTCTCTCCCTCTCACTGCCGCAGCTGCAGTGTAACTAATCTGTACGAGCTCCAGTGTGCAGGATCCCTGGCTTACAGAGATCTGATACCGATTCATCTGTCCCTCTCTTTTTTTCCATCCCTTTCTCTTTCTCTGCCTCTCTGTAGTGTTCAAAGCTGCAAATATATTACATCCACATGCTCTCTCAATGAAACAGGCTGATCAGGAGACTCCGGCTCTGATCTTTGATTGATTTCACCTATTAAATCCACTTTAGTCATGAGCGGGGATTTAGATGAAGCAGAGGAGGCGGTTGAGAGATTCTTAAAGCTGCAAGTCACCAAAATGTGTTATCTTTACAGTTCTATACTGTGTGTTGCCTTTTTGAGATTTAAAACCAAATGTTGCACAATGACCAGCTATCTAAAGGTGTGGCAGAGCATCTGTGTACATCATGTATTGTAGTTTTTAAAAAGCAATAGTCTTGAATGGTGGAAAAGCCTTGTCATGCTCCTGGATACATTTCCTGTGTAACCTATTATGACTAGATGTCCCCGTTTGCCAGGAACAATGTCTGGATTTAATGCTTCGTCACCGGCTTGGAAACTCTGTAGAAATACACAGATTGGTCAGACCCTTCCAACATTTAAGCAGTCACTTATTAGCCTATTAGGCGGTTATGTCAATGTCCTATTGTTAAATTAAAACAATTTTAACTTTTGATTCAATATAATGAAATCAAAAAGGTTGTGTGCACACTTGCTCTTTAAACCTGCAATTTCTGTTTCTCTTGTTCAAATGTTTCAAGGACATGTAGGTGTGCAGGAGCATTTTTTCCAAATTACCAGAAGCCATGCGTGACTCAGATTCCGGTCTTTCTCTCTCTCTCTCTCTCTCTCTCTCTCTCTCTCTCTCTCTCTCTCTCTCTCTCTCTCTCTCTCTCTCGCGCTGCACAAAACAACACAATCTGGCCGCTGCAGGCGCCCACCTACCTATGTCTTCATCCAAAATAAAATAAAAACCGAAAATGTCACAAACTGGAGAAAGGGCTTTTGGTCATACTGCAAATTCCCTTCTAATACATGTCTCTCATGAAAGATCATAAGTATTAATTGGGTGATAAGAGGTGAGTGATGGAGCATGTGTGTGTTTGGGGTTAAAGCTGTGAAAGAAATCATTGGATTTGTGTCAAATGTCTGGGGATCAAAAGATGTGATTATCCCACCTCTGGAGGACTGCTCACATCGACTCTTGAAGCTGAAAGGAAACATGTTAATGACTCAGTAAAAATGTGCAGATAAAGATGCAAAGGTTTTAGTGGCATATCCACTCATGCAGGTGTTCTATCTCCCATATCCAATGTATGAAGAGATTAGAATAGAAAAGAAACCTTGATTTCAGTGCTCGATGTGGTTCTCAAACCCTTTGATGTGGGGTCTGGCCATTTACAAAAAAGAAAATAGTTATGCAGATATTAACCTACAGGTAGCAGCCTATTAGCTTAGCATAAAAACTGCAAACTATAATAGTCTGGGGATTACCAAAACTGCTCAAAGCTCACCTATTCCCATGTTACATCTTGTTTGTTCAGTATGTAATCACATTGAGGAATTCAAGGCCAGTAGTTTCTGTATCTAACAAAAAAGACATGCTTGTAGTATGTATCTATCTTTTAATGTCACATTTACAAATTCACAAACTGTTGAACTAATTCCTTCAGCTAATACTCCTCCTCACAAGAATGAAGAGAACATAGTTACACATGAAAATGATGGTAGCCACTGGGGCGCTTGAGGACCTTTTGGCCACAGCATCGCCTGTCACATCTTTGTGTTGTGATCTGGGCCTGACAGCTCACATTGCTGTTACCCTCAAGATGGTCTTCCAACTGCAAAGTGCACAAAACCCTGTAGACACATTTTGTGTACGTTTGAGTGTGTTTTTGTATAAGAAAGAGAGGCTGTAGCTATGTTTAGCTTTCTGCCTCTAACTATCTTCCACATTCACTGGACGTAAACATCTCCTCATATACTCATGGTGCATCTTGCAGAGAGAGTGAAAGTAGGTTGCAGTCAAATTAAATGAACACTACACGACCAGCTTAAACACGAATCTGACATGCAGTGCATTTGAGACTCAGCATTATTTTTGAATGTATGGTCTATAAACATGTATGTAAGGGTGTGTGTGTGTGTGCTTATGTTTGCAGATAGTGTTTTGCTATATTTGAAGGTAATCAAAGACTATATCTTTAATGCATGTGTGCATGTACTAATGGTATGCAATAGATACATTATACATCATTCTTACTGTCAGTTCTGGTCCTCTGGGATCCGACCCCGACGAGTTCTCCCGTGATCCCGGGAATAGGAGTATAATCGGGAATATCAGCTGGGAATTATCTTAATAGTAGAGATTCAGTGCAGGGATTTACTTCTATGTCCTCATACATCACAGAGCTGTCATAACTTACTGTTGTAGGGCGTTGAACCCCGGTTTATTATTTGTCCTGTGTGTAATACATGTGTTTCTACATATGATGTTATAGCCCTGCAGGGAGGGAGTGTTGAGGTAGATCAGATTGATTGTGAATGTAGAGGCAGCACAGTGGCACACCCTGATCCATCTTAACAAGATACTCTGTATTTTAATTAGAAGTTCTTTTAAAAACAAACGTCATGATCCGCCAGTGGGGAGAGATATTAATCCCTTGTTTCCGCAGCTAGCTTCATGTCATGTTTTTTATAAATGTGCATATTGAAAAAAACAAGCTTAGTGAGAGACTTCGTATCTAGAGGCTACAAAAAAAAACCTATCTCAAGAGATTATGTGCATTTTCCTTAACTTCAAAGAACATTTCATGCATCAGAAACCCTACATGAACCTATGTGACAGACTACAGCCAGCAACTGCTCTCAAGTCTATAAATATACTTATATATATTATATATTATATTATATGCTATAGTCTGAAGCACAGAAACAATGACATATAACTCTCTAGATACTAAAATCCATACAATATACCTTTTATGAGATATGACCAGATGCTGTTTGCAAGTGTCCATTTCCCAAGGCTAAAAAAGTGAAAATGTTTCTTGACCATTGAATCACTTCAGACCTTTTTCCCTCTTTTTTCTCCTTATGAGGTTTTTATTTTTAGAGTCATATTGTTACATGACATGGACATATTCCCTGTTGTTTCCTCCCCCTCTGCTTCATGTACTTGAGGAACGTGGGGGTGTCAGTAAGTTTGTTAAGGCTAATTGGAGGTCTTTAATGAGATGACTGGAGACGGATGCCGACCAGAAGCTTGAAGGTTAGCTGGGGGCTGCTCACCTGATTAAGATAAAGTAGGTTATTGTTCTTTAAGGTTACAGGGAGGTTATGGTAAGAGATGGACGGATCATCGAGAAGAGAAATGGATTAGGAGATGCTGAAGTTTCGTTCCACAATTTAAAACTCATCTTTTATATTCAAAACAAACGACGGAGACTCTTTCCTTTCTAGTCGTCGGGGCAGAAAACCCACACAATTGCAATTAGATCATAACCAAAACTCTCCATGGAAATGCAGGCTAATGAAATTCTTTTAGCGTTAGCAGCTATTAAGGGCAGAAACTTCCACCACACCGATTATGTAATGAGGGAAACTCTGGGATAAGTAACTGCCTTTGCCTCCAAATTGAAAATTAAACATGAATTACTGTAGGAAAATTTGACAACTTCTTTTCATTCCAGCAGAGAAATTAAAAGGCCAACATCAGTAAGTTAATATGTAATCATAATATTTCAAATGTATCAGTTATTAATCAGCCAAAAAGAGTGGTTCCAGACCAATGAAAGAGAGAGGAGAAATAAATTCACGCTGCCATCTATCAGCAATGGCATGTTGTCTATATGTTGGAGGACCGAGCTATCCCACAATGCCCTAGCGGCCATGCTGCCTATCTCCGTGGTGACAGGCATCTCCCTGGTGAGCCATGATTGGATGAACGGACTGTCAGGGAGGAAAGGCCCCTTGAGTGTGTGTGTGTGTGTTGTGTGCGTGAAGATCTATTACCTCACACACTGACAGTGAGGAACGCCCTCATGCCTGCTTCATACCTCATGTGGTCACACACACTGACATACATGCATGTTTTTGTACCTTGTGAGGACCTTCTCATGACTTGCATTAATTTCTTGCCTAAGGAGAAACAGATACTAATGCAAAAGCAATCTGTGGAGCTGTGGTTAGGGCCACTTGATATGTAAGTGCAATAGGTTTATATTGTTAAAATAAAGTATATATTATTATAAAGCTCAAATAACTAAGCAGATTTGTGGGAATTGAATATTTTAACCTAAAAAAACTAAACTTGGTGGATATGTTTACCCTGACTTTGAGATTTTCATGAACATTTAATTGATGATAAAGATATACAATTATCTGGCTGTAGGTTGTAGTATATTTTTCTGTACGATTGTTACTTTAGAAACTCATAACTGAGCACTATTAGTTTAACAGAGTGAGGCCAGTGGATGTAGGCTATCACCTGATCCTGTTTCCAATGTAGCACACGGACTCCCAAGACGCTATGTAGGACAAGATAGCAGGAGAGAGAGAAAGAAAAAGGCCTCTGGCTCTCCTTCCTTCTGGTTTCACCCTCATTTTAACTCCCAGGCATACTTTAAGTCTTTACCACTATCAACTCTTTCCATGTTATCTCTTTAAACTTTCTGTCACTGTTTCTAGCCCATCATTGCTTTCACTCTGCGCCACTTATCTCAAGGAAGTATGGCAGTTTTAAATTGATCTGATTCCATTACATTTTTAGGAGAGTGTCCCCATTTGACACATGGAGACATCATTCATGAATACCACTGTTATAGGCTGCTTTTACATTTAAGCTTACACAATGTTGGTTTTCCATGCTAACACTTTTAACCACTATGAATAATGGAGCAATATTTAGTGTGGGTCCCCGTACTGTTTATGGCATGTTTAATACGTAATGCTAATAAATAAACTTAGCAATGCATGAACAAAGGCAGTGAAGAAGATGACTTACAGCAAACAAATGCAATTAATGCTTAAGGAAATGCATTAGACCTGAAGGATGAACACAGTTTTGCTGAGAAGCCTTAAATAACCACAAAATTAAACCTTAAATACCTTATCGAGGAAGAGGATCATCTAAAACTGGCCATTGTGCAGCAAATGTCTTGGTATATTTTAGTATCTCAACAGAGCAATCATTTCCAGTTTTATTTTTGCAACTGTTTCAGATGAGCAAATGAGATGTATTCAGTTTCATACCCCTGTTACAGCTACAATTTGTCCTTCTGTGACTCCATAGAGACGATGCTAGCAGCCCACTACTGTGTCCCATTTTAGGAGCCAGATGCTTCAAAGGACACAGCCTGTGTAGTCATTGGAGGATTGAGTCTGCATCTCTTCCTTCAATAAACAATGGAGTCACCATAGCCTCATATCTAAATCTAAAAGCGTCTTGCGTGCATTAGATGTTCAATTTGGCGAAATGACTGAGACTGAAACACAGCTGGAGCTCAACTGTTACCAATAAACTAGCTCTCTATCAGTGCAGTATATCTATCAGTGGCATCATGGGGTATTACCTGTTTATGGCAAGAATTAATCAATTCCAAGAAAGGCTTGGGAAATAAAAATGGATTGGGCTAAAAATTCTCAATATTCAACACCGCGCTAATATTTCATCCGCTGTCCAATATGGATCGATGTTGGCTGTTTAATGGGAGTCTCTGACGTGTGGAGGTTTTTGTGCTCTGACTGTGAATATTTCTTTAATTTGATTCAAAGCAAAGCCTGCCGCATTCTGAGTGGTGCCAACCATTCAGAATGCAAGTGGGAGTAAATGACAATCAATAAAATAAAACACTGCATCAACAATATAACAATCAACAACTTATATGGTATAACAATAAGTGAATGAAGAGGAGGCAGAACATGTGGTTGACGCCTGACAGTGATGTAGAAATGTAGACTAACCTTGATGCTAAAAGAGTGTTTATTGACCAATATGCAATGAAAATGTATTAAAGTTTGTATTCCTCTAACTGGGTGGAAGAAAATGCTTTCTGAAAAAGAAAATTGTTTTTCTCTGCAAGTGGGCGGTTTTATTGTCCAATTTTTCACCACTTGTGATATTTGACCAAGTGGCCAATATACTGCAAACCGTTTTAAAAGCATAGCTCGATCTCTGTCTCTCTGTGTATAATTTATTAGATACTATATAGGCCCCCAAGCTGAACAGACGACAGGTAATTTAGGGCTGTAAATCGTTCCCACCACACACACACACACACACACACACACACACACACACACACACACACACACACACACACACACAACTACAGTTGCCCTTCTGTCTGTTGTATATCGAACAGAGAACAAACAGGGTCAGACAGACACGAGCCATGCCCTGCTGTTTACACAGATCTGTGTGTGTGTGTGTGTGTGTGTGTGTGGTGTGTGTGGTGTGTGTGTGTGTGTGTGGTGTGTGTGTGTGTGGTGTGTGTGTGTGTGTGTGTGTGTGTGTGTGTGTGTGTGTGTGTGTGTGTGTGTGTGTATGTTTAACATCCCCATCTGTTGGGAAATCTGATCTGCAGTATTTGAAAGGGTCCCACATATCTGGTTTTTAAATCTTTTCTGTGATTTAACACATTTACAGTAAAGACATAAAAGGCCAGAGTTAGTGTGTGTCGCTTTGGGTCACTTCCAAACCATTAAATACATCCTCCATTACACATTCATCCTGCTTCCGCTGCTTCCAGTATACTGTCAAACCAAACTTTCTATTACCGGCCCCCCACACACACACACACACACACACACACACACACACACACACACACACACACACACACACACACACACACACACACACACACACACACACACACACACACACGCTGCCAGCCTCCTCTGCTTGTCTGTTCTCCAAAGATCTCAGGCTGCAATACTTCACATTTAGTCAAATATTGATGGAAAAACACTCTCATCAGTCCCTGTTGTCGTAGATGAATGTATTCATTAGCCTGGCAGGGGGAAGAAAACACTTCTGAGTGGGTTTTTTAATGAATTTGGGTTTTTCGGCGAACGAAACGAGCACACGGAAAACCACAGTGGAGCAAATTCAACTATAAATATGATTTGTCTGATTTAGTTTTCTTTAAACAGAGACACTTTCCCAAATAAGTTTGGTGGATATCTCTCTATTAGCAGCTTGAGCAATTGTCCGCTGGAGAGGGACTTGAAAACCAAAGGAATTCCACTTCACTGACTAGATATGCAGCTGATTCCCCGCAGTCCTGCATATGAACCAGGTCCAGATCAGACAGAAAGAGAACATATTCAATTTGCGCTGTATTTCCATTCATGCTGTGCTTAAAACATCAGAAGGAAAAACACTTAAAGCTTCGGTGTTGCAGGGTGAACATGGCTTTTGTGCTTTAAATATCCTCTGTGATCTACTGCAGAACAGAGGTGTCAGCTATTGTTTAACCTTAAAAGAAACCCCTAAAGCCCCAAAAGAGCATATTAGCATGCATTTTATACATGATGCACTAAAATATACAGTGGTAATGTTCTTGGCTTTAGCACTGTATACCGTTTGTGCCGTGGATGTGGGTCGCCCACTCTTGAGTGTGTGTGGTAAGGCTGTGATCAAGCTCTGCAGTATATTAATAATTGAACTGAGTTTTATCTTCACAGGCTATGCACATTCTTACACTACTAAAAAGCAAACGCACACACTATAACTATATACTGCACTTGTCCTCATTGTGCCATTTTTGCAAACGTACTGTAAACAAACTCACTCTTTAGAAGTGCCTAAATTAGTTAGAGGAGGAGGCGAACAAGCACAGAGGAGGGAGAGAAAAAGGAGGGTGAGATAGAAAGAGACGTGGGGGGAGCAAATGAAAGAGAAGTGGAAAGAAAGAACCAGCAGAAAAAAATCCTGTTTCCATTGCTTCACACTGAGAGAGGGACAGAGGAAGCCATAAGATGGATGGCAAAGTGACAAACGTCTGGCCATAAACTGAAGCCAAGAGGAGACGGGAGGGAAGGGAGAAAGAGTGAGGAAGAGGGAGAGAGGGGAGGAAAAGAGAGATGGCAGAATATGTAATTAAAGCTGTGATTACCAAGGGTCTGAAATCATTGCTCTCAGTGAGCTGTGTTGGACTTGGCTTCTAGTGCATCTCTGGAAACTCCAAATGACATCACTCGTTAACTGTGTGTGTGTGTGTGTGTGTGTGTGTGTGTGTGTGTGTGTGTGTGTGTGTGTGTGTGTGTGTGTGTGTGTGTGTGTGTGTGTGTGTGTGTGTGTGTGTGTGTGTGTGTGGGTGGGGTGGGGGTGGGTGTGGGGGTGGGGGTGTGTGGGTGTGGGGATGTGGGTGTGTGTGTGTCATGCAGTGTTTGCTTGTGTTTTGTTTAGCTGAAGGTGTGTACTACAATGCGTATTGTGTGTTTAGCTTTGTGTGCATTTGTGTGTGTTATTTCCAGTTAAGGTTTCATAGTGGGTCAACAGAAACCCCCTGACTCTCTGGGAGATATGGAGAGAAAACATGAGGTTAAAAAGGGGTCAATGATAACTGCTGATCTGAGACACCTTACAGTTGACTGCACTGACCCCAGAACAGACAGTAAGACCATTCCCTGTCGGTCAAATTTGCGCCAATTTTATTAAAAAAAGGCACATTTCTCTCTCTTGTTTTTACCTTATCATGCTTTTGTTGCATTTCTAGTAAAGCATCAATGTGGAACCTGTTTTTTGTTCTGTTCTTTTCCACTATTGGCTGCAGAAATGTCCCCCTTTTGCTTTTACTCTTTTCATGGCATTCTCCCTTAGCTTCATCCTTTATCTCTCTCCTCCTCGTCTTTCCTCCCTCCATCCTCTCACATTTATCCATGCATTCAATCACCCTCTCTTTGTGTTTTTGTAGCAGCTGTCGTAGATTTATGTCTCCCTAAACAGAAAAAAGAGGGGCTACACCTTTTACTCTTTTCACTGACAAAAGGCACTCGTAAAACACATGCTAACAGCCACATACACACACACACCTACACACCACTAGCTCATGCAGGTATTCAATTAGACCTATGCTTATTGCTTTATCATGCCACAGAAAACACAAAGAAGGCCTTAGTGCTGTGCTGTTCATTTCCACTGGCTCTTTAAAAGTGTGTTTGTGTGTGTGTGTGTGTGTGTGTGTGTGTGTGTGTGTGTGTGTGTGTGTGTGTGTGTGTGTGTGTGTGTGTGTGTGTGTGTGTGTGTGTGTGTGTGTGTGTGTGTGTGTGTGTGTGTGTGTGTGTGTGTCTGTGTGTAAGGGGATGTGCTTTTTAGTATTAGCATGTTAGTTCTTTCCAGACCAAACCAACTGACATGAAAAGGAAAAATGAAATATGGGTAAAATAACACAGAATAATCATAATGAATGACAGTAGGAAAAGAAGAGAAAGGCAAGAAAAAATAGGTTATTTTGGATTAAAAGGCCTTATGCTCATTTTCAAGTTTGACTTTAATGTTCAAAAAGCAATTTTTCTCATACTGCCTGTGCTGCAGCACCTCTTTTCACCCTCTGTCCGAAACCAGAGCCCAGTCTGCTCTGATTGGTTAGCTGGCTGGCTCTGTTGTGATTGGTCAACCCTTAAGATATGTCCCGCCCCTTAGCCTATCACTACAATGTGTTGGAGTGCTAGCCAATAGAAGCGCGATTGTAACGTAGTGATGTCACTATGTTAAGGTAATAAACAGATGACTACAATTAAGACGTTTCAGGCACTTTGGGTTTTTAGACATTTCAGACCATGAAAAAAAAACGATATACCACACTACAGGAAAGGGGAATCCCCAAAAAGCCTAATAGGGCTTCTTCTAAGTGGGGTACATGAAGGGGGATTAAAGAATAAGTTCATGTTCACAGTGTACAGTTTGGTTCTACTGAGTGCCTATGAGCAATGTCCAGCCTTATATTATGTTAGCCCCCTATAGACCTCCATGCCTTTCTCCTTCTCTATTTCCATCCCAATTTCTTTCCCCCTCTTGGGAATGTCTCAAAGGAATGTTTCCATTCCCAAGCATTCAAAAAAAGACAAAGTTGGTGGGGTCAGTGTGTGTGTGTGTGCATTTTTGTGTGTCTGCCTGCCTGGGTGCATATTTCTGTGTGTGTCAAATTAGAGAGCAAGAGTGAAAAAGAGTTTGTGTGTTTTTTTACGTGTGTGTGTATATGTGTGCTGTTATTGATCAGGTCTCTCCTCCATCATTGGTTATCGGGGAAGGCAGCAGGCCCTGCACACTGCTGCACATTACTTAACGTCTACACACACACACACACACACACACACACACACACACACACACACACACACACACACACTGGCTCTCCCTCTATCCTCTTTTTCCATCCCCTAATAGCAGATAATGTATTTAAATGAAACCCAAATGGAAGCGGACTTTGTGAATACACATGATTAGATGCATTCAGATTAAATATCGAGCCATACAGGTTGTTTTAAACCATCCCATCCTCATCCATCATCCTTATGGTCCGAAAAAGAAATCCCATCCTCATTTCCATCCTGCTCACAGGGAGAAGGGATGTCAAATATGATGAAAGTCACAGGACTGAAATAAAAGTGTTGCTTAAGTTTCTTCCTCTCAGGTGCTTTAAGATAAACACTTACCGTAATGAATTTTTACTGCACTTAAACTTAATCATATCCAATCTTATTTGCTCACAGCATCTGTTCTTTACCTTACCAGCATTTCTATGGAAGACGTACATGCTGTTTTTCTCTAGGATTGACATAAGGCAATCCCATAAACTCACTCTGTAGGACCAGAAATATTTCAGTATTCCTATATCCTCCCTTCTGTGTGACAGGAGGTAATTTCAGCTATCTGTAGTTACAGTATTCTGTCAGATTTATCCCTGGAGCGTGTTCCTGCTCGTCCCTGGTGTCAGTCAGACTCCTCGTTCTCCTCTTCAAACCTCCTGGATGTATGAAGTGGACCTTAAGTGGAAATCAATGAAGGGCTGCAGCTCTCCCCTGCACTCATCTCCGCTGACTGTCAGACGGAGAGGCTCAACACGCACAGTGGGCTGTTGTCCACTCAGCAGAGGACTAAACAGTACCCAACACAGTGGACATAGACCAAATGGAAGTAACTTTTGAACATTGTGTTTAGAGTTAAAATAACCACAGTACTGCTGGTAATTGACTACAAAAGTAACGTGACTTCTGTTTCTACACGGGACAAGGAACAGCGCCATAGTGGGTAAAAGTCTGGTGTTTTTGGCCACCTTTCTTCTCTTTAAATCCTCCTACAAACTACTTTGTTGTTGTTTGTACTTCCGGTTTTGAGATTTCGTGGATTACATACTAATTAATTTAGTGGGCTATCTAGGAATTACTGTGCATTACAACTGCAGCTATGAACAGAGTATGAGAACAGCTTGAGACAGTAGCCTCTATGGAGACAGGCTTTAAAGTGTCTATGCACCTATGATATAGAGTCTGTTAACACAGCAAAAGGTTATTGTATTCATTAGTCTCTGTAGAGAGTGTATGAGGCTCTGTTCACTTTACATACTGTGCCTTTTAAATGAGTTCAGGTCCCAAGACATCTGGACACACAACTCATGTCTGCTCTGACTAAAGAGTAAATGGATTATGAGTTTGACTTCATTATAATGCAGAGGTAGAAGGTCCTGCCTAGTCTCTCAGGTGGATTACAGATTGAAATGCACTCTGGCTACTATTAAATACAATGGAGTTCAAAGGGGAAGATTAAATACACGTACTGTAGCTCTGTGTCTCTGACTCTGCCTCTCGCTACGTGTCTCTAGGGTCATTTAAACCCATATCACTTAAGTTACATTTACTCATAAAGTGTGAACAAAGAGTTCATCAGTCTCTGGCTTTGAACTTTTTGCTAAGGGTCATAACACTCTACTGAACCCCCAAGTGACTCAAATTAAATGAAGTCTTTTACTGCTTCAAAGCTGCCGTCGTAAGATGTCAACAGTCTGGTTGTTTATCCCCCTTCTAATTGGCTCTGCATGTGACATTTAAACATGAAAGATGAATAAGAGTTTTGTACTCATTGGGTCTTTTAACGTGTCTCAGCCAATCAGAGGTCATGAGCAGTTATCCGGTTTGTATTTATTATTCTACCAGCGGTGCTCAGTGTTTTAGAAGTGTCCTGTATCTGAGGCTGAATGTCAAGAAGCTTTCCTAATGAACTTTAAGCCAGTGCTCTGCTAGGAAGCAGCGTGGTACGACATCTGTCATAACACAATCAGTCACACACACATCCATACGCACACAGGGAGACAGAGAGAGCAGGGCAACAGGTGTGCTTTCTATCGCAAGTATTCCCTCACCACCTCTCTCTTAAATTCCCATCTTCTCTCCCTTCTTATTTTTAAATGTCTATTTAACCATGCAATGAATGTGTTGTTGTCTAACTCTATTGGAAACAATGCCATGTAACAACAAACTGCTAACACTTTTACTTAACTCCGTCACAAAAGCATGTGTCTTCTTAGTAAAGTAGAACATCCACTGATCAATCGTGGGTTTCTCCTTTTGATCATAACCAAAGTTGTTTCCCTGGGCAAGACTCTTAAGATCATTGACTACAGTGCAGATGTGCCTTCTGTGGTATGTCTAGGTCACACATTTTCTCATGGTGAGCGGTCTTCCCGTTCATTATTCCCGCTGGTAATTCCTGCTAATATTCCCAGCAGTATTCTGGTTAAATCGGGGTCAGTGATCTGTTTCCCAGTGGATACTGGCCTGCTTTCGTTCCCCACTTCCACTGTCCTGGTTCAACCACTTATTATTAGCATCTACCTAAGGCAATGTCTGAGTCTGTGTGTGTGTGTGTGTGTGTGTGTGTGTGTGTGTGTGTGTGTGTGTGTGTGTGTGTGTGTGTGTGTGTGTGTGTGTGTGTGTGTGTGTGTGTGTGTGTGTGGTGTGTGTGTGTGTGTGTGTGTGGTGTGTTGGTGTGTGTGTGTGTGTGTGTGTGTGTGTGTGTGTGTGTGTGTGTGTGTGTGTGTGTGTGTGTGTGTGTGTGTGTGTTGGTGTGAGTGTGCGTTGGTGTGTGTCTGGATCTGTAAGGCAGCTGAAAATGGACCTTGAATTATTCATTATTCATTTTTTAAAGTTAGATTTTGTTTATCTTTAAAACAATGCTTACGATAACACGGTCTGATGTCTGATGCCTGTAAAACCAGCTTAGTATCAATGCTAGCATTCCTCAGAGCATTCAATGGTTAGTGTTAGCCACTAGCTAACCACCTAATAACAGACTGAAGCACCATGTTATCACTTTGAAATGACATTTTTTCCACACCAGCTGGTAGAAATTCCTCAGGGAAAGAGTTTGTATGTATTTGGTTCACAGTGTGCATATGTGTGTTTGTGTGTGGTGTGTGTATGCCTGATGCACTAGGCGTATCATTAAAGGAGGCAAGGATCATATTCACAGTTTCCTGCAGGCTTTAGCACAGTCAGTACCACAGTAGGGGACACACACACCGACACAAACACACACACACCCTTCAGCCTCCTTAGTGTATTATGGATTTGACCTCTAATATGCTAATGCTCAGGGCGCAGTGGGTGTTTACAAGATGCACAAACACACACTTTTCTGTGCACAACTGCAGAGTCATGCAAAACTACCCCACAACAAAGCTACTAATGGCAGATCCTAATGAAGAAAAGTGATGGTGCTCAGCATCAAGCAGCATGGGGGTCCCTCTATCCCGTGGAAAGACAAAGAGCTGTGAAAAAGTGGGAAAAAATTACATAATTTATTTAATAAACAGTGCAATTTCTGGCCTTCTTAACAAGTCCCAGTGCACACACAACCAAACGCATTATATGCAGATAAATGCAATATTGCTTTCATAGAAATCTGGGTTCTTGTTTCTCAGGTCTCAGGTGACCTGCAGTGTTTAATATGTGTGTTTAATCAAAGTGTGTCTTTGGCATCTCTGTATGTGTGTGTTTCAGTTTTTTGTGTTAAAGCATTTTTATGTGTCTATGTGTGCTGCCCAATTAAACATAATAAGCCCACTAAAACCAAAGACATCTACAGCGTTACAGACCAAAACCATGCAGTGTGATCCTGGGGCTAAAGTCTTGTGAGTCATTAAATGGAGTTATATAAAATTTCAATTATAAAAACAGATATTTTTACACAAACTGTAATGTACTGTGTTTTTTTATTTGTTTCTTTATTAGACCAGATTTCTGCAGAGCTGGCTTCTGGTGAAATGCCCTCTACTGTTTTCGTTATGGCCCAGATAAGGATGTTGTCGAGCCAATGACTGTATGATCCCCTGTATGTTGCGGACCACTGCAGCAAACTACATTTACTCGCTGCTGTCTGGATTCTTTCAGTATTGTTTTGGCGTCAGTGTTACAAGACCCAAACCTTATTTCCTCTCACACATATCATTCCGACATTTTGTTTTCCTTTCCTCTGGCTATCTCTGTGTTTTCCTGCACCAGCCTAACATTATCACTGCTAATCATCCTCCACCGCTGGCTTACATATTGCGCTACCTGCTGCAGATGGGACTCTACTTAGGTAGCAGCTGGCTAAGAAGGAGGATGAGCATTCCAGATAGGAAAGCAAACAAAATGCACAACACTGACTCATTCAGTCCTATTCTCGTTTTAGAGCAACTGTAATAGAAAACAAATAGTGCCCAACCATCCTTTGGCTGAAAATGCATTCCTCAAAAGGGAAATAGCTATTTTGAATGACCCTTTTTCTCTAATCACTATCAACAATTCGTCAACAGAATAGTGAAAGGATTTGTAGGCGAGGAAACCATTTTCTTTGTTCTAATGATAACTCTATATCTAAATCTTGTTTTTGGATCATGACTGCAATCAACGCAATTTGTTTGGGTACACTGTATCATATATTAGTGTACCCAAAAGAATTGCGTAGTAAAAAAAGTTTCCATCCTTCATTTTGCTTCCCTCTCCTCTCACATCCTCATAACTTTGTTCCTTCTCTGTCTTACATCTTATTTCTTCAGCCCTGCGCTCTTCCTCAAACTCGCTTACTTTATAGCTTTTGTTGAATCAGCACTAGCAGACCTTTTCTACATGGTTTTACTAATCCCTCTGACATTTCTGCAAATCTCTACCTCACGCTCTTTTTTAGTCTCTGTAAGACTGTAAGACACACACACACATAAATAAATAAATAACTATCATAGTTTCCTTACATTAAAAAATAACACACTATAACATAATCATCGATAGTTACACACATCTACTTCACTACAGGATAGCAACTCTGTGTGTGTCTGTGTGTGTGTGTGTGTGTGTGTGTGTGTGTGTGTGTGTGGGTGTGGGTGTGGGGGTGGGTGGGTGTGTGGGTGTGGGTGTGGGTGTGGGTGTGTCTGTGTGTCTAACCCACTGGTAATCCCCACACCGATAGAGTGATTAGTGTGCTGTTTTTCCTCATCTCCTTCTCCCCTCTGCTTCTCTCTACCCACAAGTCTTTCACATCAGACTGTCAGGGGAGAGGAAGCAACAACTATTTGTGTTTGTGTGGTAGTGCTGACAAAGACAGAAGAGTTGTTATATGGCCATATGGTGACAAGGAAGGAGATACAACGACACAAAAGCAGGAGATTTAATCACAATAAGTTAGCATTGGCTAGTTGTGTTGGGAAACCTAGCGACAGTAAGCCATGAACAAGCTCTGTTGTGTGGAGTTACAGTGAGATCCCAGCCAATAAATAAGCATTGGCCCTCTCTGGATGGTTCTCGTTGTTCTGCGTAGAGAAACAGGTCTTAACAAGGCTTAATGAGGACTGCTGGGCTGTATAGTGGAGTCCAAGTTAAAGCAAGAGTAAGAACTGAAAACCCCCATTTGGCTCCCTAAAGTAAAGCCTGATTAGCTCTCTGTGGCCCTGGAGCAGAAACAAGTCCAACAACCGTCCTGCTAAGTTTCACTTGTCCTGATGTTGACTGAATGGCAAATGTTGTTTGGATCTGTTTGGCCCTGCAGTGGAAACAAGGCTAACTGAAGCATGTCTAATGAAGAGTGATACAACCACAGCTATGAAAGAAAAACCACATAGAACCATCATGTGGTCTACTCAATTTGTCCCGTATGCATATTGAATTTAAGTGTATTTGATTGTCTGTTATATGAGGTTGTAACTTAACACAGGTCAGTAAACCAGCTGTGTTTTGTGCCTATATGCATGTGCCTTTGTGTGCATGTGTGTGTGTACAGTACAGTACTTGGCATGTTTGCAAATATATTTTTCCCTGTTGGAAAAGTTAACGAACCATAGCAGAAGCAAAGCAATTTGTGTAATTGAATAGCTTGAAAGCCTACAGTATGTGTGTTTGTGGACATAACTAACCCAGTCTTGACCGAGATCGTGTGTATATGTGTGTGTGTGTGTGTGTGTGTGTACTGTATGTGTGTGTATGTAGGCTGCAGTACAAACTTAACATACACATACAGTGACATAAGGGGCCTGCAGTTTCCATTCTGTGGCCCCTCACACACTCTTGAACTCTTGTAGAACAGAGAAATACACTCACTCAGTTTCCTTGATTTCTTTCCATTCTCACATTTCCTTGAGTCCAGCATATTTTGAAGATTTACATTTATTATACTGAAGTCTTTCTTAGATTTTTTTCGAGCAGTTTTTTAAGTCCTCCAAGTTATACAACGAAATCTGTCTTTTGTCTATTCACTCGGTGCTTTTGGCCTGTTAGATAACAGTCCATTTCAACCTGCAATAACTGATTGTTTTGACTTCTTGACGGATAATTGTTACTTCAAGCTACTCCATTCACATTATGAAATTGTAATAAAGAAAACCTGTTAAATTACATCAACTTAAAGAAATACAATGATTGTATTACCAAAAGGAAGTGTGGCCAAAACAATTAATAAGATATAGTGGAGCCAAATTATCCTTAAAATACTCAAAAATAGTTGCAGATGGTCGATTTGATTGGTGTAAACCTGGACATCAAAAGTCAGATTTGGAGTTGTCTGTGTGTGTCCATTTTAAAAGTCATTACGAAACTAGAATCATGCTTTGAGAAACGGCATGGCCCATCACACTTGTTAGACGCACACACACACACACACACACACACACACACACACACACACACACACACAAATACACACGCCTGTAGCACTGCAGCTGTTCTTAATCTGCCCTCACCAATTATTTGTCTGACCTTTTTCTCCTCTGACTGCTTCTCATCACAGCCCTGTGCCCTTAACATTGACTGTGTGTTTCTTCTCTCAGTCCCTGCTGAATCACACACAGAGATTGGACATAGCTAGCGCACAGTTAAAGGTTAATATGCAACATTTTCATGCAGTTACATATATCCATCATGTGATACTGGTTCAGTTTATACTCTTAACATGTTTCGAAGCAGAGACAAAGGTGTAACTAATCATATTAAACATGTCTCGGTTCATTTTTAAGCTCTGTAAGCAATGACACCGAGTCAGTATTCTCTAGGCTGTGAAACTGGCAAAATGAAAACATTAATGTTAGCTACGTCTGTGCTTTTCCTGCGGTGACATTTAAAAAATATCAGCTGTGAAAAAAGGTCTATTTGGATAAATACAGGTTCATCTGTACATATCAGATATTAATTGGTTTCCTCTCTGTAGTCACATTTGTGCATTAAGCTTATTTTAATTCTAGTTATCAGTCTGCCCGAGTGCATGACAATACAAACACATAATGAGGATACTTAGCAAATAATATTGAGCTGGTTATAGTTACTATTTGTTAAATAAATGTATTTTCTCTCATTATTTCGTAATAGTCAGGGTCAGAGATTATTCTGTCCCTCTAGTCTTGTTGAAAGGCAGATGTTCAGCCAGATGTTTTTGTTTGTGTGTCTCTGTGCCTGTGCCTGTCTGTGTGTCTGTCTGTGTGTCTGTCTGTGTATGTCTGTGTGTGTCCATCTTCCCCGCACAGACACACACTCACAAATCCCTCAGAGATAGTGTTGAGAGCTTTGGTAATTCTGGCTATTCAGGAGGTTTTTTTTAAACCCACTTTCTCATCAATTTATTTCATGATGTATTGTACATTGGTCATTCATGTACAAATTCAATTATTTGCTTACTAACTATTTTGTTGATTCATTCAATAGTTTTTGCCTTTAATGCATTCATTCTTTCATTACTTTGCTATCAATGTATATGTTTATCCATTCATTCATTGATTTTCCCAACATTTATGCATGCATTTTTCCAATATTAATTCTTGCCTTCAATCATTCTTTATTTCATGGATGTATTTCCTAATTGTCATACATATATTACTATTTCTTTATTCAGTATTTTGTTATAGATGCATCTTGAGCTATTCCCCCAATCTTCCTCCAGCTATTCAGTCCTCCACAGTTTAAGACATTTATTCATTTTAATTCATTCATTCAATCAGCTATGAAAATGTAATTGCCTCTCCATAATAAACGTCCTCTACATTAGTACAGTCATTAATGGGCTCCTGGACCCCACTTAAAGGCTGCACTTCACACACGCACAGACATAATGAAAGCTTGGAAATCTACAATAGGAATATTCCTCCATTTTGATTATACTGTCACAGATAAGACATACAGTAGCCACCATTAATATGTTAGTAGATAAAATACACCCCTACACCTTTGCCCCGCAGGTTTAAATATGTTGGACTGATCTCAACTGTAAGCCCTTGAATAAATGCATTTAAGGTCAAAGTATCCTGCGGTGGATCATTCAAACTCAGCCTGGAGCTTCTCTCTGTTGACCAGATGGGTCTCTCTAACTGAATTGCACATGCATAAAAACACGAAGACGGTTTGTCAAACCAATCCTCTCTCAGTATCACCATCAATTTGTATTCATCTTTTCTCCTGTCACTCAGGTGGTTCACCTATGTTCCTCTCTTATCTCTTGTTTTTACCAAAAGCTTCCCTGATATAACTCCTATGTCAGAGCTCATACCAGCCACAGTGTGTGTCTTAACCAACTTTTGAGAAATGTGCAAAAACCCACCATATAGAGAGGAACTGAGGAGATTATTTGGTTGGTATAGCACTCTGATTTTTTATCTTTTTTCATTTTCTTCACCTTTAACATTTCTCTCTGTGGGACAGATGTGAAATCTCTTAATCTCTTCCTACATTCAAAATCCTCCTGGGAATAAAGAATCTGTTGTTTTTGACAGCATGTCATATTTTGTGATGTAACAGAATCAGTGATGGTTGAACAATGCTGTGCAGAATCACACACTGACAACACAGGCATTGATAGCACTGTAAACCCAAGATCCACTTTGGTACTCTTGACTTTGTTGAAATAACACATTGACCAGGAGATTTAGACAAAGCAGCGTCTGTTTTCTGACAAATTAATCCATAGCAAATTTTGAAATCTGCTTATCGTTCATTGCAAATTCATGTGATCTTGAATCATTTCGTTGATGGACCATTTCTTCCTGTCTGCCTATATGAAGCCATCACTTCATTAGCTTAGCCTAGCATGATGACTGGAAACAGCTAGGCCCACTCTGTCCAAAAGTATCTCTATCAGCCTATTAGCACTTCTTAAGCCAACTCATTAAAACAATAATGTGTTTAATCCATCCTGCCGACACCATAAAGGCAACAGGTGTAAGAAGTCATCGCCTAGAAGTAGTCCAGCATTAACCACTGTAAAACTGCATTCTGTGTCAACGAGTAGCTTCAGCTTTATCATGAACAAACAGGTATGAGAATAGTAGATCTAACTTAAGGAAGTGTATTTTATTTTACAACTCTAGGCACAACTGCACACAAGTCTTGCAGTGTGTGAGAGAGTGTGTGTAGCAACATCTGGCCCCAGGCGTTATGAGATGCTTCTGATCAGCTGGACGTGCGGCGCTGCTACCTGACAGCCAGGCGGGCCGGAGCAGAGCGACAGACTAAAGATAGAGAGAGTCCTCAGAGGAAACTCGTCTGGCTGTGCTCTGACACTTCCCCATAAACACGGAGAGAAAGAGGAAATCCCGGCTAAGGTTTGATTTTAGTAACGTATGACAGTGCAGGTCCCTCCACACCGCCTCCGCTGTCATCTTTTATTCATTTGCCACTCTGCAAAATTCATAATTCATACCCACAGTGGTGTGTAAGTGTGCGTGAGAGTGTGTGGATGTGGGGAGAGATTCGTAGGTTAGAGTGGTTTCTATGGAGTGTGTGTTCAAGTTAAAGAAATGTTACATCCGGGAGGTTTTTGTTAATCTCTGCGCTCGGCATCAACAGCATCTGACTTGTCACGCATGTCTCACAGCCACAATGCACTATGGGTAAATATGCTATTGAGTACACACTGTGTCTTTGTTGTTTTATCCCATTGTAAAACAATTTGGAAGATGTTTTTGATTAAAGAAATAGTGAAGTCGCGGTTTGTTTCTACCTGAGCCCCCTTTTGAATATACAGTAGTTCACACAATATATATATATGTGTGTGTGTGTGTGTGTGTGTGTGTGTGTGTGTGTGTGTGTGTGTTGTTGGTGTGTGTGTGTGTGTGTGTGCGCGAAGTCTGATCGATGACCAATGCAGCTGCACTAATCATTTGTAACTAGACGGTTTAATTTAGTGACCAATCAGAGCAATCATTGGAGAACCAATTTGCCACAAACTAGCACAACTGCCTAGTGTGTGTGTGTGTGTGTGTGTGTGTGTGTGTGTGTGTGTGTGTGTGTGTGTGTGTGTGTGTGTGTGTGTGTGTGTGTGTGTGTGTGTGTGTTGTGTGTGTGTGTGTTTGTGTGTGTGTGTGTGTGTGTGTGTGTGTGTTGTGTGTGTGTGTGTGTGTGTGTGTGTGTGTGTGTGTGTGTCAGACTGAGACCGAGAGAGAGAGAGAGAGTGAGTGTGTGTACTGCAAATGAGGTTAAAAGCTACTTTTGGAAAGCAGAGCACTTGGATAAATGGTTACAACTTCTTGATTGCAGGGTAGTTCTTTAATAGATAAGTGTACGTGCATATGAGAGTGTGACATCGTGAATCACACCATGTCCAATTAGGTCCGTGATTGGTGTGTTACAGCCTCTATTTTAGACCAGTAGGACAGACACAAAGGGAAGGTGTTCAATTACTTTTCTTTCAACTAGCAGCCCTGATATGGGGATTCATGTTTTCAAAGACCGAATTTGTTTGAGGGGAGAAAGGTCTTAAACAACATATTTTAATCCCTCCTGCCTTTACTGTACTTTGGAATTCACCTGATTCTTCGTGAAACAGAACCTACCCATGTTGCGTCCTTAGCTGCACTGTCAGATGAGCTAAAATTGACACATCCATCTTCAAAATGCGCCACTTGTTCCCGGGGTAAAAGACGGATGGCCCAGACAGAGATCTGTGGGATCTGTAGTGGGTGTAATGAATGTTTCAGGAGGTGCATTTCTGATTGGATGTTTACTGTGTGTGTGTGTGTGTGTGTGTGTGTGTGTGTGTGTGTGTGTGTGTGTGTGTGTGTGTGTGTGTGTGTGTGTGTGTGTGTGTGTGTGTGTTGTGTGTGTGTGTGTGTGTGTGTGTGTGTGTGTGTGTGTGTGTGTGTGTGTGTGTGTGTGTGTGTGTGTGTGTGTGTGTGTGTGTGTGTGTGTGTGTGTGTGTGTGGAAGAGGGAGAACATTTTGAAGGGTATGGAATCACCTGTAGAATAAGGTCATCCATCATTACTTCCCCATCCGCCTGTATCTCACTCTTGCTCTCTTTACCTTTCTCATCTCCAGAATATAGATTTTAATCTCGTTTCGAACATGTTGCATATTGCATGTGCCGTCCAGCCTCAATCTCAGATTCAGGCATGTATCGATGTATAGAAACTGGCAAGAAGACTGAAAGCAGATCCCTCTGATACTAATAACACCGTTAGGAACATAGTGTGCAAAAGCTGCAGCTCTGCTTATTGGAGTCCTTTAGTTTTGCTTTGATTAGTTCAACACTCCACAATGCTTTGTTCCACTGATGAAGGCTGTATGAGGTGTTTCACATTCACAGCTGTTGTTACCCAGTTGGTGCACTTAAGAGCCCAGAAACGTAAACACTTAAAACGTAAAGGAAGTTGGAGAACATGATAATGAGATTGATGGCTCAGTTGGTGCTGATTGTTTACCATAAGAAAAAAACGATTTCAGACTTTCTAACTACCTTTTATTCAAAAGAATGTATGTTGAAAGTTGAATTTAGTTTGCAGTGAAGTGCGATGTGTGTGCTAGTAGAATCCACAGACAGATCTGAAAATAAGCAGCTTCAGAAAGCCAGCGAAACAAAAAGATGAATGAAATGGGTTTACATTTTAAAATATAGATGGGAATCTATATAGAGCCTTTGAAGTAACCCATAGAAAACTGATGAAGCCGTTTTTGAAGCATGGATAAACTTCATATTTAATGAATGTTTACAATTATTTTAGCCCCGACAAAGTCATATATAAATATATATATATACACATACTCGGTTATAGTTAGGGTTAGGGTTAGGGGTTAGTATGTCAGGATATTGTCAATACATTTCAAATTATTTAGCATTATTAAGTATTTCAGCACAATATAAACCAAAACAATAAAACAAGATGTTGACACAGGTCGACCACACAGGACCCAGCTCAGTTAATATTCTACTTTATAGTGAAACAAGTCCTATTAATCTCAAACTGATTAAATTACCATCGATATGCAGTGAACTGGCAGCTATTGGGTTCCCTAAGGGGGGCTTTTTTCCACGTTGCCAGGTTGATAATCAAGCCTTACCGAGGTGAGACAACCAAGTGGCATCCACCATAAAATGAAGCAGCTTGAAAGGCTAAATATGTCTCTAATTACTTTTCAAAATACACAGTGAGGGCATTTAGAGACTAATCAGAATTCATTGCATGTCTCCACTAACTTGATGGCTATCTCAAAAACGTTCTGAGCGTCAATGTGAGATCCCTCCGCGGCAGAGATGGTATCTTCCTCTGATGTATGTCTCAGTGTATATCCTCTCTGGATCCCTTCTTTGTTCTCCTCCAACTTAATCACTATTGATCTCCACATTCTTTACCATCCCTCCCTTCGTCCCTCACCCTCCTCTTCCTCTTCAGCTTTCATTTCTTAGGTATCATCTATTTTCCTCGTCTTCTTTTCCCCTTTTAATTTCCTGAATCCCACCTTTCACTGTCTCCCTCTCTACCTCGGGCATCAAATCATATATCCATCTTTTCCATCTTTTTCCAATCGTTACATCGATCCAGTTTTTATGTTGGCTTGGATCTCTTTTTTCTCCCTCCCCTTGGCACCTGTGTTGGCTTTCTTCCGTCCTGTTTCTCTTTGTCTTTCCTCCCGTTATTGGTCGATTCTTACCTCTGCCCATTTGTCTGACCAGGCGTTCATCTCTTGTCGTCTTTTCAAGTTCCACCCTTTCTTTTTTCCTCAATTCTTTTGATTCTTTCTTTCATTGCTTCTTGTTTCCTGCGCTCCTCCCTTTTCGTTCTTCCTGTTCCTTTCTTCCTATCATCTTCCCTCTCATTGTGATCTACTCATTTCTTTTTTCTGTGTTCCTTCATTTCCTCTGAAAAGTGGTTACATCTTTCTCTCCCTTTCTCACCTTCTCGTTTTCCCTCTTGTGTTGCTCGTTCTCATCTATCCCGCTATGCTTTCTGTTTTTAGATATTGAGGCTTGTCTCTCTCCTTCTCCCTTCTTCTCCCCCCTCTCCACTAACATCCTTCCCTCCTATTCTTAGTGCCATAAGTATCTCCACTATTTCTCTTTTTATGCCTCGAGCAAATGTTGATTCTCCTCTTTACTTTTCATTTCAACTCCTCCTGCAGGTTTCTCTCGTTCCCTATTGTTCCCTCTTCGCATCTCACCTCTTTTTCTTTAATATCATACCTTCGTCTTCCTCCTCCATCCTCCATCCTGAGCAAAGATTGGATGAGGAATGGGATCATCTGTCAGACGAGGACTCGCTTGCTCTGTCTTTGAGAAGCTGAGGAATTTGAGAAGCAGTTTATTGATTGTTCCTCTTTTGTTTTTGTTGAAAGGGAATATGTCTTTTTGTGTGTATATGTGTGTTTGAACACTTGTACGTACAATCAAACACTGCAGTCCACGAGTGAGTGTCCATGCAATCGATGCATTACGCTTTCTTTTGTGCAAAATCAGTACAAGATGCAAACGCTATTTCTTCTGTCTGTTACATTTACCCATCTATTGTTGTCGGACTTCAACAATACAATAACAAAGTTACAGAATAAACATGTATTACAATAGACATTTTTAAAGGGAAAAAACATCTTCTTCCTTTTCTATAACAAAGAAATAATGACTCCATCATTCAGGAGCAGTAGCAATGTTTTTATTGTTATGATCCACATTATCATTCCTGCTCTTTTTCAAATATGTAATTATATGAGAGATACGCTGTAAGAAACACAAATCCTATTATTTGGGAGCTTAGAAAAACAAGCCTTTTCTCAATGGAGTTCGGCACTGTTTTGGCTCTCAGCAGACGCTGCATTGTGGAATCCCTCAGAAGTAAAAACGTGCCCAAACTTGGAGACACCAGGGACAGATTCTGCTCCTCAAGCCTGTGACAGTTCCAGGAAAAACTACTTAAGACAACACAATCTTGGTGCACCATGTACTAGATAACCATGGCATATAAATACAAACAAGTAGAGGTTGTACTCTTTTTTCTATTTGCACATCTTTTATCGATGCAGTGAAGGCAGTTGAGTCCAGCCTTCACTTCTCACCACTGCTTGCCTTTTTAATTTTTTAACGCAGCACTCAGATTTGATTCTGCTGCTCTCCACAGGTTTCTCCAAAGTGTTTCATGTATTGTTTCCACCTCTCCCTCTCTTTTAATCTTCCCATCATTCCTTCCATCTCTCTCCATGCCGTGAGTAGGCGGACACCAGCGGAGGTGAGAAGTGAGAGCGTGAGTGTGTGCCCGGGAACCATGGCAACGCTGTCCTAATTGGCCAATGGCAGGATGATTGTCAGCTGTTGTTGGTGAGGGCTGTTCGTGCAGACAGGCGGCAGGGTTGGACAGCCCCATATGGGTGCTTCAGATATGAGGAATACGAATGACAATTTATTCTTTTTATCTCCAGTTTGAGCCTTGAAATCAATTTCTCCAGAAACTAAAGCTCTTGTTGAAGTGGATGAATAGTTGCTTTGTCTGTGTGTCACAAGTGTGTCTTTGAGGCTGAATTTGTGTTCCTCAGACTCTCCTCCCATGAAAAATAACAGCATCATAATTTAAGCAAATCCTCTGAAAATGACTAATATTCACTTCAGACCTGTCGTAGCCATAGGAATTATAGCTCCTGTCTTTCAGGACCAATGAAAAAGATAACGTGCTGTTGTTTTGTCGCCACAAAAGCTCAAAAGAGAGAATGTTGGATTGATGGACGACAAAACATTGGACTTTAAAGAGGACCTACTATGCTTTCTTTGGGTTTTTTCCTTTCCTGCATTGTGATGACTAGATTTGTGTGCATGTTAATGGTTTGCAAAGGCTGAAATCTCAAAAGGGAGTTTCTCAGTATGAGAGCACTGTACTGTTAACAGTAGAGGCACAACATTCAAATAGGAACCTGAAAATGATAAAAGCTTTGGGCTCTGTCTTATAGGGGTATCACGAGCCAGCTGTTTATTCCTCCTAATGTTGGCTGAAATGTTGGTGACATAGTGATCAAACACACATGTAAACACAACGATTACAATTTGATTAGGAGCATCAGATCAGAAAATGTCTCGTCCTAGAGTGCGTTGACGAACACAATCTGATTAAATCTACTCTTTATTTTTGTGTTGATGCATTTATATGCGTGTATGTGTGTTTATATACCAATCCATGAGTGTCTTGAGTGTTTCTTTTTGTGTATCTCCATCTGTGTGTATATCCGTGCATGATGCATGCAGATTTTTGTAAGTGTGTGAGTGTTTTGTGAGTTGATGGATGGCTCTGTTCGGCCTCCGACTGAGTTGTATCACTTGTTCTCTCTTTTATTCATGATGCAGCTCGACCAGCGTTTCAGCTCTCGCTCTCTCTCTCTCTGTATCTGTGGACATTATTCACCTACTTCCATTTAGGAATCCGTTTTAGGTTGGTGTTGTTGAGTCGAAGCAGGTGTTTGAAATAGGCATTTTCTCAAATCTGCCCTAAACGCTTTGCTTATTAGCATTATTGTTGTCATGTCCACTGTTGTGACATTTGCGTGTTTCAGCTATAACAGATGTTGTGAGATAAAACATTGACTTACTCACAAAGAAGTGTTGAAAATGACCTTTGCAGTGGTGAGCCACCGAGATGTTTGCTCTGCGGTGTTTTACACGGGCTGATGCACATATGGAAATCTTAAAACGCGACTTCTGCTCTTTTCATAGGCTTTCTGCTGACTACCACAGGCCACACACACACACACACACACACACACACACAACACACACACACACACCTACCACACACACACACACACACACACACAGACGGAAACATGATTTTCCAGCCAAGGAAGGGCAGACGGAGCCGATAAATTTATGTTTTCCTCTTCATCACGCTCCTTTCTCCTTCTCTTCCTCTGACTCACTTTTTTCTTTCCTTTAGCACTTTTTCTCTCCTTCTCGAGCACCTTCTGTCTCCCCCCCCACACACACACACACACACACTCGCACACACACACACTCGCACACACACACTCGCCATGTATGTCTAACTCACTTTCTGTCAGTTTTTCATTGTTTAGAGTAGCAGTGTAAACGAGCTGCATATTTTTCCATGACTTCAGTCTCTCTGCAGAACAACCTGCCTCACAAGTCTACACACACACACACGCTGATAAGTGTGTTTGCACATACCCAAACAGAAAGTCACAGTAAATGGAGCAAATCATTATAGTGGAATCACAGACTGGTCCTGATGCGTACTGTTTACAGACACACTGTCCGTGGAGCTGTGTTATACAGAGTGGAGTTTTCCTTGGTTCACAGCTTTGTGTTTAGTTCCTCAGAAAGGGAAAGGCGTCAATGGAAATGAGAGACAGTGGATTGCACTAGATAGTTTGACATTACAGGAAATCCTCATAGGTAAAAAGCAACATTTTTTTATCAGTTGGCCAATCGTTTAAGGTTTGATTACATTTAGGGAAAGAGTATGGTCATTGTTACAAATCTGAAGTATTCTTGTGTAACCTAAAATATTTATGCCTACATTGGCAATGGTCACAATTGAAGGGAAATCCATACATTGCTATTTATTCTGGAAAATGTAAACTTTAAATCTGCTAACCTTAAAGGCTTTGGGTAGCTCATATTTGATCATGATCTGGCAGGAATCTCTAGAAATCACATAAATATTTTCCACTTTGTTAGGTAATGTTTTTTTGATTGTCTGACCATGACATTGGGAGTCAACATGGTCTCAGTACTATACTGTGTGTCAAGCAAAAGTAAAATTGGATCAGCTGTAGAGCATTTTTTATCAATTACTAGCAATACTGTTCATGGCCAAAAAAACTGACTTTTCATATAGAATTAAAAATACTTGTCAGTGACACACACTGCCTTTACAAACATGAATAATACACACACACGTGCTCAGGCACACACAGCCCTTCCCTTCAGAGTTTTGTTGTGCTGTTTAAGAAGCTTGTAACTGGCTGTTTTCCCACTCAGCTCTGCTTTGATGTGGAACTGGTGCAACACTCCATCAGGGAGCATTAATATATCACCGCACACACACACACAACCACTACATGCCTATGAGCGGATGCATTCACACACACACACATCCGCACACACTCAATTCCTTATTACACATGCGGCACGCTCAAGCTGCTGCATTGCTTCACTGCGGCAGTCTGTCTCTGTTCCTCATGTCTCCTCTCTTCAGTTATCTTTGCTGTAATGATAATGAATACTGTCATGCAATAATGAAATGTAGTTGTTATTATAAAGGTATCAGGCAAGTGTGTGTGTCATTGTATACGATTGTGTGTATTTTACTAGCTGTGTGTGTGGAATTTGCCCTCAAGGCAATGACTTCCAGCCTGCTCTCTCATACCAAAGACAAACCTGAGCTTCCATTGTGTGTGTGTGTGTGTGTGTGTGTGTGTGTGTGTGTGTGTGTGTGTGTGTGTGTGTGTGTGTGTGTGTGCACACTCATATCACATTACATATTTGTTTACAGTGAAAGCTCCTTCTGTATGAATAATAGAAAAGGCCAATGCTGGTTTGAGGTAATTGGATTCACAGCTACTAATTTCAGGGATGGATGGATTGATGGATGCATGGGTAGGTAGGAAGTAGGAAGAAAAGTAGATATAGGTGCTTTTTTCTTGTTTAACCGGTCGGGTTACATACATTCCTGGATTCAATTGAACGAGGAGAAAGAGGGTTGCAGCAAGAGGTAGAGGGGGAGAATGTGAGAGGAGGGGAATGGGGAGAGAAAGGGAGGCATGGTTAAAAGGGGATTCCCTCACTAAATAAAATTCAAACAACCCACATGTGAGATTTACTTCTTCCTCTTGCCCGTTTTGTGTTTGTGTGTGTGTGTGTGTGTGTGTGTCTCATATGGAAGCACTTAACATGTTACAAGAACTGTCGACGCACGCACACACACACACTCACACACACATACGCGGGAGTGAAAAGTTTCCATGTTTAGGCTAAGTGAGCTTTAACATGACAGATGTTGACTGTTACTGTAGAACTGTAGCTTACTGTGTTTCTGCACACACACACACACACACACACACACACACACACACACACACACACACATGTGGAGTGCTATTTTTAACCTTTTTTATGACTTGGTGAACAGAGAGTGTTAAAAGACACACATACACACACACAGTCATTTATAGATGGAAAAATGTGTAAGGACACACATTTACACACAGGATTTCTTTGTGGTACATTTTCCAGTGGGACTGTTCCCAATCTATTCCATCACCTTTTTTTTCTTCCAATTACATACAGCAAATGGTTGAGGAGTCCATGTGTTGGTCTGTGTTTACACTTCTGTTGAAAGACAGTATCCTTTAGTTTATATAACCCTTTATTTATTATCTGTTTTTGTCAGTTTTCTTGGAATGTAGGGCTTTGTCTGGCAACAGACATATTGAGGAGGATAGCATTTGTGTTGCTCACTCAGGTGATTAAAGTTTTATTTCACATAAACGTGTGCAACTTTGAGTACATCACTTTTTTATTTTGCAACTTTGAGCCAGTCGTTTCATATTAGAATCAAAAGAATGAGCACCCAAATTGCTTTAGCATTAATCATCCCATTTCCTCTCATTCTATACCATGATTAATGAGTATCTGGTATCTACAAAGAAATTAAAATGCATCACAATTCTATCAATTATGCAAATAAAAATGCTGACTTGAAATAAAACCCTACAATAAATCTTACAGTAGAAGAAACCTCTCTTTCAGTGAACATGCTGGTAGACCTGGAAAAAGGTGCCAGAAGCCTTCCGTTTTCACCACTTTATAAACACAGTTGTTTCAGTTATTGAGGAAGACATCAAACAGCTTGTAGTATCCTGCTGAAGCTGTGCCGCCGCTGCATGCCGAGGACAGCTTTGTTCCTTCAGAAGCCGTCCTCCATGGAAAACCTGTGCTAGATCTGCTACGACAGATTGAGGTTAAAACTTTCCTTTAGGATGCTTGGAACAAAAGCGGCTGAAACAAAGCGAAAAATAGATCCGAGCAGAGTTTGATATGAGAGTGAAATCCAGCGCACACACTCATACGCTGCAGTGTACAAATATTTAAAAGCACTCCCAGGCAGAGCTCCTGTTAGCATAAACACAATAAACAGATTTTATGGCTGAATATATTCAAGAACGATGTGAGAATAAAATACATCCCAACAAACGCACACAAATAAAGAGAAAACAAACACAGAGGATCCGAATCCTCTCCACTGTCAGAACAGCCAGAGGTATTGCTTTATGATGCTTTTTTTGTTGTGTTGCAACAAGCTTGTAGAGTTAAGAAATACTGAGTTAAATTTCAGATTAAACCCGGCAGCATGACATGGAGCTTTAGCAAACATTGGAGAGCACTAATAACCACTATGCTTCTGTGTAATTGGCCATTTGTGGGAAGAAGCATCATTAGGGTTACAGCGTTATGTGTCAACGTTGGTTCTACTACAGTACAACGTGCTATGCATGGCTAAACAATATGAATTAAATCATTGTAATACTTTATTTTCCTTTTTTAAGGCGAGTTCTTCCTTGCAGCTGCCACACTACTACTCATGGGAGACTCTGTGTTTCATGAGATGACTTCTGTTGTGATGTGTTGTTACATAACTAAGATTGACTTGTCATGTTCACTCATGCTGATTTCTTTGGAGAACAAATGAAAGGCATGAGAGAGCAGACTGTTTTAATTCCAGGAAATCATTCAGACCAATTAGACGTGGAGCTGTACACAAAGCAAAAACTGTACACGCCCATGCTGATAGACTGAGTATCTTCACCTCTAAACCTCCACAAATACTTTAATCTACATTATCCTTCTTTATTTCTGTCGCTATTCACTTGTTTTGTCACAACTAATCTCTCCTAGTCTGTGCCTGTATTACCTAATTCTCCTTCTCTCTTCACTTTCTGTCTCTTTCACTGCATTTCTGTCAGATTACATCATAGACTTCCCTGACCATCTGTCCCCCCCAAACCAGGCTTTTAAACATTCATTTAAACTCTTCAACTTCATCTAGCAGCTCCCTGCACCTAAAAAAAAAAAGGAAATTGAATCTTGTAAGGCTTGGGGGATTTTAAGTATTCTGCAAGAGTTTTTTTCACAACTCCTCTAAGAGACAGAAAGAGTACATTATATAAGCACGGGCTTTTTATAATGGCATTAAAAAGTTAAATCCAATACTTTGATCCTTGAAGTTAGTGTCGGCCATATTGAAAAAGGGGGCTGCATTTCCCTGGTGAGATGAAATAGGGGGAAATACCCAAAAAGCATAGAGAAGAAAACAAGACAGAGGAAAATTGAACATCTGTCTGGAGCAGAATCAGACAGTGACAAATCGTTTCAGTTTCTTCTCTTCATCTTCCTCCATTCTTCACTTTCACCGATGCTGTAAAATGTCTTGATTGAAGAAAGGAAATGGGTTTCTTGTGCTTGTGCTTTTGGATATAGATATGGTGTTGTAACATTTATGTATAACCTGAAATATAAGTCTGGTGCTCTGTATTATTCTATTGCCCTTCTGACATCCTATCCTATCCTAATAACAGCTTTGTCTGTGAAGCTAAAATCTGATTTATCCTATTCCTCCCGGACATAAAAGCTCTATGGTTGGACAAAATATGTTAAAAAACATCAATGAGCCAAACCAAATGCTGCTGAAAATATGCACGTACAAAAGGCATAGAACATAACAATAGTTGTATAGATCCACAGCTGAAAATAGTGCCAAACAAATGGGTTATTTAGTCTTGTGTGGGTAACATCTGACGAAAAACTACAGATCCCATCTTCTTTACTTCTATAACTATATTTGCAATCCATTTTAAAGATTTCCACCCTCAGCAGAGTTGAATGGGCTTTACGCAGAGTATAGATGTTGGAGTGGGTTGTGAGATGGACGGATGTTTAAACGTCCTTCAGTCAGACACCAACCCAACCAGTTAGTGACCAGACAGTCAACCAGTGAGACAATCAATAATGCTTTCATTTATCCATCCATCACAGCAACAGACTGTCTTCCACTTAATCTGTCCTCTCTCTTTCTTTCTATATCTCCTCCCTCCATCTGTGTTAACAAGTAGGTGTGTAGGCGTGTTATCTCCGAGGTGAACTAGCTGTATTAAAAAAGGAATCTTCTTCTACTGGATCATACCGAGCAGATCATAGTTCTTCATTTTGACTAAATGATTAGACTTTATAATTCTGCATCGATCAAAGTCCCCCCTACAGACATGTTAGGCCACAAAGCTCCCATTTAATCAGGTTTTGTCCTCTGCTGATTCACTGTTTGAGTTATATTGTGAAAACGGCATGAAGGGTGGTAATTGTGCAGAGACTTGTGATTCCACATGACACTCAGAAAATGCAGTGATTGATTTCTAGCTAAGTCATTCAGGAATATGTTATTCTTAGCTTGTTATTCTGGTGACATAAGGACCTCCCTCGAGATCCCCTGAGGGAACCAAACCCGACCTATACACTCCACTGCCTTTATCAATACAGACATATTTCACTGCTGTCATTGCACCAAAAATCAAAGCATTTTGAAACTTTTGCATTGTCAAATTTGCCTCTTGTCTCTCAAACTTTTCCCGCTTCAAAGAGTGAATCTGAGTGTGTTATTAAGCATCAGAACAGATCAAAAGCTCTGATAGCTATTGGCAGAGTGACGGAGTGGAAAATGATTAAAGCAATGAAAACAAACCTGTGACAAACAAGCAGATTTGAACTCTAATGAGTCTGGAGTGTTTTTGTTCATTGATTTTTGTATTACTTTGTGCTGCATCATAATAACCAACTGCAAGACACCAAGGACTCAAATGCACCTTAATGTACCCAGGGAAAATATAATATACAATATTAAAACAGCAAAATACTCTACTGGCCTTCATAGCTGTGTACTGTAACATAAGGTAGATGCAGTTGTAGTATCTCACATCCCCCACACATTTCAGAATAAACATTAAATCAGTGTCAACACAGGAAAATACATTTTAGTAGCTCTAAGCTCTCTCTTTTTCCTCTTTTGGAAAGAGAGAGCCAGACCAAAAGAGGAACCAAACATTTGACACCAAGGACTCAAATGTTCCTTAAAGGGGACCTACAGTATCATGCAAAATGCACTTTGTGATGACTTTTATACATACATATGTGTCCCCGGTGCGTCGGGGAACTCGCGCAGCGTCAAAAATAAAACCCTCTCTCTTTTCCTCCGTACCCAAATCTTTTAAAAACGAGTGTACAACGAGCGGATACAGATTCCATCCGAACTGACGTCAAATCGGCAGCGGACCCACAGAAAGTTGCTATCAGAAACAATGCCTGACGTGTTTTGGACGTAATCTCGTCTTTGTTTACATTAGCAAGCCTCGCTAACACTCAGAGCTAACCTGTACTGTGTAGAGCACATGTGTTTAAAAAGCAGGAAATAAAAAAAGAACTCACCTTGTGATAAACCTGCAAGAGAAAAAGCATTTGAGCTCCATACTGTTTCAGAAATAATCCTTGACGTGGTTTGAACAGGATGGCGTTTTATCACAGCAGAATTTAACTTTATCTCCGGTAGAATTCTGATCAGGCATTAGCTCCGCCTCCTCTTCTTCTTTTTTTTTCAAGCTAAGGTCCCAAGATCCGCGTTTCTCTAACAGGGCTTCAAAAGAGGGGTTTGAGTAGTATGAGGCATGGCTACAATGGGTGATCTGTTTGGTATTTTGAAAAAAAACTTCACAGACATGTTTTGTATAGGTATACCCAAGGAAAATATATGATACAATATTAAAACAGCAAAATACTCTACCGGCCTTCATAGCTGTGTACTGTAACATAAGGTAGACGCAGTCGTAGTATCTCGCATCCCCCACACATTTTCAGAATAAACAATAAATCAGTGTCAACACAGGTTCAGAGCACAGAATACATTTTAATACCTTTAAGCTCTCTCACTCTTTTTCCTCTTTTGGTCTGGCTCACTCTCTGTTGCCCGAGGCACACTAAGACCCAGCTCTGTAAATGTCAGAGAAAGCGGAGGCCATCAGTCTTGCAGCGGCGTAAATACTGGCTGCTGTTTATCAAAGGTTACACCCAGCCGGGGTCACATTGAAAAATGTTCTTTACAACACCTGTAGTTTAACCACAATCACCGCTCCAATCTGACGAGTTAAAGACACGCTCACCAGTTATATTGTTCCTCACGTTACATTTTAAGATTAGCACGCTTCATGTTGAGTGTCAATAATCTTTATGGCTGTCTGGATAATGAGGATTTACTATTGTGTGTGTGCAACAGCCTCCAGATCACCCAAGGCTGGGGCAGGCGGCCATGTTGGCTGAGAACGACAGTCACTGTAGAGTACTGGAGAAATCTGATAGGCCCTTAGAAACAAGTACTTGTGTGTGTGTGTGTGTGTGTGTGTGTGTGTGTGTCCCATAAGTCTTGAACGATCCAGTAAGTCCAGACTGGAGGTCATTGATCCTTCACCAATAAAGCCTCAGCAGCCAGGGTCACATAATACGCCATCGATCGTCAACAGAGAACTACTTCTTAGCCTGCAGCTGGCCTTATTTGACCACCAGTACTTCAGTTTATTCAGCAACACACTCGACTATCATCTTGACTGTTATCTATATTTAAATTGGGATAAGCACTCTGTTGCATTAGGATGAGAATAAATATGTGAATTGTGCAGATTACTGATAACTTCAATGGCAACCGATATGGTTTACTTTCATGCTTTGCTGGATGAGTCTGATATAAAAGGTGTTTTTGGGAATTTTGCAATGAAATCGTCCATCTGCGTAGATTCAGAGCCACACAGGGCCATTACACTGCGCCAGAAATCTCCTCGGGTTTCACCTCTGAAACCTCAGCAGTTCTATTCCGAGACGTTTGATGCCACCGGTGCCTGGCTGCCTGGAAAACAATGCCATTATAGTGCGTGTGTGTGTGTGTGTGTGTGTGTGTGTGTGTGTGTGTGTGTTTGTGAGTGTGTGTGTGCTACAAGCCCCATCAATCTGTATTGTAACATTATAGGCTGTATTTTGAGATCCCCAAAACAATAATAGCAAGGAAAGAGGCGTTATTATCGATGGTTAATATTTGTGTGGTGATCCAGGAATACAAGTTTATTTCTATAAGTCCATGAGAGCTTTGGCTAAATACAACAAATGCAAATAATAAAAGAGCGAGGATGTGTCTGTAATCACACATTCCTGCCTTCATACTCTTGCATATATGCATTTAAAAACCACATGCGTTCACTTTTCACACTTCCACACGTCTTATGCACAGCAGGTTTGACACTTTGCTCCAACTGTAATTTTCCGGCCGATTAGCAGCATCATTGCATTGTTAATTAAAAAACCCACTCAGGGTCTGTCTGGTCTGGGAATGCTGATGGACGCTGAGCGCTCTTCCCACTGGGAATCCACCTGTTCATTTCAATCTACACACTAAACAAGAGCAGTATGCTTAGCTTCTGGCCAACGGAATCTCTTGTGTGCAGCTTGATCACCAGTTTCCATCCTAATCATGTTAAAGGGGATTGATCACTTATATGTAAATGCAGTTCTTGAATACACAATGAAAATGTGAAATACAGTATATTTTTCTGCAAGGCCCTTAATGTCAAACTTTAAGACCCTGATGCCACATATTTCAATCTTGTATATGTCCATACTATATGTCGTTGTCCATATGTTTGTGATAATCTGTGGAATAAATTATATTAAATTTCATAAAGCCGACATTCATTTTTCGGCCAGTTAGACGCAGTGCAACAAGATCTTAACACAACATTTGCAGCACCTTTTAAAGTTGATATGGCTGACATCTATTACACCTAAACAGTTGAGGTTGTCACTCCAGCTGAGACGTAAGACAATTCCTTTTTGCCAGATTTGCTCAAAATGAAGTCGGATAAGTGCAGCAAATAGTGTGGGGTATGAAAAACCACAAAGACTTCTAATGTTAAACACAAATTGAACATCTGTATCTTCATTTGTTAGCGGCTGGTTTGATGCTAAACACCAATTTGTTGACTATCCACACGTCTGCAAGTTCCCCACAGACTTCAGAGGACAGATTCACTTTAATGAGGCCTCAGGCAGACAACTTAAGAGCATTATGAAGAGGGGGTTCTTTACTACATGTGTGAACTGTTTGGTGAGAGGTTTAGTGTTCATTTGAATGTCACTAAAACATCTCTCTGGCTGTGTTTAGTAATGTTCTTATTGAGTGAGCTAAAGTGGGAAAGAAGAGCTGAACTCTGGGAGCAGATGGAGTGATAATTATGGAGATGCTAATGAAACCGATCAAAGAGGAAGCAATTTCTCAGTTGGTTGCACTAACACATGCATACTACACTCATATACAAAGCAAAAATGCATTGGTTTGGTATTTTGATACAAAGAAGCACAACTAGGGAAGATTTTTATTTATGTGTACCCTTTCTTACCTTGCTGAGTCACACACACACACACACACACACACACACACACACACACAATTAAAGAAGTCAGTGACTGTTTTAAAAAGTATCAAATGCATCTCTATATGTATATTTGATGTTGAGGTGCATTTATTTATTAACTTTTTTAAGTAATGGACTTGTACTTGTTGTGATTCGGAAATCTCTTTTGATGCAGGTGGTAAAAACACATTCCTTTTTGGTTTAGAAAGAGAAATGTCCATTCAGTGTTGTTTTTCTT
Organism: Dissostichus eleginoides; assembly: GCA_031216635.1. Lineage (NCBI taxonomy): Eukaryota > Metazoa > Chordata > Actinopteri > Perciformes > Nototheniidae > Dissostichus > Dissostichus eleginoides. The sequence continues at coordinate 24,426,494 of CM062278.1, forward strand.
CTGATCTGACCAAATGCTATTAGTAATCTGCTAACGGCACCCTGACCCATTTCAATTCAGTCAATACATAAAGAAGACATGTTCAATCGCGAAGTTAAATAAATATTTTCACTTTTTCTTTTGGCCTTTCTAGATGGTGCTTCCATTACGACTCTATTTCAGAGTAAATTAAAATCTTGACATAAATGATATGGAAAGAAGTCAATTTTTAGTTGGCTCTCTTTCTCTGTTGTGTCATTTTAAATGCCAGTAAAGCCAATAACACAGTGCAGCTGTTCTCATAATGAGAATTTATATTCATGCTGTCAGACTACTTTATGCTGTGAGCATAAAATTATGTTTCATTGCGGCAGACCAGAATGTACTCTTCACCTTGGTAAACTGGCAGGTTTTATGAGCACAATCAAGTCCACATGTCCGTTTTGTTATTGCCAAGGCAAAAAAAAAAGTAATCTGAAGAACAAGGACATCTAAAAGGTGTATATATAACAGTATCATCAAATAATCTTTTAGAGCAGGAGGTTTGAACCCTCAGAGACTCACCAGAGGAACCAAGATGTCCCTGTCTCAATGCAGGTGATGCATGTGATTCACAGTTTTGTTGTTGGCCAAAACACAGATGTCCTCATCCTCAGAGGAAGAGATGTGCCTGTTTTTCTGTGTTTTATAGGAGAACTTTTCAATAACAACTTGCAACATGAGTGTGGATGCAGTCAACTCAATGTTTTGAAGTCTGTCTGCCTCACTGTGGACATGTTCCAAGTTGTGTCTTCTCCCAGGACATGTTTCTCTGTGTGTGTGTGTGTGTGTGTGTGTGTGTGTGGTGTGTGTGTGTGTGTGTGTGTGTGTGTGTGGTGTGTGTGTGTGGTGTGTGTGTGTGTGTGTGTGTGTGGTGTGTGTGTGTGTGGTGTGTGTGTGTGTGTGTGTGTGTGTGTGTGTGTGTGTGTGTGTGTGTGTGTGTGTGTGTGTGTGTGTGTGTGTGTCTGTACGTACGTACGTACGTGCGTGTGCGCATGTGTTGGAGAAGAGAAGTTGCCAAGTCACGAGCTGTTGTTTACCGTCCAGGCGAAGGTCAAATATTCTCTAAATCTTTTTCTCAGTACTTAAGTCTCAGTCTTGCTCGCACATACGTCAACGCACACAAACACACTCCCACACGCACAAACATTACGTTATTACAGTATCCATCCTACACATCATCTCAGAGCCTCATCTCTTCTCTCGCTGCTCACGGCAGCATGATATGTTTTGAATATTTCACTTATAATTGTATGTCGACATGAAATCAATCAAACAGGAAATCATTGTTTAAAGTAAATAAGAAAAATAAATGGAAGTTTCTTAGTCTGTGAAAAATATTTCACAGTGAATACACACATTTTGCTACATCAAACCATCACAAATCAGATGTAAATGTATTTAGACATTTTTGTTGACTTAATACCCTCATTTCAATCTTATATTCAAGTTGGTATCCGTCTGCCCACCTACAGATATAGCCTACAGCTAAACAAAGGTTTTTCGGGACAGATTCACTACAACAGTCGTTTTTCAGTGTACTACATTTTCTTTGAATATCTTAAAATTCACAATTCTGAAAACATTGATTTAAAAAGCTCAGACAATGGATGTGCTGAGTTAATGTGCTGAGGTGTCATCTCCTATGTATTTAACATGACGTTGAGTTGACACACAATTTTCTTTAAGTGTCACCCTTGACTCCACTTGCATGTATAAGTATGAGACAGTGTTGCCGAGGTAACTGGCAGTATATCTAAGTTTGCGTGGGAGAGTGTGACCTCTGTCCCAGGTGGGTGTTGGGCTGTGATTGACAGGTGTCCGGTGACATCAGGGAGGAAGCCAGTGCTTTGTCACAACATGCGCCTGTCACTGTCACATAATGATGATGCTAGTTATTCCAAGAGTGAGACTTGCAAAGTGTGTGTGGGTGGAATGACAAGTTTCTACCTTCTTGTGCTGTGAAAAGTCCCTCACCAAATCTCCCAATATATAAGTAGCAAAATATATATGTAACAAAATGGCACACATAGGAAAACTGATAGGGTTTAAAAATACATGAAATATATTTGGTACTATTAACACAGTAATGTCTGCCTTTCTGCAAATACAGCAAATAACCCCTTCTGCATTTATTTAATTAAGAAATATAAAAACTGGTAATTAATTAACTTTTTGCTGGACCTAAAAACAACTTATAGGAGAAATTGGGATTTGGGTAGCTTAAGTAATATATCAAGGGGGCTCAAGTGTGCCTTTGGGTGCTTTTAATTGACACTAATAAAGCCGAAATACTCAACAAATAAATAAACTCAGAGGCCCATTGAACAGGTTTCTCAGGATTCGCTTGTAAGTGTAGTTATTGTCTACATTTGGGTTGATCTAAATATTGGATTTAAATGATGATCATGCTAAGATTTCATAGCTTGTCACAGCTAAAGGCACTACAATCTTTCAAGCGTCAGAGTTGCAGCTCAATATTTCTATCTTTTCATTTAAATGTGTGCAGAGGATGCAAGAAGAACAAAGCGCTCTTATGTGGGAGTCAATAGAAAATCAAGTAATCAAAATGCAAAACTTAAACAATTAACCAAGAATGGCTAAATCCAATTCTAATTTATTTATTTGAATGCAAGATTGGTCTGAGCACAGTAGCCCAGCCAGTCGAATCAATACAACGAGAGAGACTATTCCTGATCAATGCAGAAGCTAATCTATCAGCCCGGGCGCTGAGGGAATGAACTGCCTGTCAGGACTGACATTTAGAGAAGAGAATAAAACCCCAGCCTCGAGCTAGAATTCACTTTTATTTTAATTGACCATCTTTCTTTGAAGGTCCATGAGCTGAGCGGGCACTCTTAACACACATGAAGTGATGCATGAGTATGAGGACACACACATTCAACAACTAGCTCACACACGCAGTATATCACACATCCCCCACACACATGTACTTCAGAAATACATTCATTCATCTGTTTGCAACTCACATATATCGTATATATCAATATTCCAATTACTGTATAGACTATTCTGCACAGTTTCTATCATATTCTGGTTCTATTATATTCTATTTTATGTTGTACTTGTACTCACTGTTGGAGGAGCCTGTGCACTAAGATTTTCATTGTCATAACTACACTGTAGCTATGCACACATGACAATAAAAGCCTTTAAACCTTGAAAATACACTCTTAAAGGTATATGCACATTTAGAATAGTTGAATATCCCACCACACACACGTCGTTTTCTTGGGTAATGAGCAGGTGAGACAAGTCAAATGGCAACATCAATCAATGTCTCATCAACGACCCCCGGTGAACTCTGACCCCACCTCCCACCCTGGAGAGGTGTTAATAGTGTGTGAGAGAGACAGTAATGGAGCAATGTGCTGTTAATAGCAATCACCCTCATAACCTCATAAACTGTACTCCAGCTGTTTGGATCAGCAAATCTATTTTTAACTATATTTCCACTACACTATAAAGTGTATATGTATGGTACATTTGGGAAATGTGTCATGATGCAAAGATAACAGGAGTTTTCAAAACGTTCACTGGCTTTGACAGCAATTTTGTATTCATTAAAGGGGCCATTGTATGCTAATTTCCAGGTTCATATTTGTATCTAGTGTCTCTACTGTGACATGTCTCCATGCTTTAATGTTCCAAAAGCCAAAAGGTCTTTATTTTTCTCATAATGCCTGTGCTGCAGCACCTCTTTTCACCCTCTGTCTGAAAACAGAGCCCAGTCTGCTCTGATTGGTCGAATGCACTTATTGTAAGTCGCTTTGGATAAAAGCGTCAGCTAAATGCAATGTAATGTAATGTAATTGGTTAGCTTGGAACTTTGGGATTTTAGCCTTTGCAGACCATATACATTCACAAAAACCTATATCACAGAAAAGGGAAAACCAAAATATGCTTATTAGGGCCCCTTTAATACATTCATAGAGTGATAAAAAGATCTATGTTAGCCATTCCCTACTTAAAATACTATCTTAATATATCTATCACTATTTTATTAAAAAAATGTATTATGTTTTTCCTGAACCATCCATAGCACACTTGGCGCATTTCCACTACAGCGCGGAGCTCGCTTTAAGCGTGCCGAGCCGTCCGGGGCCCGTTTTTGGTTGCGTTTCCACTTAGCGTAGTACCGGCTAGCGGGTACATTTTCACAGTTTTTCTGGCCCCATAAAATCGAGGTTCTTTCCGGGCCAACAACCAGGCTGAGTCGGGCTGAGTATGCTAAACTAGAGAGAGAATCGCTGGCAAGGGGGCTACAACTACAACAAGATGAACATATCGACCGTGATTTAATTGTAATACACGTTTCAAAATGATGCCGAAGTAACAATACTGATACCGGTTAGTAAAAACCATGAATTAATGCTTTGACAAGTCTGCAGACAGACGGCAGGCGAAAAACCTTTTAAAATGCGTGTTTTCTAAATAGAGATCGGCTAAGCTAACGCAGTATATGCTCCGACCGTCCACACTCACAACAACGGCCTATACAGACATAAATAAACCAGCGACTGTATTCGCCATGACACACAGTCTGTGGTTTGTACTTGTTTAACTTTTGTCTAGTTTCTGAACAGATATGAGGAGCTGTGAGCTTGAGTGCTAACAGCTAACGACTGATGTTGTTTTTCTGGGGTTCTCATTGAAGATGATGTCACGGCTCCGCCTACACTGCGTTACTATAGTTACTACCCCAGTTCCTAAACTGTAATGGAAATGCGCCATAAAGTGAGCCAGTCCTAACAAGGCCTAACGAGGCCTAGCCTTACCGAGCGAGGCCGTGTAGTGGAAATGCGCCATAACTGTAGAGGCTGTCTGTTGCTGCGGGCAGTGAAACACTCGAACATTTGTGAAGGGCAACCACTGCAGGAGCACTGTGGGGTCAACTGTCTGTGTGTGAGTATGTGTGTGTTTTATTGCAAGCCAGTTGTAATGTGCATTACTGTTACTGATGTGATTGCTTTCCATTCCGTTCTCCCTCTCTGCTACAGGCCAGCGAGAGCAGCCAAACGTTAAATTCACCCTGTGATTATCACTGTAATGAGGATTCAGAGCTGATAGGTGGGAGGTGTTTGTAGCCAGCAGGTCCAGTTTTGCATTTGGCCTTAGTGGGGTTGAATTTAATGCAAAAAAGGCTCCATTTAACAGTAATCAGAGTAAGACAATAGCTCAATTATAACATTACGTTACGTCTGCAGTGCCTCAGAGACCTACATCCAGTTTTTCCGTCCTTTCTTTTCTGCTTGTGTGATAGAAAAAAAAAAGAATTCCACATGCGGCAAGCAAGAAAGATTAAGCAAAGACCTACTTTATATTCTGCTCAGCCAAGTATTTCCAGCTAGATAGCCTGGTCCTTCATTTTTAAAATGTGCTGCTCATCTGAGAAAGGTTGTGATCTGAGTTTAAGGTTAAGGTATCGTGCAGAATGACTGAGGATGTGAGATGGATGCTGCCAACTTTGGCTAAAATGGTTCATCTGGGAAAGGATGTTTTTATTTGACATCTGCATCCCTGCTGTCCACCGCACTTACGTTGCTCTCGGCATCTGGGTGTCAATTGAGGTGCTCAGCCCTTAGCAGAGGGGAAGATTACTTCAGACACCCGAAATTGCTAAATGTCTCTTCTCATCTGCCTCCATCTCCCTCACTCTGATTCCCAGGCTTTTAGTATTTTGCATGCCAGCCTATGCAGAGCGTTAATCACATTTTAACATATTGATTAGGTCACGCAGCGCCTGAGGAATGACTTATTATAAATTATCAATGAAGTTGTACACCTGTGCTGCATCATGCAGAAGGATTACTTGTGGCATTTTGAGGTTAAGTTTGTTCGTTTTTCCATATTTTCTTCATATTTATGAATTTGTCCCTCCACAATAAATTATTGCAGACACTTACGTTGAAGGAAATAAAATTTTATATTCCATCATGTTTATTCAACAGATCTGCAAAGATGTTATACATGGGTGTTGCTTCCTTTATGTCATGTGCTTTCCTGCAGAGCACAGATTAGACGAGACACATACACCAGTTGTTTATGTGCATGCCAAAACGCTTCCCTGTGATTGGTCGACCTCTCCTTGACCCCCCAGCCAGTCCGGTGGCTCCCTCAGGGTCCATTTCATCAGGCTAACCTCAGATCAGCTCTGTCACAATCTCTCTTGTATCTCCTCTGGTCCCCAGTCTCCTACCTATGTTTTATCACTCATTGTCCTGGTCTCTCCATTGTCCTCCTTCTCTGCTGGTCAAAATGTGTTTTATACTGTAGCATCGTCACAGTGTAGTTGGATCTTTATGTTTCTATATCATCTCATCAATCAATCTGTCATCCTATTTCCTCTCCTGTCAGTGTGTCTCCATGATCTATAGTCCTTTATAAAGGCATGTGTGGGTGTATGTGCTTAAGTTTGGTTACCTTTAATGAGTCTATAGATCAGTTTTCAGTTTTTATGTCCGGAAAATGAAGTAATGTGTGTGTGTGCATTTACGACTGCCTGCTGCCAAGTGTCAGGCATGCCTTTTGTGTCAGATTTCATTCCTGTTTTCCGGGTAATAAAACGTGTGTGTGTCTATGAAAGTGAGAGTGTCTGTGTGTGTGTGTGTGTGTGTGTGTGTGTGTGTGTGTGTGTGTGTGTGTGTGTGTGTGTGTGTGGTGTGTGTGTGTGTGTTGTGTGTGTGTGTGTGTGTGTGTGTGTGTGTGTGTGTGTGTGTGTGTGTGTGTGTGTGTGTGTGTGTGTGTGTGTGTGTGTGTGTGTGTGTGTGTGTGTGTGTGGAATGTCAACTATGCTTCCGCTGTGTAAGAGATATACATTTCAAGTGTCGCCTCTCAAAGTTCCGAACATTCAGACAACATTTCTGTGACTCTGAAACAAATCGCTGACCTCAGAAGTATCTATTCCACGGACTAAGTTTAGTTGGAGTGACTCGAACAAGAGGGAGACGTGGAGGGATAGATAACCAGATGAAAGATCGGCTCATAATAAAACTCAGAGGCGAAAATAAAAAAGCATTTATTGTCTTTTTATTTATTTTTAAGAAGCAGAAGGCTCAACTTGGTCTGTCACTGTCTACAAAAAAAATGCTGGCCCTTTTCCTGTACAAATTATGATTTTCCAATGCTCTATAATGATATTTTGAGGATTTCCCACCCTGACATGAACCAAATCCTGAATAAAATGCAAAATACTTGCTGTTTTGATGGTAACGCCATGCTATTTCAATATAAGCTAAATTGTATTGACTTTTAAAATGCCTTTCCTAAATGTGAACACCCATTAGGCATGTGCACACATAGACATCAAAGTGGGCTTGAGCCCCTGCCCTTTTTCTTCCTCCAGAGAAAGTGCCCTTTTTTTCTCCCTTTTCTTTTTTTAAATAAATGAATATATATCTACTGATGTTTGCGCACAGTTTCCCTTTCCAAAAACATATTGATTGAATACAAAATAAAAATATCAGGTCGGGAGATTAGACTGTGAAGTTCCGATGCTCTCTCTACCCTCCCTCCCTCCCTCCACGTCTCGCGCACAGCGGTGCGGACCTCGGCAGTCACTTGTTCAGACCGACAGGTAGCAGCCAGCACCTCCCACCTTACTGTCCCATGTTATGCCAGATGTTCTTGGCTTGTTTGAAGGTGAGTGGTGGTGATGAACAAATGACTAAACTGCCAGTGCCTCAAGTTTACAGCTAATTAGCCAGAAGACAAAAACAAATATAGTTAGGCTAACTAAGGTAGGCTACTAGCTAATGGATAAGTTAGCTCAAGGTTTAGCTATGGCAATTTATCATGGGCATACAGGCTAATGTACTGTACTTAAGGGGGGACACTAAAGGTGAATACAATAAAATGTGTATCTAATTACGTCATCACGATCGTCACATTGATATGCAAATTAGGCGTTAACTAGCCTAATTAAAATGCGCTAATTTGCATGCAGTTACCAAGGCATTGCAGGTGAAAAGGATAAAACAAACATAAAACCTCACAACTTCACAACTTCCCCAGATAGTTGCTTACGTCAAGTCAGTATTTTCCCCTGAAATGTTATGTTTAAATGCAGATTAGCTTTAAATCTATAGATGAATTCAGACATGGTATACACCATTTAGGCTATGTGTTTTTTGGAAGTTTTCTTTCCATCAGAGTGAAAGAAAACATGGAAGCAAAATAGACCAAAATGTATAGTACATGAAAAAACGATCTTTTTGCCTGTAATGTCCTTAAACAGTAACTTCATAATTTTGATTGTTGGCTGCTCATTTAATAACTATTAATTGTACTAGTTTGTTGTCTGCTCTTGTGCTTAGTGAATACTAAAGAAGACCATTGTCTCTGTGTTAACTGATTATTTTGTAGAATTCTGTTGAGTATTAAACAATTGTGTGAGTGTGAGGGTATTCAAATAAATTGGTCAGTAGCCTAAGTCAGAGATGTGTAACTATATTTAACTATTTTTTTACATTTTTTTTATAAATGATTATGGGAAGTGCCTTTTTTCTCACCTAACCCCCGCCCCCAAAATGTCTGTGCACGTCCCTGACACCCATGCATACATAAATAGAGACTGCCTAATTAACTCCCATGCATTTAGCTGTCAGCAACCATATGTGATAAAGAACAGAAAGAGATGAAGGAGGATGGAAAGAAGAGAGAGATATGACTGTTTATCTTCCCCGACTGTCAACTGTATACATTACCTTATAGGGAGAGGGATCAAAATGTCATTTGTTTGTATGCATTGGCCATATATGGGCATAGCAGAAAGTGCTGTTGTACAGTGTATTTGTTTTGATATAGTCACTACTTTTTTGCAAAACAACGGCAATAGTCAATTTGTGATATTAGCATTTTTAGTTTTGGTGTTTTTTTTAAAATGTTCTATTCAAGTAATGTTTTGTGTAAAAGGTTAACCCTCCATAAAAACTAGCAGGCATAGTCAAAACACCAATATCTCGAATTCAGTCAGGTGAAAGAATCGCAGATGAAAAGTGGACCATCCTTTCGGAAAGAAATTTGATTAAACATCATGACATTTCTAGCTCAGGTGAACCACTCTGATTTTTAATAATAAATATGAATATCAGCACTGGTCTTTTCAGGAAACCAGAAAGCTGAACTCATAAAACTCTGTCAGTCAACTGGAAAGGAAATTATTGCCTGCTTTCTGAATAAATGTCTTCATAAGTCCACGAGTGAAGTCTTTAAACGTTAGTTTAAAAGTTATTTCAACTTTTTTTTCCGGTTCAATTTCTGATTCTGCCAAAAATGACCTGTCTGACTATTCCATAAATAATGCTGAGTTACTAAGATCAACACTCATACTAAGAAACACAATGAAGGTGCAATTTGTGCCACAGTCCCTTATATTGATCTGTTCTAGAGGTGCTTGATCCTACATTTCCCATAATGCAATTCAACATCTTTCTACAGGCCTCTCTGCCTCCTTGATACTCACTAAACACACATATCGTATTTAATTTTGTCTTAATTTACATTATTTCATTTCATATTCTGTTCTTGTACATTTTCCATATTCTATTGCCATGTATATAAAACAGTTGTAGCTCTTCAAAACTGCTAAAGAATACATTTGGGATTGATTAAAAGAAAAGACAAGACAAGAACGAGTTCTCCTCGCTGCTTCCCTCTCTCGCTGCTTCCCTCTCTCTCACTCTATCTGTCTTTGTAAATATCCTGGCATCTGTAGGCTGAGCTGTTTAAGAGAAACCGGCAGTAAAGCCAGTAAACTGCCATGGAAACGCCTTGGAAACCACGCTGGACACATGTTGCCGTGGAAACAATCCGGCCCCCTTCTCTCCTTCCCACTACAGTGCAAAGTGGACCTGCACACTGGCAGCACTATAACTAACTACGTCTGATAGTTGAATATCATCTCTCTCCTTTTTTTCATTCTTTATTAATTCAGACCCTGATGGATTCAAATTGATGCTGATAATGGAAAGTGGAAAGAGAGATCGTAGGAGGAAAGACAGCTATCAGATAAACAGAGATCATAAAAGATACATAAAGACAAGGAAGGAGAGGAAGGATAAACAAATTGGAAAAAATGGAGTAGAAGATGTTTGGTTATCATGGCAGTACTCTGTTATTAACTTGGTTCGTTGAGGTTCACTCACTCAGGTATTAAAGCGCTTGCAAGTGTTTTGTTGGAGTGAGCCAAAAAAAGAGTTTGAGTTGACAAAAAAGAGGAAGACAAAGATATTACTGAGAGAGAGGAGAGGGGGGAAAACAAGACAAAGTAACTGTCATTGAATCATGCCAATAAAGCTTTTTGAAGAGAACTCAAAACAGAAACAAAGCGGGGTGGGGAGGAGGGAGGTGAGTGGACCTCTTCACTTCATGCCAATAAAACTCAATTGGAACTTGGAGGGGAAATGAAGGAGATTTGGAATTTGTGTGTAAGCTGCAGAAAGAGAGGCTGGTTTTGCCAACTGGAATAGTGTGCCATGGAGTTAATCAGCCAAGAAGAGGAGGAGGAGGAGGAGGAGGAGGAGGAGAGGAGGAGGAGGAGGAGGAGGAGGGTTTGAAAAGAGGAGGGGGAAGTGAGACACTGAATCTGTAGATCGAGAGGAAATGTCAACAGGAGGAAAGAGAAAGAGGTTTTTTCCCCTTAGTAGTTTGTAAAGGAAAATGGCAAAGAGCAAGCGGCCGGTAAAGACAGTGAGCGTTATTGTATGGCTTCCAGCCCCGGGAAGAGGTCGGCCATTCGCTTTTCCCCTGCCCTCTTTTGTGCGGTCAGAGTATACTGCCGTTTCCTGCTAGAGAGTGAGAGCCAATCGCTGCAGGTCACACATTCATGTTTTAAGAAAGCTTCAAGGAGGAGAATCTGCTACATTCTTACCTAAGTATTCAGTGCACTGCTCTTTGATTAAACACGTCGTCTCTGTTCTGTTAGGAACTCATTCTTCAGATTTTCTTTTTCTAAATAAGAGGGCATTGTTTTAATTTTACCACATCTTTTCGTAATCAAAGGATGCATTTTTTTACCCATGGCATAACAGGCTCAAGTTTTACCTTTAAACTCTATCTTTGGTCTCATTTCAAAAGCCTCAAATGTTGAGGTTTAAAAATGACAGGATTGTGGTTTGGCTTGGAATAAGTATGTGCGTTACTTAACTTGACTTCAATTCAAAATAGGTCAACATTGATTTTGGTTTATCATGGGACATGAAAACCAGTGACCTTGGTTCCTGTGTTTGACCATCCATTCATCCTGATCTCCTTCCTGTGGCGGACTTGAATTAAAACATATTTCCGTATAATGTGGGCATTCATGTGTCCTCCACCATAATGGATCCTATATTGGATTTCCATTTGCATTGTTTCCATGGTTTTTGGAACTTACATTTATCTAAATATCTTCTATGTTAAGAGGTTGTGTTAGTGTAGTTCTGTAAGATCAGGCTGGGAAATGTCGATGAAGATGTCGGTTTGATTGACAGGTGAACAGTGCAGAAACATCACAGAAATACGTTTTTAGGGTCAAGACATAGATCGGAAGAAATAAACTGTTTTCTGGTTCAGAATGCAGTACATGTTCTTGTCGTGATCTATATCAAAGTAATCTGTTAGTTCCTGACCCCGGTTTCACCAGCTGCCCCCTCCTATAGTCTACACCTTATTAAACCCACCTTTACTTACCTTACACACACACACACACACACACACACACACACACACACACACACACACACACATGTACAGTGGGTACGGGGTGTAATCAGAAAAAGCGTGGGAGAAGCTAGAAAGGAAGAAGTGTAGAATAGCAAAGGCACATGCTCACATAAAACTACAGGCACATACATCAAACACACACACACACACACACACACACACACATTGGTGAAACAGGGGGGCAATCAAAAGGGGATTGAGAAGTAAAATGCTTTCTTGCTGTTTAATTGCATTCTATATTATGAAAGCATGAAAAGGCGAGATGCAGAGGGTAAATCAAGAAAGCAATATGTGAGAGAGTTAGTGAAGGAGGTGTAATAGACAAATCCCCTCTTCCTTCAGAAAAGCCGGAATTACCTTCACCTTTTCATCCCTAAAACCTTTTTGGTGTCTCTTAGCTTGGGTAGCAACAAACTCTTGTAATAGCATTGCATATGTCAAGTACATAAATATAGCAATTATCTAAACTTCTAAAAATGTCATTTTAAAGGTACAGAGCATGGGAGTGACCAAAGAGAGAAAGAATACATAAACACATTTACAATTGTTTTCGCATGTGATATTATTTGCTCCCTCAATTCAATTAAATGTCTCTATGTTTCGAATTATTTTGCACAACTCAAGGCCTCAATTTAATGAAACTTTTACACGTTTTTGTTCATTTCTGCACATGAGATAAGTGTATACTGTATACAGTCGCCACCACTCTTAACTGGAGCGATGTTGCAAGCTGCCGATTACTAAAGGCAGATCAAATGGTTATATTTTTATAATGGGCAACTGACTCAAATAACCACAGTGCGTCCTGGGGAGTAATGTTGATGTATAACACATGTTCGTCTGCACATGTAGGAGGAAAATGTGAATCACTAAAACTTGTTCACTTATGAATCCCTCAGTACCTTCTGTTCCTGCCAGCCTGTTGCCCGGTGACAGTATCCTAAACTAAAACCAATAGGGTTGTCCTCCTTTTTGAATCACCAAAATGTGGCCTGTAGCTCCATATTTATTATAATAGTACACAGGTAGGCTGACCCTTAACCCTAACCCTAACAACGTCACCAGATCCTACTGCATAGGTTAGGAGGTCAATTTAGGATTACTGAGGTGGCATTAACAATAAGCATATGAAGTTTTTTTTTTATGGTAATGCATGTTTTTCATAGTTTAAAAACAATCAAAACACCATTTAAGTTCTGGTAGACCGCTCATTTCTCAAGAATTGTGAGGGAGAAGAAAATGTTGCCTTCAAATACGTCATAACTGAAGGAAATGTATTTATATGCATGTCCCAACCACTCAATATGACTCCTGCTGTTGTATTAGATCCTCAGGAGAGTTTCTTTTAAAAAAGGCAATCTGGATGAGTCACAAACATGTTTTGAAAAAAATCAAGTAAATGTTTTTCATTGTCTGATGGGCAAGAAATGAGGTCAAACAAGGAGAGACTTCAAGAAAAAGTCAGAGATGAACCTACAAAAAAAAAACCCAGACAGTCTCCCCATCTGCGTTGAATTATTGAATAAAAGCACTCCCTTTATGACGGCCTTGGATGAAATCATCTGTCCTACTTCTTGACACCGATGTCCCGTTGTTTTGAGATGGAGAACAAATCAGAACCCACACACACAGGAGGAGGGTAGTTATTTTTGATGTAGGGTGGAGTGAATGTGTTCATGCCAGACACGTCAAACTATAAAAACTCAACTTAAGTGTCTTTTATGAAAAACCTCCCCAGGAAATCCATGCCGTTTCATCATCATTCTGGGAGACTGTGAGCGGGGAATGAAAAGTCACTTGACATACAGTATATGCAGAAGAGTTGCCCTGCTAGGTTTAGAAAGCCCGGCACAAGCCAAGCCTATATTGAAGTACAAGTATAAAAACATATCCACCATGAACTCTCCAAGGAAAACATTAAAAAAACATATGCCAGTACTTAAAAAGTACTTAAAAGCTTGTTTTGAAAACCTCCACTACAGAAAATATATCCTTTTAGTGCCTTTTTTTTCTTTTGACATCTTATAGTTGCAGTGATTTCCTTTTAGTTTGCATTCATGCATCAGAAAAATGCTCTTAAGCATATTCCCCAAATGTACGTATCACATCACATCATCTGCATTTGATCAATTCTCAGTGCAGATACATGTGTTAGTATCGTTGGTGTCAGTCCTTCAGATTGAATTCCTTCTAGAGCCAGCAAGTGCAGGAGTGTGTATGCGTACAATCTACTGGCTCTGGAGCACTCTTATGCCAGGCTTTAGCAGATGTTGTGTGTACACAGTATGCACTTTAGGTTGCTTTTGTATAATTAGGTGTTACATTTCAAAAAACTGATAAAGAAAGTCTCACATCTCTTTATGCTAAGCCAATTATCTTTAGACATTTGTCTTCCAGTGCATGTTTTACATCCACTGCCGACATCAATTACCTATGCAGGAATAAGTGTGCCATTTAGGAAGTGATGCAGAAAGCAACATTATGTTTGGGGTGGTGCATGAGTTCATATGTTTGACATTAATGCCAATAACCACAGTAAGTAAGTAAGTAAAACTTTATTTATATAGCACCCTTCTCAACACGAATGTACAAAGTGCTTTACAGTACAGTACACAGGACACAATTCAAAGTACAACTATAGAATGTAGAATAAAAGGCATAAAAAAACAGCAGGTAACACATAGGATAAAACACCAATGGCCTTGGTGCCACTGCCTCAAAGGCACGGTCACCCTTAGTCTTTAGCCTGGTTCGGGGCACCCTTAGGAGGCCTTGCTCAGAGGACCTCAGGGCCCGGGTTGTGCTGTGAGGGTGGATAAGGTCATTAATGTAGGCTGGGGCTTGGCCATGGACAGCTCTATATGTGAAGACCTGAGATGGACAGGGAGCCATTGCAGGGCAGAAAGGATCGGAGTGATGTGGCATGTTTTTTTGGACCGAGTGAGCAATCTGGCCGCATAGGGCTGCACGATATTGGAAAATTGACATTGCGATTTTTTTTCCCCCCTGCGATATATATTGCGATATGAAAACATACAGGAATTGAAGAAAATACCGTTTTTTTTTCCGCAAACCATCCTTTCTTGAACTTTAATTCTATACAATTGGTATTTTTTTAACTATGAATGATGCATGAAAGCTTTCACAATTATATTATACTGTAGGTGTGTCAATGAAGAGGAGTACACATGATGCATGATATTAACACGTTTAAAACATTGCATAATAATTCAGTACAGTTGTAGGATTGTGGTAATTTTTTCATATTAAGTAAGTCATGAGGGAACTATACTTACAACTAATTTACATACAGGAAAAATGAATGAAATGTACAAATAGACATGGACAGTGTTGTAAAAATTACCATATTCGTATAATCCCCAAAGCCCAAGTTGCCTCTGTAACAGAGAAAACACTAAATATTCTTTCTGAAGGGTATTTTTGTTTTTATTATGCATCTCTGAAGTTGAGGGAATAGTCTTGAACATTATGAGGAAGCAGTTGCTAGAAGAGGAGGGGGGGGGGGGGCTTGTGGCTCCAGAGGCTCTTCATCCACTTGACGGTGCGTGCGTCACTCCCCATCAGATCCCATCGCGCAGTTTAGAGCTCATAAAGACTGCTGATGGAGCGCTGCAGCTGGTTTGTCAGCTGATTAGCAGTCACATCCTATCCTCCTCTTTCGCTGCCTTTGTCTCACACACACAAGCACAAAACACACATGCAAACACACATTATTTCTCTCCAATCTCATTATGCAGCGGTAGTTTGTACATTTAGAACATGAAGTATGCTCTATATTTATATATTCATTTGTTCTACAGCCTTTCAATCTGTCACTCATGTTCCTCTTCTCAACCCACCGATGTGTTCTTGCTCTAATTGCAATTAGGAAATGCTGTTGAAGTGTGTGTGTGTGTGTGTGTGTGTGTGGTGTGTGTGTCCAGTACTTTTTTAATGTTATTTTTAATGTAATTTCCAAGCTCAGCCATCTCTAACTTAATCATGAAAGGAGTATCAACGCCGTTAATGAGTCGCTCTCTCACTCCTTTTTCCATCTAGTATTAGATTTTCTTTTTGACCAAAAATATAAAGGAGGAAATATTATTGAGTTTCCAAAAATGGATGTCACTAAAAAGCCTCAACCTTCTATCAGTTCCTGGGAAGTTTGTGAAGGCTATTGTGTAAAGACACACACAACACACACACAGACGTGTGTTTTCAATCAGATTTACAAGCTCCCAAGACATTTCCTGTTATGTGTATGAGGGAGTCCCCAGGATTTTCCTTATTAGGTTAACAAGATATACTGCAGATAGGAGTCCCCCCCTCCCCCCCACACAAACACACACACACAAACACACACACACAAACACACACACACACACATTCCAGACAGAAATGGAGACTGGCTGCTGTTTATGGCTTTGTCAACTGTTTTGCATAGCGCTGTCCAATGAAATTGTCCATTACCATAAACATGACTTTGATTGCCCTGTTTAGCATCAGACGGATTAAATGACTCTGAGCTGAGAAAACCAGAACAACTGCAGATCCTAAACAACCTTTTGGCTAATTTGATAATGTTTAAAAGCTTCCCAGTGGAAACAGAAACTCATTTATTGAGATCAAGTTTTTTTCTAGTATGGATGCGTTTAGCACGATGCAGTGCTGCCTTCAAAGGCTGGCTACCGAGAGCTTCCCAGTCACAACTTTGACTTAACTTTTGCTTAGGTATTTGAGACCATCAACATGTTTTTCATTTATGCTTTTCATTCATATGAATATACTTAAAATATTCCACTGGTGTTACATGGATTTTATTAATTCATTTCTTGATGTAAAGTAGCATAGATACGGAAACAATAAGGATTTTCTGAATGTATTCATTATTATGTTAGTTGTGATGATCTCACTGTGTATTTGTTATTGTTGCAGTCAAGACAGAAATTAATAAAAGCAACAGCCAACACAAAATCTAAATACTCAAAGAAAGGTTTTTGACAACCGCTATTGAAAACTACAAGGTCTTACAAAGATATACAATAATGGCTAATGAAGTAGAAATGAGTTTTTGTTTGGAAGCTCAGGATCATTTTTTTAATTATCTTTCAAAAACTTTCCATTTTATTCATACTACCACACTAGTTACATTTCATGAATACAAAGCCTCGGGGTTCTGCCGGAGGCACTTCAACTACTCTCTCATCTCTCTTCACGAGAACATGTATTAACGACTGAATTTCACTATTTCATGATGTTACACGTTTATATCTCACATTAAGGCAAGGCAAGTTTATTTATATAGCACCTTTCAACACAAGGCAATTCAAAGTGCTTTACAAAAATGAAAGACATTAAGAGCATTAAGAAACATATTATAAAATGGCATTTAAAAACACTCATTTAAAAGCAAATTAATAACAAAGATACACGAATAAAAGTTACAGTGCAGTGTGAGATACACACATCTGAAATGTTTAGGTCTGACTCTCAATCATTGCTAACTTTTTAGCAGAAATAGTTTTCTATGACCTCCCTTTCTTTCTACTTTCTTGTTTAACTTGTCCTTTAGTTATTTCAAGTGTTTCATGCTAAACGAACCCCCCTTTGGGAAATGCTAATCTGACCCCATGGTACCTTTTTAGTTTTCGCCGAAACTATTCCTCTTTTTTAAATGCACATTAGTTAAGTTTACTTGATCTTTCTAGGACTTTTTTGGTGTCCTCCGCAAACCAGGGTCTTGAAACCAAAACGGCCCACGTAGGGAACTTCAACCCCCTACGAGGGGACTTTAACCCCAATAATTAGAGAATGCTAATACCAGTATTGTATCAGTTTCCCCTCAAACAGCTATTAAACAATTAATGTTTGAAGGGTTTGAGAAATAAAAGGTGAGCTTGATATGTCTAATGTTAAATCAGAATCCCTACACTCTGTAAGCACACCAGAGTGTCGCAAAATAAAATGGTAAGAGGGACTGAGAGAGATAAATCGTATCCCTTTAGTCCGTGTGGGAGCGACAGCAGCCCTGCAGCGGGTGGGTGGGTGGGTGGGTGTGTGTGTGTGTGTGTGTGTGTGTGTGTGTGGTGTGTGTGTGTGTGTGTGTAACCTTTTTTATGTTTCCATTAGCCTCCATAAAGTCAGGATTATGTGTATTAGTGGGCAGACGGGAGCTTATTAGAGGAGGCCAGGCTGTCGGCCTATTGTTGAGGTTTCCCACTGCAGCCAACATCATTATCAGCTTTGTCTTATAAAACCACTGCATGTAAACAGCCCACGCACGCACACACACACACACACACACACACACACATGCTCAGCGCTTTCTGTATTAGGCTGTGTCGCACATAAGCCTTTACACTCCGGTTAATAAAATCACGGTCACGTTCACATTTGCATAAGTGCAGACAAACACACCGTCTTGTTCTCGGCATGTCAAACAGTGACTCTTAATGTATACGCTGATAAAACACAAAGTGTGCACACCCACAGGCACCCATGCTGACACTCTATACCATTCTCAGAAGAATACACCATGTACGTTTACAAACACACACTCACACTTCTTTTGTTTAGTCTGGGACCGGAGTCCACCCACCAGCAATCTGTTCCTCACAAACAAATCAGTTCACAGTTTTAAAGGCCAGTTTCACACACACACACACACCTCCCACTTTTCCAAACTCTCATTTAAACAACGTGTAGAACAAAAGACGCATGTGAATAAAGAAACACACACTCAATGGCTGTGTAAACATGCGTGGAAATATGTCATTTTTATCAGCACTTTAAATGTTAAAGGATTGAAATCATATCAACACACACACAGAGATAAACAGGTTTGTTCCATCACTGTCATCGAAATCGGACCTGGTTGTCATTTATCCCTCCTACTCCAAACACACACACACATACACACCCACACAAACACACTCACTGACCAGCTGAACGGCAGGATTTTTTTTCCTCAAATCTAAAATAAAGTGGTGGTTCCCAAACTCACATTTTCCGATCCAAATACGTCGCTAAGGCAGGTTGCTGAGGAAAGAGGAGTGACCGGGACAGCTGCCTGTGGTGCTTTACAACTTCCTGTGCATTTGTGTGTGTGTGTGAGGCAGGGGAGACACTTTGTTCATGTCAGATATGTGATATGCAACAGAAGGGCTCTTTGGGTAACCAAACCCCGGCAACTTTGTTTTCTCAGCTGGAGCCTTGATACAGTATGTGTTTAGAAACCTAGAGTAGACCTTTTAAATGGCAAATGGAAACAAAAAACATACTAAAGAAAACAGCAAAAGGGATTTACTTTGAAGTTCCTGTAGCTCAGCTGTAATTGCAGTCACACAGTTCATATATGAATCACAGCAATATGTTTCTGAAAACAACCCAATGGTTCAACTCACATGTTAGTGACAAAAACATAGACACCAAAAAAACATGAGCTTTTCTGTCATCCATTCTGCAATAGAAATCACCAGGATTTTGATGATTTAAAGGGGACCTATCATGCAAAATGCACTTTTTGATGTCTTTTATACATAAATATGTGTCCCCGGTGTGTCAGGGAACTCACGCAGCGTCAGAAAAACCCTCTCTCTTTTCCTCCGTACCCAAATCTCTAAAAACGGGGCTACAACGGAGCTGACCCAGATTTGCGTCCGATATGAAGTAATATCGGAAATGTAGGCTGGCTTTACACCCACGGCCCTATCAGAAACGTTGTTATCAGAAACAATGCCCGACTGTTTTGGACGTAATATGGTCGGTGCATGTTTACATTAGCATCGCTAACACTCAGAGCTAACCTGTACTGGAGAGCATGTGTGTGAAGAAGCAGGAAATAAAAAGGAACTCACCTTGTGGTATAACCGGCAAGAGAGAAAGCCTTTGAGCTCCATAGTGTTTCAGAAATAATCCTTGATAATCCATGATATGGCGTTTCATCACGGCAGTATTTAGTTTAGACAGTAGCTGCCGGGTCCCGCATGAGCTCAGCCCCCTCCTTTTTTATCATCAATTTTTTTTTGTAGCTTTATACCCTAAATCAGCACTTTTGAAACAGGAAGTGAAATAGAGGGATATGAGGCATGGCTAGAATGGGTGATCTGTTTGGTATTTTGAGCAAAACACTTCATAGACATGTTTTTTATATATTTGTATATATCTGAGACCTATGCTATTGCCTAAAAATAGCATGATAGGTGACCTTTAAGGTGTTTTTAGATGTTTTACATGTGAACTGTAGGATCGTACAGGTTTAGTTTTGAAACAGGTTCCTTGTGATCCAACTGATATTTATCTATTGCATATAGTTCAAGTTTTAAACAGTCTCCCTTTTTCCTTTTGAGGTTTATTTTGTATAATGTCCTTAATCTCTAAAACAAAACTGCCAAACATTGCCTCATATCTTTCCCTTTCCTGTTCCAGTGTCCTCTCTTCAGATATAAACAATTTATTCTATGGTACAATGTTATCGTGGAACATGAGGGAAATGACGATCAGTTTAATGTTTATGAGCCAAATCATGTGATGTATTCCTTTAAAATGTCCCATTGTCTCAAAGCAGCATGGCAGATATTTAGGGTCCAAATTGTAGGAGTACTAGATCCAAAAAACCTGCTAAATCATTTATTTTGCAAGAAAGCATGAGTGGAAATTCATGACAGAAACATGAACAACTTGATCAGCAAAAAGGGAAAGTGAAGGTCAGCTACATGAGCAGTCAGAGTGAAATCCTATTTTGGCACATTCAGATTGGCAAAGGTGTGTGTTTGTAATTTATGATCCTGTCCACTACTTCAACATGACTCAGTCGAGATGTTTTTGAATAATCATTGGCTGTTTATTCAATGAATCTCTTGCTTTTTTGGCTACTTCAAGGGAAGTTTTATTGAAATGTTTTGTAAACTCTGACAGGGGCCAAGCGTTAAAAGTGTTTGGGAGGGGAAGAGGAGATGGAGTGTGATGAAGAAGTGTGAAGATCTGTCAAAGCCTTTTTTTCGGCTTTTTGGCAAAATCAGAAATAGGACATCTCTATGGAGACGCAAATTTAGAGACATTGTGGCCCTTGGAGTAAAGGGTGTGTCGGGTTGTGTGTGTTTTTGAAGTCCTGCAGCTGAAATTCCTTCAGTGTGTGAAAGCATGCTGGTGTGACACATTTGTGAATGCTGCCATGCAAGTGTGATACCACCTCTGTGTGTGTGTATGTGTGTGAGTGAGTGTGATGGTATTTCCATCCTTGTGAGGACCAACTTTACTTCTTATCCTTAAGAGTGAGGAGATTTTTTGAAAAGTTTTGACTTTTTTTAATGATAACACATGGTTTTAAGGCTACACATCTTCTTCTGTTGCAGACTGAAAACCCACCTGTTGTGACTGCAACTTGGCCAATATAATACATTCTCTGTTCTTTATGAAGCACTTTGAAAGGGTTGGATTATTTAAAGTCAATGCAGCAGCATGTACAATGGTTTGGCTTACTGAAAGCTTATTTACCTGTGTGATTCTTGTTTTCTTAGTTTGTTTATCAGGGTTTAATGTGCTTATTCTAAATGGCTTTGGATAAAAGCATCAGCTAAATGAAAGGTAACGTAATCTTAAAGCCCAGACACTAACTTCATCAAATATGTAGCAGCCACGGAGGCAGATTGTTGCAATGCTTTACGTCACCTGCGTATGGGCTTAAAATGTGCACTTCAACACTCCGCCAAGACTCTGGAAAACAGCCAAATAGCAAATACTTTCTGCGTAGCGTGACAGGAAACAACCATGATCAACATTCATTAAGTGTCCCTATCACATGTTTCTCAAACACATGCATTTGTTTACTTTTCCCTCTAATGTATGATTTGTAGATGAAGATGTGATGAACAACAGACACACAAAGAGACACCACTTACTACAAACAATGAAGGCTACTGTGTTCTATCAGGGTGTCTCTCACACACGTTATTACAGACACACACGCACACGTATATACACTGACACATACAAATCAGGGTGGTGTGTGTACAGTATGTGACCTCTTTCCCGCTTTCTCTCTCTCTCAAACACACTCACTAGCTCACACACAGACACACATACACACACACACACACAGACACACACACACATACACACACACAGACACACACACACACACACACACACACACATACACACACACAGACACACACACAGACACACACACACACACACTTAGACACACACACACCCACACACACACACACACACAGACACACACACACATACACACACACAGACACACACACACACACAGACACACACACACACATACACACACACATACACACACACAGACACACACACAGACACACACACACACACACATAAGTAGACACACACACACACACACACAGAGACACACACATGCAGACACACACATCATTGGTCTGGAAACAATCTTCTCCACCCCTGTTGGTTACCCAAACATTGCGTTTCCATGGCAATGGGACAGCGCACTGTACAGCCAGCATGTTTGTCATGTGGAGGGAAGTGCGTGTGTGTGTGTGCGTTTTTGTGTGTGTGTTTAGGTGTAAAAAAAGAGAAAGAGGGAGTAGGAGGGGTGCGAATAAAGACGATAAATGGAATTAATTGTGGATGAATTATATATGCATGGATGCACTGGTCTGGATCTGTCTATTTGACTAAACAAGTACCGTATGTGAGAATGTGTGTGTGTGGTTGTGTGTGTGTGCATTTCTTTCCAGCCAGTTGGTCATCTGTGAGTTTTGCCAGCTTCAACAGAGGATTCATCATTTGGGGGGAAAGCAGTCAGTGTCTCGCTGTAAAGATGATTTATTTGCTCATTTTTACGATCATATCAAGAGTTGAATCACAGTTTCTATTTTCACTCCACGCGGATTCATTTAAGTCATCGGATTTCAAGTCAGAGAGCCATTACTGGTCAAATGTTTGACAAAGGCACTAAAAGATTAGGGTAATGATACAAAAACATTTGTTCTGGTAATAAATCCAGCCCCAAATCCTGCGCACATGGGAATAGTACTGCTACTGGTCCGTCTGTGATTGATGTATTGCTGATGAGGCTGCTGTGGACTTTTAATGAGAGCTTTGTTAGCAATGTGGGTGCAAAATGAGGAGGTGGACATAGCAGAAAAGGAGCCAATCAACAACATTGTAAAACTGACTTTCCATATCTCATAAATGTGTCACAAAGAGACAAAATTATAATAATTGCCTGTGTACTATTCCTCCATTGGTTATAAACCTTGTATAGATTGAAGTAGTTGCAGCAGCAATTATATTCCCAGTGATATGAACACAACTATTCCCTTAGCTCTTCCACTATCAGTTTGGAGGTATAAAAGGCCTTGCTCAAGGGCTCCACCTTGAGGCAGGGTAATATTTCCCTCTCTCACATCAGCTGCTGTGTGAGTGTTTAGTGACAGCCTGTTGGTCATCAGCTTCTCGAGGTCAGAGGGTAAAAACTGCTCTCCATCTGCCGTTATAGGACAGTGATAAATGGTGTAATCCCTCCAGTGTAATGAGGTAACCCTTGACATTTTCATGTGTTGTCGTTTGTACACAACATTGGAATGGTTTACCCTTTACTCTGTTTGTGTGCTGCAGCTGGCAGATTAACCTATGATGCGCTTATGTATAATTAGATGATTAGTAGGCCGCTTTATGTCTTCTGTCATCAATTAGCAGTGCTCCAGATGCCAAGGCTGGTGGTGCTAGCATGTAGAAATTAAGATTTATTCATTTACTGAGCACTTTTTAGGGAATTTAACCCAAGCATTGCAATGTTATGCTAGTTTTTACCCATTTCAGATTGAAGTACTGTGCTCTTCCTATTTGTATTTTCAGGGTTAGAGCATATTAAAAGCATTACTGTTAATATGCCAGAATTAGCCTGGCAGCTAAAAAAGTTGGCAGAATAAAAGCAAGAAACAGGTTCAACAAATAATCATGATATAAGGCATACCAATTACATTAATAGTAAACCAGACAGAGATAAAACCAGATTTGGGCAGCAGTAACAGCAGGTCAAGTTACAAGCCAACAAAGCAAACCCAAACGATTACAGAACAGCTTCAAATAAAGAAAAGCTTTTCAAATACAGTGATAGGAAACAGGACAGCAGTAGACCTGATATGAGTTAAGTAATGGGCAGATTAGCAGCATACAAGTTGTGTTTTGACGGACATCATTTCAATAATAAATCCATCCAGACTAGTGCTGACCGATCTGTTGGTTTGTAATCCATGTTCTGAACTGTCTAAAAAGGACATGTGAGTCACTTTTTCCCTGAGTGATGATATATTGGATATATTATATTCTACCATCCTGAAAAGGAGTCATTCTGCACTGGTACTTTACTGTATAAAGGTGTGCTCCTTGGAATTCAATACATTTGTTGTTTGTTATTGCTACTCTCAGTTAGCTAAAACTAGCACAGACTGCATGCTGGAGACAGGTGTAATACTGCTCACTTCTTCAGTCTTCGTTTAAAACAGGTAACAGGCCTCTGATAATGGCTGTGTGTGTGTGTGTGTGTGTGTGTGTGTGTGTGTGTGTGTGTGTGTGTGTGTGTGTGTGTGTGTGTGTGTGTGTGTGTGTGTGTGTGTGTGTGTGTGTGTGTGTGTGTGTGTGTGTGTGTGTGTGTGTGTGTGTGTGTGTGTGTGTGTTCCCATTTGACATCCTATAGCCCGGATTAGAAAGTATCCTATCTCTCTTCTCTGTTATTGCCTGTAGTGGATTTGGATCAGAATAGGGCTTTTGTTCCAGACTGGAAACTCAGATAAACACACACATACGCACACGCCCACAGGCTCTCTCTCACTCACACACACACACAAACACACACAGACACACACACACACTGCGCACCGCTCCATAGCCCTGTGACCTCAGATATGAGCTCCCCTGCCAAATGTGACTAAGGCCAAGTGACACAATAAATACACACAGTCACAAACACACTCCACTCTGAGTATCACTGGAGCTCTGGTTGACCAATAGCAGGAGCTACACTTGTCTGTATTGGTGAAAACTGGACCAAACAGTGTGTGACGGTATCCCTGTGGTTTTATTGCTGGTTCTTTATCTGACGTTGAGAAGGTTTGGATGGAGGATGATAGCAGAACATAATCATATGTGTGACGGATGAGACATTGGCTCATTGGACAGATTTTTGTCAAATGTAGCATTTAGAAAGTTGCAAACAAGATACATTTGCAAAGAGGGTTATGTTGTATATGTGCTGTTTCATTTGCGGCAAATTGGCATGTTGCTTTTTCTGATTTTTAAGTGGTTTTCTATGGTTTGAGTCACAAACTAGAGCTGGTGTCTTCTTGAAGGTGTTCAATGCAGCAGCAGACATATTTCTCAGTGCAAAGATTCACTCCTTCTTTCTTATTATTTTCTTGCTCATTCTCTTTTTTCATTGAATCTGATCTTGGATCATGTTTTCTTCTTTTAATGTCTCAGACTTGTCTATATGCTGATCTGTGCAACTTTAAAAACTGCAGTCAATCTCACTTCACTTTCAATTCAGCCAAATATTAAATAATTGATAACTCATTTGCTAGTGCTATTTTGTACTATTTTTGTGTCATAACCATTCAACTGCATCTTGTACTATAGATTTTGATTGAATTCAAACACGAATTGGCTGAATTGATGGTGATTTGTCCCGGGTTTCCCACAGGCATCTTTCGCTAAATGAACTAGAAAGGATTAACGACGAAATTACAAACATTTAGACTTCAACAATTGTCACTGCATGGCTTTAATTATGTCAAATCATCTTATGGTAGTCGTAGTCAATGTGTGTGTAAAATACAACAAACTAAACCAGCAGCCGGATCCTAAAAGCTTCCTAACTGTACTAGCCAAATTCATAATCATGAGTCATAATTGTTTACCTGCCAAAATGGAGTTTCTAAACTCTCCAGACACTGCCAGACTTAATTTAGCTTTTAGCATCCAAGTCCCAAAGTTGTAGTTTAAAAAAAAAGGCTGACATCCTGAGTGTACGATTGAATTGAGCCTTAATCAGCACCTGAGTCTGGCAGCGGGAGGACTTTATCAGATACATCTTGTCAGACTAATGTGAGCTGCTCCGATTCCTTCCAAGATAAAACCCACTACGGATGATATGATTAGATGAGGTGGAAAAAGACACCTGATAACTAGACGTTGTTGGAGGCATTGACATTCTTTTAAAACGATGCCTGTGGGAAAACCAAATGCTGCTCTTTTCTGCTTCCTCTTGGTTTTCTACTGTCCAGCCTGTCCTTTTCCTCACTTTTCTGCCTTCTCTTTTTTCCCTTTTTTTCTCTTCCTTCTTCCCCTTCCTCAGTAAAATCATCAAGGTGAGAGTAATCGACGACGAGGAGTACGAGAAGAACAAAACCTTCTACTTAGAGATCTCAGGGCCTCGCCTGGTGGGGAGCAACGACACCAAAGGTCAGGAAGGGGGGGGGGGGCTCGTGACCTCTTGACCCCCGGCCACATTGCTGAGGCTGCATGTTCTCATCACATGGAGGAGATTTAGATTCACTTCTCCTGATGTGTCCTCACCATGACAGTGAACATGCAGCAGTTTGTGGATCACCTCATCTCACCACATCCACTCCTCCACCTCACGTGTGTGTGTGTGTGTGTGCGTGTGTGTTTTGTTTATTTGTACATACCTTGCCATGTTGTTTGTTTACCATGCATGCATTCATGACCTCCCTCTATGTATGTGTGTACGTGTGTTCCCATACAGGAAGACCATAACCATTAGGATCTTAGACCGGGAGGAGTACAATAAGCAGTCCTCCTTCTACGTTCTGCTTGAGCAGCCCGAATGGAGACGCAGCGGGAAGGAACGGACAGGTGTGACAGCCAATCAGCACTGAGAATGAATTTAATCAAGGTTTTAGAGAATCCCAAATCAGCAGGCCAAATGCATAATTAACTCTTATGTTTTAACCTTAAATATATTATTAATTCACACTAAAGTCACCTCACAAAAGATGTTCAGACGCAGAAGCTGTTATAATTGTTTTCAAAATAAGAGAAATAACCAATATAGCTGTTAAGATTATAAGTGTGTCCTAATTATATACTAAAACTGATATTATAGTAATGCTAGGTACGGATTGACCTTATCTGATTACACAAGCATACCCATTGTTAATAATGTATACATAAGCAGCTATTTTACTCTTAGCTGTACTTGCAGCAGTCATACCCTTTTGACTTTAATTTAACCATGAGTTTAAAGGGATACAACGACAGAATAATATTATTTAACATCACCTAAAGTTTGTTCCTAAGTTTAGATGTGATGTCAAAAAACTGTACAAAGCAGAGCATGCATAATGGGAACTTAAGAGTTTGCAGGCACACTTACATAACATTATCACACCTATGCATTAATCCAACCGGAGTGTTTTTAAATGCGTTTTCACCACAATGCATTGCACAAAGGAAATGGCGTGCTTGTTACAGCAAGAAAAACTATTAAACTAAAACAAACGATAACATGTCTGGAAAAACCCTTTTTGTGCCATTTATTCTAATTAACAGTATTTGTCAGTTGCCAATTATTGTTTTATTTAGTGAAAAACACGTATTTCTACTACAATAGTTCATACTTCATGCAGTTATTATGGAGTAAAGACGTGGGAGATAGTAAAGAGAGGCATCTATAGAACAGAAACATCAGCAACAGAAATATCCATCGAGAAAACACTTTGATTATTTGATCGTTAGCTGATGTTTAGGAAGTGTAGCACAGAAAGGCCCAAAATGGAGGCAAAGCAAAGAGACAAGGACATGACTGGTTAGAGGACATCGTACTGTAGAGTAGGTGTGATGCTTGTCTCAGTGGACTTTGTGCAATTTAATGCACATTTATTTCATAAAAAGTCCAAATATAGCCCAGGCAGGAGCACTTTAAAGCTGGCAAGGGAAAGAAAGCACTTAGCAACTGGCAATGCTACAAGAAGTCAAATCAAAGCATCATTTACAATCTGCAGTATTTTCAAAGTGACAAAACGCAACACTGCTCCCTAATCGCTTCGGTTTTAAACGGCCTGTTGGTTTGGGATTTAGGTTTAACACACCGGAGCGATCCTGCTGCTCCCTTCTGTATTTCTCAGTTATTTCTTCCTTTTGTTCTACGTTTCCTCCTCTGCTTCTCCTCAGAGGTCTGTACAGAAAACTCAGTGGGAATCACACCTGTCCTCTCCTTCCTCTCCTTCTCTTTTCCTCTGCGCTGATCCTCTTGTTCCTCCTTATCCAGCTGAGAGCTCTTCAAGCTTGGAGATCTGTTCTCTGCTGGTGTTTTAAAATGTCACAGATTGTGGATTAAGCGCACAAAAAGACATGAACGGATAATATCTTAAAGGATGTTCACTGTGTGTATGGCT
The DNA here is from genome assembly GCA_031216635.1 of Dissostichus eleginoides. Taxonomy (NCBI): domain Eukaryota; kingdom Metazoa; phylum Chordata; class Actinopteri; order Perciformes; family Nototheniidae; genus Dissostichus; species Dissostichus eleginoides. The sequence continues at coordinate 24,454,648 of CM062278.1, forward strand.
ATCATGTGAATGGCATTTACAGGCACATACATTCCCTTTACAGCACCAACGAATTGCCCGACAGCAAGTCAAAGTCTTACGTTCTGGTCTCATGGTAAGAAATAACCCCCAGAGCACAGAAATGTCACACATATTGATGCAGATTTTTAAGGAAATAGCATAGAAAAGACATTGTTGTCATGAGAAAAACTGCTATCCTTATGGGTATCAGAGGTTTTATTAGAATAAAATCAGCCTTTGCTTAAGAAATGCTTTCAGGAACTGATGTACATAAAAAGGAGAGTAAAAAAAAAAAGTGTTAAACTATATAAAACACTGAAGCTGTATGGCATCACAGGGAGAGATTTACCCTGCTTTACGGAGTCAATTAATAACATTTCCTGGATGTTCACAGTGTACCATTACCATTTCCTGGTATAATAAAAAGAGAGGAGAAGCATTACATTTACATTGCCTTTAGTCTCATCTGAATCATATAACAAGCAAAGCCTCTCCTTCTCAGGGAGACCATTAAGCCTACATGTCTCTGTAGCTAATGGCTGTTAGGCCACTAACTCATCATTGTCAATTCAACTGTGAACATTTATGAAATTAAAACCCCATGGTGGTTATGGTTTCAGATGTGCAGGTGTGTGTGTGTGTGTGTGTATGTGTGTGTGTGTGTGTGTGTGTTGTACATCCGTTTTCCACTGTTTATCCGTTATCACTTCCATGCTTCTCATCTCCCTCCTCTATTACCAGCTAATGGGATACAGAGTTGTAAAAACACAGGCGATTTTCCACTTGTTATTTATTGCCTTTCCAACGCAGACACAGACTAGTGATTGAGATATCCGTAACAGCTGTTGTAGTAGTGATCTTTTTCTTTGCTTACACAAAATAAGACAAATATATAAAATAAAAGATAAGTGTGCATGGATGTTGTTTGAGGTAAACAGCAAACGCAGTGTTTTCATGATGTTGTCTTGAGGTGTTTTCATGCCCTTAAATTCTACTGTGTACACTCATTAAAAGTAGCTCTTTATCCGTCACACACACACACACACACACACACACACACACACACACACACACACACGACTAGACACACAGAGAGAGCATTGCTATCAGTGTGGTAATGGCAGTGTGTGTGTTTATCAGGCATCAGCAGTGTTTATAGTGATGAGGGGATCAAAGACGAGGGCTGGATATCACATTATCACAGTCAGGAGATCAAACACACCTCCGGGGTAGAGAGACAAAGACACACACAGACACACACACACACACTCAAATACACACAAATACACACAGACGTACTTTCCGTAAGCAGTGGGCTTGTGTGTTTAATGAGTGTGTTTTATGAGCTGATGTGCTGATTCTCTCTGTGCTAAATTAGCCCTGCACAGATCTTTATGGCCTCAGCCCATGACGCATGATACCCACGATAGACCATCTTGGATCTGTGTGCAGTAAAATGATACTATAACTCACATGTTATGGTCAGGACCGATCAAAATAACCACAAAACAAGACGTATTTGTTATATAATTTGATTGCAAAACCCTATATAACCACTCACAGTAATTTGGTTTAATTATTGTATGATTACCATTTTAATCATACATCATTTTAAACCCAGCCCATGCTGCATGAAGGAATTCGAGATATTAATATCTACGGGTGCTTAATGCGTAATTAAAGGTAAAAATACTGCAGCAAAACTGTTAATCAAATTTTTCCCTGATAATCTTATTCAGCAATACAAGCCAATCATCTCATAACAACATCTATATTACAAATGTGCATAGTAGCAGCAACATGAAACAGTCTGTCTTCAAACTGAGATTTGGTATTTCATGTTTTTCCCTCTCTAGTTCTGTATTCATATTTACAAAAAGCTTTCAATTAATGAATCCTTCTCACACAGAAGTAAACGCTGCAGAGAGACCGTAGAATGTTACATTGATTTTCCCAATGCGTTCTGGCACAACCCCACATGTTTCAAACAGGCTTGTAAGCACCCTGCCCCAGAGACAGTAGCTGAAACCGCTCTCTAATGTTGATGAATGTGTGAATTGCTCCTTCAGATATAAATCCCAGAAAACAGCTTTAACATTCAGGGAGTGTGCGATGAAAGACCGAGTCAGCGTTTCTTATCCAGTAACGCCACGTTTCATCTTCTGTCAAACCAGTTCTTCAGAAATGAAATGCCTCAGAGCCGGAGATAAAAAGCCTGATATTCTTTTCTGTTGATTTTGTTTCATTTGCATTTCTTTATTTGGCTGTAAGCAAGAAATGCAGAAAAACTAGGTTCAGCTTCAAATAAGTATGATTTTTCCTGAAGTATCTTACGGTCGAGAGAGACAATTGGCAATTTTTTTAGGAGACCAGTATTATTTGAAGAAAACATAAATCCCCAAATGAGCCGCAAGCAGTTCTTTGTTATATTTTTAGCTTTTTCAACATTACTTCCACACAAATGGAAAGTAGTCCCTAGTTTAGAGCATACAAATAATGTTTCCCTCCTATGTAAACCGCCCCAATCTTTCCAATCAGAATCTGCTTCCCCCCAAATAATTCAGCAGCTGCTTCAAGGTCCCATTTGTTCAGGAGCGAATGAAAGAGCTTGTGATTTAGTTCTCCATTAACCTATTTCATCCTCCTCTATTTCTGGCAGTTTTTTTGTCATGTTCTAGAAAGCCTGTCAGCAGCCTCTAGTGAGCAGGTGTGAACTGCTTTGGTTTGTTGGTGCAGGTGGAGACTGATATTAAGTATTTGCGCGTTAAGACCATTGTGCAGTCATAGTGTTGTTCAGGATATGTCAGGCAGGTTCAAAAACTTGAATGCTTATTTGACTCCCTCTGAAGATGTTTTGGGCGTTCACACTCATTTTATCTGGAGGTAAAATATTATTCAATGGAGGGTTTAGAAGATTTTAGCTGACCCTGAGATATGGCAGGTTTTTGAGGAGCAGCAGGAGGCAGAGGAGAGTTCACTTCAGCCTGTGAACCTCATTCGGGTGGGAGAAAGGAGGGGAACCAGCTGAAAACACACACCCTGCAGAGGGTGCTGACCCCATGTCCTAACACACGTACACACACAGTATCAAACATGCACAGATGCACACAACTCGTATAGAGCAATATACATGTGACCATAGAGAAGCATATGCACTCTTTTTGTGACGGAATATAGGAATATGTAGCGGCTTTTGTTAGTAACAGTCATGTGATCTAGTCTGTGTGTATTTGTGAGCATGTGTGTGTTCCGTTATGCAATAACACATGACATGATTATTTATCCTGGCATTGATTAGGACTCTGCATTTGCCAAAACAACAAATTAATTGGAGACATGTTTATCAAACCTGTGTGTGTGTGTGTGTGTGTGTGTGTGTGTGTGTGTGTGTGTGTGTGTGTGTGTGTGTGTGTGTGTGTGTGTGTGTGTGTGTGTGTGTGTGTGTGTGTGTGTGTGTGTGTGTGTGTGTGTGTGTGTGTGAGAAACATCCATAATGAGACAATGGTAAACAACATCAGTAATACATTTGAATAATGATGTTTACTGTTCCACCAGTATCATTAAGCCTGACATTAACAGTACAAATCATCAACAATTGAAATAAATGTATCTTTTTTCTAGTGACTAACATTTACTTTAGCAATGACGGATGATAATTGAAACAGTTAATGCAATAGTTGTTTTGTTTGTTCTACCAGAGTACTTATTATTATTGTAATTAACTGTAAGCAAGATCAAACAGAACATTATTGTATTTTCATTACAGTATATGTCAGTGTTATCAACTCAGGGATGGACATCATCCTCAGCTTCCTCCTTACTTTTCTGCTCATCCATTTCCTTTAAACTATTACCTTCCTTTTCTACCTTCCCTTTTTATCCCTCCTATTCCCTTCCTTTTGCTACTCTCATTTAGTTTTCATCTCCTTTTCTTATCCTTTCTCATCCTCATCTACCTCCTTGATTTCCTCCTTTGTCCCCTTCTCGACTTTTTACTTCCTGCTTCTCTTTCCTCTTGCCTTTTTATCTTCCTCATCTGTCACTTCCCTATTGTACATTTGATCTATCTTCCATTATTTCTTCCTCTTTACTCCCCATCATCCTCCTAAATTCTCTCTTATGTTGTCATTCCTCTCACCCTCTCTCCTTTTCCCTTTTCCTCTTCTCACTCTTTCCTACCAACTTCTTTCATATGTCTTCGCCCTCTTTTTTATCCCTTGTATCCGTCCTCCTCTCCTCCCCTGTGGACAGACAAAACTTGTTAAAAGTTCCACTTGTTTTCCCTCCTCCTGCTCCTCTCCTCTGCTCCTATTCCGTCTCCTCCTATGGGAATCTCCCAAAGTGTGACAGTAGCTCCTTCTACTTCCTCCTCCTTGCCTCGTCCCCTGCTGTACAGTTTCCTCCCTTCAAAATCACATCTTCTCCTGTCTGCTTTCTCCTTCCATCTGCTCATCTCCTCCTCGACAGGGCGCAGAAGTTTCTCCCCTCTGCTCCTCCTTTTGCCTTTACATGTTGACAGTTTGGAAAGACGTCTCCCCTCCTTTCTAACTTCACCCTCCTCTTCTGTCTCTTTAATGGAAGCTGAATCCATCAAACATAAAAGGGTGTCAAAATCCTCTCCTCTCCTCACCTCTCCTCTCCTCTTATCTCCTCTCATCTCCTCTCCTTCCCTCTCATTTCCTCTCCTCTTTTGTCTTTCCTTTTTACCCTTTTTCGTACTCCCCCATCTCTACTCCTCTCTCCCTGTGTTCTCCCATCACTTCTGTTGAACTAGGGACTCTATCAAAGCATGACAATGTGTGAAATCCAATGTACACACACTACACACACACACGTACACTCACTCACTCACACACACACTCACACACTCACTCACAGCACTACCTCTCGTCAGCACATATTGACCCATGTTTTATCCAGACCAGACAGTCACATTTCATGGTGTTTCAATGTGAAGTGAACACTGCACCACACTGTCAAATTGAAAAGTCTAAGAACATATTTTCAAGGCACAGTCGTATGTTAGACTATTTCATTCTATTCTATTTCTTCATTTCGAAGACTTTGCTTTTGATTCTTCCATTGTTACAACTTTACATTTTTGTCGATCTCATAATTTAAACTGAATCTGTACATTGCACTTCTATTACATCTGTACTAATTGGACATCATTCTAGGAGTGTGGTTTGCTAAAAACAAGGATGATACAAGTTTAGTTTATGACTGATATGTAGCACTGGAACAACTTCTGTTATTTCTAACTGTGTACAGACAGGTGAAACATAAACAAGATGATAAGATAATGATAATAAGGATGTATTACCAACATTTCAAGGTGCTAATTGAGGAACAATAGACCAAAAACGATGGAAAAGTCAACCTTTTTTCGGGGTTGTTGGCAGTTAGATTATGGGAGGTAGTTTGCTGAAGCTCATTTGAATTGAAACCATATCAGGAAATAAGGAATTAAAAAGAAAGGCAGAGAGAGGAGGAGGAACTGGGTTTAAAAGCTGAGAAGCAGGAACAAAGAGGATGAGATGACAGAGAGCAGATGAAAGGCAAATGAAGATTAAGAAAGAAGGAGAAGGGGTTAGAAACAGTTATGTAACACAGAGAGATATTCAGGGATAGGGCAGAGGTAGATTATGTCCTGCTATTTGTTGTTGCTGCCTGTATTGAAAGATGCAGCACACACATTTGAGGAGAAAAACTACAGTAAAATGCCCAATTTCAATACTGGATTCCCTCTCTATTCAGACATGTCAGTGATTATTCTGTGTGTGTGTGTGCAGTCTGTAAGGGACTTTGTTGAATCGAGCGGCTGCAAGGTAGCAGAGAGAAGGACAGGTAGAAAAAATAAAAAATGAATGATTAATGGTACAGACAGCAGCCTTGACAAGAAGCAGCATCTTCCCCAGCAACATTCAACCTCTGTCAGGCCCCGTTACACACACACACACACGTGCGCATGCACACACACACACACACACACACACACACCACACACACACACACACACACGCACACACACAGGGAGTGTAGCTAACAAGGATACTCCCCGGCAGTGTTCATCCCACATTAGGTTTAGTGTAGGCTGTTAATTGAGCTCATCAAATCACGGTTAGATAGTGAGCGTGTGTGCATGTGAGTTAGTGTGTGTAGTGTGTGTATATTAAAGTAATTGTGACTTCAAACCAAAACATAAACAAAACAGTTTTGTGATTTTATCCTGGTTGTAAAATAAAAAAGGTACATTTCGAAGTCTAGTAAATAGCTTTTGATTAACAAATGATGTTCATTTATTTAAATATGGTTTAAAATAAAGCCATTTTATTGTCTCCATCTATACAGGTGCATATCAGATGACTGATCAATGTCAGAAAGCATTAACAAAATTGAGCATTTCTCTCTTTTGGGTATGAATTTGATCATTTAGTGACCACGGGATTGTGCTGTAGCAGAAAAATAACTTGCAATTTAATTTCAGGTGGACGTTAGGTGATCCTAACTTTGAAAATGTCACACCTCAGACAGCTTTTTTTTGGCCTGCGAGGCTTCGGTTGCTTCCCTTCCTACCTTCAGCTCTCACGCTTCATGGATGCAAAGGTGGCCTTAATGAAGATGGATTGATTTCTTGCTTTCGATGCAGTAGAAGTTAGAATGTGCATGCATGTGTGCAGCTCTAAGCTCCATGCACTCAACTAAGGGGAACAAATGACCAATGAGCTGCACCCCCACAATGCACTGCACTGTATGATGGGAGGCAATAGCATGGATAACCGTTCCCCCATGGAACATTTGATCATGGCGTTTCTCTCTCCTTCCCCTTTCTTTGTATTTCTCCTCCCCTCTCTCCCTCTTTCTGTCTCTCTTTGATCCCAGCAGTGAGTTAAGGCCCTACAGTGAATCTCAATTACTGACACACACCATAAAGAAAAGGGTAATAGAAGAAAATGGAGACGAGAGGGGGGGGAGGGGTTGTGTGCGAGAAACAGAGAGCCAAAGATAATGAGGACATTTTCATTTAGTAATGTTACCATAACTATTGAACAGTGTAAACGTAATGATGTCAATTGAAACCACAGACACATCTAGATATGAAGTTAACATAAAGGTGAATAGAGGCCAGAGGTGAGAATTTCATTCAATTCAGTCTTTTTCCATACATGGTGTTATGGCGGCCACATTGCATTTTCGAGTGGCTTTGGATGCTCAAAAACACTAACAAAAAATGCTAATTGCTGGAGTGTTTTGGCTCAGGCTGGCCCCCTAAATGCAGGAAGATATTATGACCTGTTTATCACTGTTAACACATATAATTATAGCGTAAATATCTACTTTACTTTAACTCAACTCCTTTTTTTGAGTGGAAAGATTGTAAGCTACAGTATGTCTTCCCTGTGTGTAAACGCATTTCCCATCATCAACGACCATCATTACCCTCCTGTCCTGTTTTCTATCTCTGTGCAGTCTTTATACTTTATTGTTCTCATCCTGTTCTAACATTGCCAGCGATGTCTTGTGGTGTTTTCAGAGGAACAGCTGAAGGAAGTGGAGGAGGAAGAAGAGGCGCTGGCAGGAAAAGATGAAGACGATCTGCGCATTGCTGACATGGGCCGACCCATGCTGGGAGACCACGTCAAACTGGAAGTCATCATAGAGGAATCGTATGAGTTCAAGGTAAGGCTGTGTGTGTGTGGTGTGTGTGTGTGTGTGTGTGTGTGTGTGTGTGTGGGTGTGTGTGTGTGTGTGTGTATGTGTGTGTGTGTGTGCTGTGTGTGTGTGTGTGTGTGTGTGTGGTCAGGTTAAATAAATCATGGGTGAATTCTATCAGAGATCTATGTGGCAGGAGTGAATGCTTTAAGCTACAGTCTAATCAACTTTTGTTAGATCTGTTTTTTTAGTATGTACCATTTTTTTTTTCATGGTCCAATGTTTTTCCATTGAACCTCCAACAAATCAAATGACCTGACAAACCGTTCTGTGACCAATTCAGTTTATTATTTTATGATGACGTGCACTTAACCCAGTTTTTGATAAGTTATCCAAACATAACTACAGGTCTCTCATCAACTTATAAGATAACCTTACCCTATAACTGTGCATAGATTCTCTTTTACTTTATCGTGGGAAACATATGTTCTCCTATATTAAGGTTGCAGTTTTTCTTACTATGTAAATGGAAAGAAAAACAGAACGATACCCCAACAAAACTTATCGGGTAGGTTAAGAAAACAGTAATTTAAGTTGCTGACTTAAATAGAAAACAAGTAACTTTTGATTTCCCACAGGACCCCCTCACATTTTACACTCACAAACCGTTCCAATACATACAGGGAACATTGTGTGAGCTCTACTGTATGTGCCCCCTTTCCCTGCTCTGCCTCTCCCACGCAGACTCTTAAGACGCTAAGTGTGCATGTAATTACCCATGTTTTGTGCTTGTATGTGCAAGTGTGTGTGCGTGTGTGTGAACTAATGCATGTTCTTAGCTGCCACTCCACCTACACGCTCACTCTAGACAGAAAGTCTGTTAATAACACCCAGTAATAGCTAACCACTCGTCGGGATGCTATACTTTGTCAAGTAGTTATGTACATTAAATTGTGTGTGATAGAGTGAGCATGTAACCCTATCTTAGAGTTAGCTGAAGTACTCCCCATTGGCAGCTACTGGAGTATAATGTTATATAAGTGTCTGACATAACAGATTATAGGAGAAAAGCTGCATTAATGTAACGTTTCTTTTGAAGTTGAAGTTTTCTTTCGACATCTATGTGAGTGTTATTCAACCAATATAACCACTAAATGAATGAAAAGAGCTGTAATAACATCAATTGCAAACATAAATCTTACAAAAAGAAAACTGATGAGCATTAGGAAAGGGTCTTTTAGTAATGGCTATTCATTTTTGATCATTATAATATGCTTTAAAAATTGTATTCATAGAGAAATGACTCTATGTTGCTACGTCCTGAGCCACAGGAGCCCAAAAGACTGTGTAAAGGAAGTGGATGTATAGTCGCCATGACATCACCCATTGGTTAGAAAGCCTTGAGTTTGGCATTTTAGTCGTCACTATATTGTTTTTTAGTAACCAGAAGGGACATGATAGGGTAAAGAAATGTGCACCTGAACGCTGAATAACATATTTTTAGGCGATTACATTTCGAAAACATACTTTAAATGCATTAAACTTCTTAGACAAAAACACAGACAAGACCTAAACCGAACAACACCTTGGTAGCAACCTGATTCTCACAAGGTAGCAACACCTTAAAGTATACCCTGCATTATTTTGTATTTGAGTCTTAATGGGACCAATGTCCTGCTGAAGAAGACTAAAAACTATGATTGGGACAATAATCATATAATAAATCAGTTAGTATTGTCGTAATAAGTAGGGTGTTTTTTTCATAGACTCTTATAAAATCTGGCTTCTTTTTGCTCCAACCAGTGGAATATTAGACTTATTGCAGGTTTAAGGAAAGAGAAAATACATTTGTCATAGTTCAATGTATTGTGACTCAGCATGAAGTCAACTGTATTCCTTTGCCTTCTGCTGAGCAATTATTGCTGTTACGGTTCCATAGACAGATGACTAAAACAATTCTGATGCCTTCAGTCTCCCACAGCTTCACATGTGTCCACTTGCAAAGACATAAATAAAACCACATATGCATTTCACAGCAGTCCATCCTTCTCTTAAGTATGATCTGAGGGGGGAAATGAGACAGAAAGCCAGGAGGTAAAAATATCAGCATGTGAAGGAAGGTGTTATTAAAACCTAGCAGAGTATGGTGAAATAAAAGCTTCACAAACATAAGGCGGAGTTAAGCTGCTGGTGTGTGTGTGTGTGTGTGTGTGTGTGTGTGTGTGTGTGTGTGTGTGTGTGTGTGTGTGTGTGTGTCCACATCAGCAACGAGGCACTATTGACACCCCTAAGCTCCATTCAACACAATTAGTATCCCAGTTTCCCTCTGAAGTCGAGAAAAGGGAAAGCGCAATCCCCACTGCTTTGCTAATTAGTGTGTTAAGTGTGTGTGAACGTACAGGAGTGTTTGTGTGTTATCTCGTAGTTTCTTCCTTTTGAAGAAAACAGCAAAGAAGTATTAAGACTAGGAATTAAGGAGACAGAGGAAGGAGGGAGGAAGGACAGAGAGGTTATGGACAGAAAGTAAGAAAATGAAAGAGAAGGGGGATGTGCAGAAGCAAAGAAATGGACAGCAGATAGGAAAAATGGTTTGACTTGTATTTTCTTTAGTCCTATTTGAACATATGTAAAAAGTTAAATGACTCGTAAAATACTCATGCTGTGCCGCCAAACTTTGTTCAAAGCAGAACTTTATTTTCCATATTAGCTAAGATCCTAAATAAATGAATATATCAAATATTTTTTGCTGGATTTACGGGTAATTGAGTATAAAATCATGCAAGAATATTTCCATTTCATTAAACAATGCCACCATAAAAGAGATGGAGTCTCTGGTTTTCCTTTTGGTCCAATCATAACATGCTGTGAACACCTTTGGATCGAGTAAGATTTTATTGTTTCACTGTAAAAGTTACAGTGAAGAGGTTTAGTACATTTGAATATCATAATCAAACGACATGTAATGCTACCACAACCGCAGAGTAGAGATGAACATTTGCCTATGTATCTGTCAGGTTGTATAGTGGTTTTTTTCATGCATTTGTCCCAAAATGAAGACCGCATTTCCCATAAATCCCCTCTTCCCGGCCCACCATCGCCTCTTTAAAAGGAATTAACATGTTACAGCTGTACATACAAATGTATGCACATGAATGATTTTATAAAATGATGCGGCATGAGTGTGAACAACCATTGTCTAACCATTGTTATTCCTCTGTTGTCGGGCAGAACACGGTGGACAAGCTGATAAAGAAGACCAACCTGGCTCTGCTGGTGGGAACCAACAGCTGGAGAGACCAGTTCATCGAGGCCATCACTGTGAGCGCAGGTAAGACCAGTGGAAAGAGTGTGTGTGTGTGTGTGATTCAACAAAAAGACCAAAGAAAGAGTCCAAGCCTGTGACAAAAGAGCACTTATACATATTCGAGGAAAGGAAGAGGGAGAGTTAGAAATGGCTCTATTCAGCCGTTACAGAGTGTGTGGGAGGAAGGAGAACTACTGTAAGGAAAAGTGTGTGTGTGTGTGTGTGTGTGTGTGTGTGTGTGTGTGTGTGTGTGTGTGTGTGTGTGTGTGTGTGTGTGTGTGTGTGTGTGGTTGAAGAAGCAGATGTGTAATTTTTAGTATGAACAGCTGCAGTTTAATAGTATGTTGAACTCTGTGTGTTCCTCTGATGTGTGTGTTGTGACGATCAATACATCCAAAAATCTAATTTGAAATGTGAACACATTTTGCTACTTTAATGATGCCAACTGCATCAAATCATGGGGTGATTGTTTGTGTTTGTGCATGTGTGTGTTTATGATTTCAAATGGTTACTGGAAAAAGGACTGGCTTGTGTTTTGGACAGACGAACACTGACCAGATGGGAGATTATGTTGTTGCCCTTGTGTGTGTTTCAGCCTCTCTACACAGTGACAGAAAAACAAAGATGTGTGTGTATATGGGATGGAGAGGAGGAGAGAAAAGGGGACATGTTGACTTTGTCTTGTCTCTGTCAGGATCTGTTATAAGCCAAGCTGATGTTAATGTCCCATGAAGAGAGAGAAACAGCGTACATGTGAAGATGGAGCTATAAGGAAAGCTAGCGTGTGAGAGAGACCATATATTATGCAGAGATTGACGTAGAAGGAGAGAGATCGCATGCAGTGAGAAATAAAGGCTTTAGGAAACATGCACAGAGGGAAAAGAGAATACATGCATGAAGCGAAATGTAATGCATGGGATTAAAGAAAGCATGTACGAGGACTTAAAAGGGAAAAGGGAAACAAGAGAGAATTGATGTAACGAGTAAGATGGTTAAGAAGATTTCACTGGTGTTAAATATCAGAGAAAATACAAAGTGGAAGATTATTTTTTCTGTTTCACTGCAGAATCTTCACAGCTCATTGGTTAGTTGTAGTAACTTGCCCTCTGTAGGCAGGATAACATTACTGCATCTCTTCAATGTTAAAAAGATGCAGGAAAAAAACAATAATTCAAGTACATAACCTCTGGTAACTTGTTTTTACACTAAGGTGTGGATTTAATACATTTGATTTAATGTGGTAATTAAGAGAGTTTTTCAGCTTATCCTCCACAGTTAAGATTAACTGGGAACATCAACTCAAGGTAACACTTTAATGACCTGCTCCCACAGTAAACAGAATTATTAGAAAGGAGCAAACCGCTGTTAAAGTGGAGCAAAATATGAGTTATCTAACACTTGTTTTGTGTTTCGTTTTAAGTCACAATAGTGCAGATAATCGCCTTGAATGCGTAGTTGGAGAAAGAAATACCCAATTTGCTGCTGCTGTCTTTGAAATTGGGTTTCTATTAGAGCGTTGTTTGTCTACAGCCGCTTTAGTACCTTCAAATAACTTCATCCAGTGTGTGTGGGTGTGTGTGTTTGTGCTTTATTAGCCGGCCTGTCAATTAGCCTTTGTTTGGGAGCTGATGCCCGTAATGAAAAGGCCTGTCGCTCTCTTATCTTGGATTAACTTGTCTAGGCTGACATAGTGCTGTGTGTGTGCGTGTGTGTATATATGTGTGTGTGTGTGTGTGAGTGAGTTCAGTTCAAAGAAAAGGCTCACACACATACATATCTGGCTTTATTAGATTATATTCACACATTGATTGAGTATTCAAAGGTTTCACCATGAGTATACATTAAAGTCCTGTTTACGGTAGCATTTATTTACACGAACACACGCAGTCAGACACAGAACAGTCTTCAAACCAAATGAGATTCAAAACCCAGATCAAACTGGAGAATGATTGGTTCTTTAAGGCCTTTAAACTCAAAGCTGATTGGATTTGGGGGGAGTTCCAAGTGTGTGAGATGAAGAGCTGATTGGATGCTTAGAGATCAAACTAGCAGCTGATTGGCCAGACAGACATCCTGCTGCCAAACAACTGATTAGGTTGGAAACACATTTCTGTTGCTCTCTTTGTTTACTGGAAATGGGATCGACAGAATGGAAGGAGACAAAACACAAAGAGATGTTAACTAAGAGAAAGATCAGTTGCCTGCTGAGAGAATAGGAAAACAAGTCATGATGTGCTTTGTGAAGGAATATGTGATACATAGTTTATAGTAGGAACGAGCAATATTTAATTGGGACTAAACAACAAAGATAACCTGCAGAGATATAGGTGAGAGGTATTGTGAGATGGGATTATTATGATGATCATTTCCCATTATTATTTTCCTTGTCTGGGTTTTACTACATGAAACCAAGACTCCTTCACACCCAGCATGTTTATCAGTGATTATTTGAACCTTGGAAGACTGCTTCTTTAAGCACAGTTGTTCAAACATGGCCGACAAACCAAAAAAACATTGTTTCAGTTCAATTATTTTCCATGGGAAATGCTGTGATTTTGCAAAGTTGAAACAAGTCACAGGATACAAATGTTTGATACTTTCAGACGCTGATCATTCTTCATGTCTGTCAACCGGTGTGTACTCCACAGAAAGACTTAAATGATGGTCCAATTATGTTTAGCTTAAGTAGGGTTTATGGTCTCATTGCAGACTAAGCCTTGTTCAGTGCACGGTACAATAAATGTAAGTCACCATGACTTATGTCATCTTATCTTTGCTTATGAAACTGTAATCAGCACGGATAAAGGTGCATTAAATGACTTTAAGTAGGTTTATCCTTCACTATAGTCGCAACCCTATTACATTCCTTTATTCAACTTCAATTTTCCCCATTCACTGCACTGTCTCTTTCCATTTATCCCACGTTCTACCACCATCCCCCAATTAATTACCAGACAGAGGAGCCAGGTCAGAGAGTCATTATTTCTCCTGTGGAATACAAATGTGTTTAGCCTGCGATGGAGAAACAAGGAGGAAATGAGGTGGTGTGGCTCTGACATAACGACAGGGCAGGGTCACTGCCTCTGGGCTTGGATCAGGTGGTTTCTCCCTTATGGATGGATGAGTGGAAGGATGAGTAAGCAGGTGAATGCTGGAGATAACAGAAGAGAGGTGGGAATGTAGAGGAGTAAGGGTACGATAAGGAACCAGAGGATAGTATTCATTTTCTAGTTTAAAAACAAAACATCTCAAAAACAAATGTACTGAAAGTAAGGAAGGAAACAAATGAAAAACAGCAAGGAACAAATGTGTAGGGAAAATGACTTAACATTCATTTTCTACTGTATATGGATAACTAATAATCTTGCAACAACATGGATGGGAATTGGCTAAAAAACAAATACATACATAGACATTTCATCTAAAAATAAGAAGAAATACTGTGGGGGAAACTTCTGTAGCAATGGAGAGTCAGGACTCAGAGAGGCACGAGGAGAGCTGGAGCTTTGATGGCAAACACTGACGGTTTATTTGGAGCTTCGGCCGGAGAATTGACAAAACAGGTGGTGTGTCACGAGTTGACACAGCGGTTGCCAAACCAATTCTGAAGAACTCTTTCTGCAGCTCGATGTTTTAACTAGTTCGGAGTGTATTTATCAACATTCTTTATCAGTGAGACTAAACTATTATGGACCCTGAATCTAACTAGAGCTCTCGTCCATAGAAAAGAATGTGCGCCAGGGAACCTACGTCCCTGAACAGTAAACTACCTCATGGCGGCTTGTGCTCTGTCATAGACTGGGAACAACAATGCGCCCCTGCTGCTCCTCCTTAAAAGAGATAGCAGCAATACCCAAGGCCGTAGACCTATGCCATGGGAAAGGAGACAGTGAGAGGGGAAAATGATGAACTGTGTCGAAGGTTGAATACCTAAGCAAATTATTCCCTAACAAATACAAGTAATAAATTCAGACATCTGTTCAAAGGAGCTTGTTTCATTGTGGACACACTATGTGGACTTGACACACACATGTTAGAAACTGCACCTCTCACACACACACACTTTCGTACACAATAAGCCCAAATGGAGACACGCTCTGGTTAGGTGGCTCATCCCTTCAAACACACACGGCTGGTCCAACGGCTGGAACAAGTCCACTGTCACTGATAGAGCGGTGGATTTAATACACACTGGTAAGCTGGCTTTCTCTAATCTCATCTCTGTCTCTCTTCCTGGCTCACAGTCTCTCCCTTCCTTCCCCCCGTTATCCTGCCTCACTCCCTCTTATCTCCTCTCAAACGCATCAGATAGAAATCAAGACTAAAATCTCTTAAAAAGAAACCTCTAATCATCCTTCTTCTTGACCGAAGACATTTAGAGTTTCCCTTCGCGGCTCTCATCCCGACTCTCCGTCTGAAGTGTCGGATTAAGATCTTGATTTGGAGAAGCCCTCTGGAAATCATTTTGGCCTCATGTGGCAACAAAAAATCTGTTGTTGCGGATCAGTTTATCAGTGGAGATTGGAAACAGCCTTTCTGCTAGAATGAAAACCATGAAAAGATATACTACACATACTGTATGTTCACACACACATGCACACAGAATGATGCAGAGAACATGACATTTGCTTCAAAGCAAGACACCTGCATTTAATTAGCCATTACGTTGCTCTGAAATGTCAGTGTGCTGGTATTGTGTGTGGACACTTTCTCTTGTTCTCTTCTCTTTGTGTTTATTGCATGGCTAATCTAGAGTTTTCCCCAGATAAGCTAACACAGGGAGACAGGGAGAGATTAAGTGCTCTTCAATGAGCTGTTGTGCACAGACACTCATACATATATCCTTAATGCATCTGTTAACATTTACATTTAATTATTCAAGAGAAAGAAGTTTGTGTTTGCATTGTTAGCGGGAATGCGTAGGCTGCACGTTAACATGAGACATAACCAACATTTTGAAACAAGGCAGCGTCATATATGGAAAACTTATAGTTAAAGTATCACTTAAAGGTGGGGTAGGTAATTTTGGAGAAACCAGCTCGAGTGCGCTAGAATTTGAAAATACACAGCCGGAAAAAACCTGCCTCTTCCTTACAGAGCCCCTCCTCCAACACACACAAACGCGCACATGACCAATGAGGGCACGAGATAACTTTGTGCACAGATGGAAGGCTGACAGGCAGGTAGGCCATCCAGTTATTTTAGCCGGGCCGGCCGGCTATCGGGATAACAAAAAGTGTATCTCGAGCCGGTTTCTCAAACAGTTGTGTTCATCCACAGCAACATGGTGGACATATTCTCTTTGAACCGCTACACTGTTACACTAAAAGCACAGCCGCCAGCAAAGGGACAATGAGATAGAGAGAGAAAAAAATCAATGAAAAGGAAATCAAGAGGAGAGCGAGATGGTTAGGAGGGAGAGTGACGGAGAAAGGTGTAAGAAAGAGATTTATGTGCAACCACTGCACACTCCGCTGCTCTCTAATTACTGAGTCCACACCACATTGTTCATCCCCTGCTACTCTGTGTGAGTGTGTTATTTATGGACAAATGTCTGTTTGTGTTTGCCTATGTGTGTACACACCCAAGGGAACTGTGCGTAAGTAATGGGTTTTCAAGGAAAAACATAGAGGAGAAGAAAAATACCAAAAAGGGCCTTGTAGCATAAAGGTAGCTGACATTGTGTTACCTGGATCATTAAATCACCTGGTTATATAGAACAGACGAAAGGCGGCTGTGCTTTTAGTGTAACAGTGTAGCGGTTCAAAGAGAATACGTCCACCATGTTGCTGTGGAAATGCAAGTTTGCGTCCAAATGGTTGGAAGATAAGGAGGAAGGACAATCAATTCTGTATATAGTAAATGTGAGGTAAAGTGTGTCGCCAATGTAACCGGTTAAACCTCGAAGTGGCGATGAGGTCTTAAAATGTATGGAAAGGGTCTTAAAAAAGGTCTTAAAAGGTATTACATTTGACTTCAGGATTCCTGCATATACCCTGTACAGTGACAGTACAGTAGCTCAGCAAAAGTTGTGTTGCTATTTTATGTTAAATACTATAAGTTACCCGTATTTCATTGCAGTTCACATCTGTGCTTGCTTTAAATTATCCACAATGTGCATCTTTGCGGACGAACTGATTGATTATTGAATTGATTGACTGACTGATTTGCTAGTCAAACTGACTGGCTCATTTCCTGTGGCTCCTATAAAGCGGTATAGATCAAATAAAGTCAGAGGCTTTTCAAAGGATGGTACAAAAGTTGCGTTTCAGTGCGTGTCCAAGACGGACCAGATGACAGGATGACAGGAGCAGTGGAACATGAATATAAAAGTGTCAGCATGAGTTCTGACAGACAGCCGTACATACGAACACAGAATGAGTCACCCAGCTGTCAGGGTTGAAGACAGAGCCTGTTAGTTTGAAGAAAGACTGCATTTGTTTTAGTCAACAATGAAGAGAAATGTGTTAAAATGCAGAATGAATGTACAGTGGGGAGCTTTTATTTCCATATTGACATTTTAATGTTTTTAAGAATCCAGGATGGTACAAAAATATGCCGTGTTTTTCAAATGTGACGTATGTGTGTGTCTTTTTGGCAAACCTTCCTCTGTACTTGTCAGTTCTGTTTTCTATTGTGAGTCTTTTCTATGGATCTCAGTGTGTGTTGTGGTTAGCTGTATGAAAACCGACATGTTTTTATCCAAAGGCTGTGATTCTTTCTCTGTAACAGAAAGTGATTGAAGGGTAATTTTGAAACTACTTTGGAGTTTTCTGCACAGGAGCTCATTTGTCCACATCAGTTTCAAAGCCCCGTGTGCGAGTCCGTGCATCAATAAGACGCTAGATGTGTGTTTGTGTAAAAGGCAGTGGTATGTACATGCTCATTCCATATCGCTGTAAGCACACGGTCCTACACTCGGACACACTCAAGTGCACACACCCCGCTTGGCTAGCAGCATGTGGAGATGATCTGCAGTCTGCCCTGACCTATGAGAGTGCAGCTTGTGGGCACGCTCAGTGAGCAGCAAGAGATAACACATCCAACACCTCTGGAGGGCGAGAGAGGGGATTGATATGTGTGTGTGTGTGTGTGTGTGTGTGTGTCAGATTAGATATTTCTTGATGTCAAGTAAAAGCATTCCTGTGCATCACAATAGAGAACACCTGAGTTAGCAGCTGCATTAGCATGCTAACGTGTCATTTCTTGTTTTCATTGTTGCATGGGACAATATTTTTACATTTCTTTCATCTTAGTCTCAAAATAAACTGCAAGGATGACTGATCAGGCAAAGTAGAGTGAGGAGGCTGTCCATAGCATTTAGAGAGTCACAATAGGCTGTAAAGGAATGAGGGAGATTTAGAGGGATGAAGCGAGAAAGTGACAGCGCATATTCAATTATAAAAAGGCTGTGTCAGCAAAGTGTGACCAAGAATGAAAAGAGTGTGTAAGAAGGAGAAGGGGAGAAGAGAAAAGAACCACTTTATCAGTATAAGGCGTAACTGAGCATAGAAATTGAGACACGAGATAGAGTTTGCAAGTCAGGCATAGAAATAAATAAAGCCGACAGAGAGAGTGAGAAGGACTAAACTCAAATAAAGATTGAGAGGAACATCTTGCATATCAAAAGCAGTAACTCAAAGTTAGTGAATAGACATAACCAAGAACTTTATGACATCATTCTTGATACAACTATTAGTGCAACTCTTAGGACCTAATGCTGAAAATAAGGGTTATTTAAGTATTCATTTTAGAAAATTGGTTTACCTAAAAACAACATTATCTCCTTACAACGGTCGGGCTTATTTGGAGCGAATATATCTGCTTTTCTGACTTTGTATCTTCATGATTTATTGCACTTTTTGAAAGTTACTTGGGATAAAAGTGTCAGCTTTGAAATGTAATGTAATATAATCTCTTTCCCAAACGTTAGTCTATGGGGAAATGTGTTCTGGGGGCCAATGGTATTATGTGACAGACCAGGAAGTTGTAATCCTGTGGTAAAGCCACTTTGTCAAATAGGATAATAATCTCAGCACTTTGTACATTGTTCCCAATACACAGTGACCTCCTCCCTATGGATGGTGACAGTACACAAATGAATCACATTTTAGTCTTTTAAAAAAGCATTACCAGCAACCATAATACTGGCAGAAGTAATGTGTTTTGTTGAAATGTAATTGACAAACAATAAGAATTGTGTGTTAGCCCACTCTTTAAGTGTGCTGCTTTGACACCTTAGAAGTCATTGTATAATGTAAGTATTATCCCAAAGAGGTCACCATAAAATGTTGAATTTAGCCACCCAGGAAACAGAAATTAAAACCCATGCACACAGGAACAGAAATGTAACAAAAGGACCAAAGAAAGAGTCCAAGGCTGTGACAAAAGAGCACTTATGAATATTAGAGGAAAGGAAGAGGGAGAGTTAGACATGGCTCTGTTCAGCCGTTACAGAGTGTGTGGGAGGAAGGAAAACTACTGTAAGGAAAAGTGTGTGTGTGTGTGTGTGTGTGTGTGTGTGTGTGTGTGTATTTGTGTGTGTGTGTGTGTGTGGTGTGTGTGTGTGTGTGTGTGTGTGTGTGTGGGCTATTGCTCTCTGTACTCGCCTTCATTTATAGTTGATGATTTGATTTGTTCCAAGTGCTCTCGCCGTAAAGGAAGCATGTATTTTTAATTAAATTAACCAAGGTACGTGACCCCAAAGGAAACCATTGACCCTGGCAAAGTACATTAATCTTCATTGAATCCCTCTCTAATTTATAGTAATCGCAAAACACACAGCCTGGATGTGGTCCGTGACTTTTGTTTAATGACTTAAATATGTTACTTACAGAAGGTCAGAGACATCAACTGTCAAGTTTTGCGATCGCCGCTTTTAGAGTACGTGGTTAAAATTCGAAGAACAGTTTTCAAGTTTGGTTTTGTGAAGATGTTTTATTATCTGTTATGACAGTTTCACCAAGGCTGATGTTTTCATGCATTCAGCCCCAAATGAAATATTTCCAAAGAAGGTAATTTATCCATCACTGAAATTGAAGGGTTCATGAAAGAGAGTGTCTCAGGATTTTGTTGTCGTATTCAAATAGTCAAAACTAAATACGCTGTAGGACATTTATTCGATCATTGAGGAGTCTTCAAATGTTTACTTCAAAAACAAATGAAAGAATGAAAGCCATCTAGAAGAAAGCTGTAAGATTTTACAACAAACACAAACTCTTGTAATTGAATGTTGAAAATCAAACAGTTCTGAACACTTGGATGGATCACTTTGCCTGAAATCATAAGACCACGGTTTGACCTCGTCAGCAGGTTTGGTTTATTCATTCATTGGACTCATTTATAAATGGAGCAGGCAGGAGTGTACAGACTGCTAATGGTGTGTGTGTGTGTGTGTGTGTGTGTGTGTGTGTGTGTGTGTGTGTGTGTGTGTGTGTGTGTGTGTGTGTGTGTGTGTGTGTGTGTGTGTGTGTGTGTGTTGTGTGTGTGTGTGTGTGTGTGTGTGTGTGTGTGTGTGTGTGTGTGTGTGTGTGTGTGTGTGTGTGTGTGTGTACTGTGGTCAGAATTTGACACAGTATCCTTTAATACTTTGCACTCTAGGTGTCTCGGGTTAGTTTTGGACGGATCTTATATCCTTTTCAAAGCAGGGCTCATGTGAGTCTGTCAAACAAAGAAATTGATTTGTCCAACATCAACTTTGAGAAAGTCTCGTTTCTATTTTCATTGCATTATTTAGAGGTTGTGCTGTATACCTATTACAGCAAATAATGTGGTTGTCAAGATTCCAGTAACACTCAAACCACATTTGATGTAGTCATGATGTCTCTAACTGGTCTAAGGCTCCAGGTTTTTGATTAGATATTTAGATAAATTAATGTTTACTGGGATAAATATTTCTTCTTCTACATGCAGTACTCAGTCAAATAGATTGAGAATGAGGAAATGAAGGGTTCCTTCAAATAGCTTAATCCTAATCAGAACTCAATGATCTAATTTGATGCCTGTAACCACCAGAAATGTTTAATCCTTTGCAGGTAAATTAAGGTAATCTCTGCCATCTTCCTCTCTACTACTTCTATTCTATTTGATTGTATTTACTTGCACTATTTTATCTGTTTTATTGTGTTGCACTGCACCTCAGATTTTCATTGACATAACTACACTGTAGCTATGCACGAATGACAATAAAAGCCATGAATCCTTGAAATCTTCCTCTCCCATCCTTCTCCCCAGGTGAGGATGATGACGATGACGAGTGCGGGGAGGAGAAGCTGCCGTCATGTTTCGACTACGTGATGCACTTCCTCACCGTGTTCTGGAAGGTTCTGTTCGCCTTCGTCCCGCCCACAGACTACTGGAACGGCTGGGCTTGCTTCGTGGTCTCCATCTGTATGATCGGCCTGCTGACCGCCGTCATTGGTACGATCACAGCTGACAAGACACATTAGAGATCATAACATACTGTGACCAGCTGTGATCGTACCGGTGACGGCGGTTAGCAGGCCGATACCTTACAAATACCTTGAGCCAATCAAAAGAAGTAACACGATTTTTTTAAGATTTTTCAGTAACTTAAAGTCCATAACAGGCAAATAATGACATATTTAATGACTGGATACTAATATTATTTCATGTTCATCATACATATTGACTGGTAAGTGTATACAATTTTAGTAGTGTCAGTAGAGTGTAAAAAATGTATGAGATTAGATTAGATATTCTTCATTTATCCCAATTTGGGATTTCTTTTTACTGAAGCATGTTAACAGGCATTATTGCACATGAGGTAAACATATAATCACATAAAAGAAATATAGAATAAAAGTAAAAAAATGAATATAAACAATGAATATACAGTTTACTTATCATCAGTAGAAAAGATATACTGTATAAATATCAATAAGGTATCTAAATATTACACAATTTGAAATGTACAGATTAAGTTAGAATGCAAAATATATCAATCAATCAATCAATGTATAGCCCAATATCACAAATGTTACATTTGTCTCAGTGGACTTCACAGTTTGTACAGAATATCAGTAGACAATACGACACCCTCTGTCCTTAGACCCTCACATCGTACAAGGAAAAACTTCCAGAGAAAACCCCACAGTTTAAAGGGGAACATGGGAGAAACCTCAGGGAGAGCAACAGAGGAGGGATCCCTCTCCCAGGACGGACAGACGTGCAATAGATGCTGTGTGTAAATTGAAAAGATAATACATTTACAACATAGGTAGTCCAACTGTTTGGAAATGCATGTGTCTATAATAAGAAGATTAATCCATGAGGATATCAACAATCCTGTGGGAGCCATCAGGGAAGTAGTATGATGAGAGTCAGGCAGGACCGCAGAGATAGGTTCAGCCACGACTCGAAATCCAGGACTCAGGATGCAGGACTCAGGATCCAGGACCACAGCAACAGGCACAGCCACGACTCAGGATCCAGGGCTCGCGATCCAGGACTCAGGACCACAGCAACAGGATCAGCCACGACTCAGGATCCCGGCGTAGATAGACACCAAAAAGAAATTTGGGGAAGCTGGGTTATTCGGAACATGAGAGTACACAGGTACAGACGGAAGAGAGAAGGAAGAAGTAAGGTGTCCCCCGACAAACTAAGCCTATAGCAGCAAAACTAGGGGCTGAATCTAATCAGCCCTAACTATAAGCTTTATCAAAAAGGAAGGTCTTAAGCGCACTCTTAAAAACAAATAGGGTGTCTATATAAACCCAGAATAATATGAACATTATAAAAGTGTCCATAAAAGTAGTTGCAGTTTTCTTAATTAAAATGTCAAAGCAGTAAGGTAGTGTGAGTACAATATGTGTACATTTTTCAAGGTTATTGAAAGGAAAAAAATCTCTATAAGTTTAATGTGTTTTCTATGATTACAGGTGACCTGGCCTCTCACTTTGGCTGCACAGTCGGCCTCAAGGACTCCGTCACAGCAGTAGTGTTTGTGGCACTGGGAACCTCTGTACCAGGTGTGTGTGTGTGTGTGTGTGTGTGTGTGTGTGTGTGTGTGTGTGTGTGTGTGTGTGTGTGTGTGTGTGTGTGTGTGTGTGTGTGTGTGTGTGTGTGTGTGTGTGTGTGTGTGTGTGTGTGTGTGTGTGTGTGTGTGTGTGTGTGTGTGTGTGTGTGTGTGTGTGTGTGTGTGTGTGTGTGTGTGTGTGTGTGTGTGTGTGTGTGTGTGTGTGTGTGTGTGTGTGTGTAAGCATAAATACCCTGAGGTCTCTTTAAGGATAGATTTGTGTTCATCATTATCATTTCATTATTCAGGGAGTATACCTTGACATTTCCATTTCTTGATTCAGAATTTCTTACACAGGAGCTTTAATCCTCACATTTATTTTCTTCAGCGTACTGCAGAGTAAAATGAACTGCTTCATTCCTGCATTATAAAAGCCTTATTAAAGCTTTAACTGCAATCAAGTGAGACAAATCATTTGTAGCTCACAGAAGAATATAGTCAATATATTCAAATGTGAGGAGTCCACACTGTTGATTTTCACAGAATATATTCACTCAATGTGTTGTAAAATGTATTTAATAATTTTTTCGTGCTCATTTAAAATAATCCAACAAATCCAATCTCCACAATTTGTTGCCACTTTTTTATTTACATTTTTGATTATATTTTAGCGGGCTTTAGTCTTTTATAAGCAGTTGATTTTGATGAAGATCCTCTACATGGTAGCAATCAACTGCATAAGAACAAGATGAGAGCAAGAGACTAATTTGATTTTTTAATTGATTAAATATATTAGTAGAAGAACAATACTTTATCTGAAATAAGAGTTTAGTTTTTCTTTTGACTTTTTTTTAAAACATCCAAAGAAAAAAGATGCTTCCATGCTGAAGCCTGCGTATGGTTCCCAGTCTCTCCAGTGTGTCTTTATCTGTAGAAGCCTGCGAGGAAACAGACCGCTGCATGAATCACCCTCTAAATGTGAGGAATCACTGGCGACTGCAAATGCCAGCTTAATATGCTTTAACCTTGGCCCTGGTCCTCTGCTTCTGCACACACACACACACACACACACACACACACACACACACACACACACACACACACACACACACAAAGATGTAGCACGTGTTTGAATGCTAGATGTATAAAATGCAGACACATTAACGAGTGCAAAACTGTAATTACATTGACAAACAGACTCACACTTGTATACTTGCAACATATTTAATCTTGAAATGTGTTTCACACACTTGCGCACTCACACACACACACACCCACACACACCCACACACACACAACACACACACACACACACACACACACACACACACACCTGTACTGTGTCCACCATGTGTTATTAGCATAGCGCTATTTGTCATGTCAGGCTCAGGTGGTCTCTGTCCTCCCATTTTGGGAGCAAAGGGAAAAAAGTGATGTATTGCATACCATTTCACACACACACACACACACACACACAAATGCAAACATATATGCACACAGAGGAAATATAATGTCTGAAAGCACACAAACGGAAACATTTATGGGCAAAAGCAATCACACGCAGCTGCTTGAAACACATAAATGCAAACACACACTCACATGGACATACATTATGTCAATTGCAGACTGGAAACATTGTGGTTTAGCCTTTCAGAGGCCTTTAATAGAGCCCCCCATCCTGTGGCGCACACACACACAGGGAGGAGGTGGAGGGAGAGGATATTAGAGAGGGTGGAGAGGTAGAAAGAGAAGAGAGGCGCACTGGTTGATTGACAGTATGAGAGAGGCAAAGGGCAGACAGCTCTGCAGGGAGGCATACTCTCACAGACGGAGCTGCACAGAGAAACCTCTTTCACACACAAACACACACATGCTGCTACTGAACATGCAAGCACCCACTCACTCACCCACTCGCTCATGCACACAAGCACCCAAACACTACTTGATGCACAAAGACACACACAGGCCAGCTGGTGGAGGCATGACATCAGATTGGACCAAGGTGGTAAAGTTCAACTAAACACACAGACAGTGTGCATGCATGCACTGGGCACAGGAACACAGGGAGGCACACATAAATAGACCCGCACAGAAGACTTGTCCTTGAAGCTTTAAGGTGTATCAGGAGACTCATTTTGCTAGGCTCTTTCTTTGGCCCATTGCCTCTTCCCTCCTCCTTCCTCTTCTGCTCCTCCCATCATCCTCTTTTCCGCCACTTCAACAAATCCCTTCCTGGGTTTCTCTCCATATTTATCTCCTTTCACTGTATCTGGCAGAAAAAGGGGGACAAGAAAGACTAATCAAGAGAAGATGGCAAGGAAATGAGCGCCAGATAAGAGCGCTAACTAACCATTTGGCCATTTGAGCTCTCAGCACAAGCCTATTGTTAAGATCTGGCAAATAATAGAGTCCCTTTTGGAGCTGTTGTGATTTGGCAAACACTTTGGGACTTGAGTATGATTTGTTTGGCCCTGAAAACTGAGACTCATGTTCTGGCAGTGACAGAACACTGCAACAGGATTAAAAATGGTGGTTTCTAATTTAAGGTTTTCTGCCTTAATGTGGAAACTGGATTTGCGCAGTATTCTGTATTTGTAATCGTGCATTTGCATTTATCAAGAGCCTCCTTCTCTGAATTCTTGTGTAACTCACAAATTACTGCATGTTGAGGTCAGGAGTTCAAGTCAAAATGTAAATCTGTTTGTACTTCAGAGAATTCAGTAGGCAGTATTTAATTTACACTGATTAGTGTTGGGGAAATATTTTCCAAGGCCCATAACTTTGACCCAGTTTATCAGCTCATACTGTCCTGACTGAGCACACGCACCTGTAACCTTGGCTGCTGTGCTCTCAGTGTTTTGTCTCCCTGTTCCTGCCTGTTGGCGTCAGCTGATAGAGGTGTTATGATTCTATCTTGTTATGCACAATGTTGATTATTCTCTCTGAACTAGCTAAATACATGGGTCTGGGGTAGAGTTCTTCAGAATTGACGTGGCAACTCTACCGTGAAGTCAGAACCTGTGACTCTGGACTTGGTTTGTGAATTTTCCGGCCGAAGCTCTAAATAAACCATCAGTGTTTGACATCAAAGCTCCAGCTCTCCCCGTGTCTCCTTCATGAGTCGGTGACTCCTCCTGCATTGCTACACAGAAGTTTCCCCCACAATTAGCACATTTTTCTTTATCAAGGGCAATGCACTGTGAGTCTGCGAAGGCTTCATTTAAAAAGCCCATGCTTCATTTTTCAAGACTTGAGTGGTTAAATGATAGGACAGTCATAAAATTCTAAAAAAATTAAATATCTAATTCCCGTCGGAGGAAACTGGTAAAAAGTTGCCAAATCCACAGAAACAATCCCTGCTTTCTCTCTCTCAGATATTCCTGTTTGCAGATGAACTACCCTTATCTTACCAGAGACAAACAGCAACAATGCTTGGGTTGGCTTGTGAGGTTCCCTTTTCACGAGAATCCATAGAATGTCCAAACTGTTAACGGTCTGTCTCCTTTTCTTTCACAGATACCTTTGCCAGTAAGGTGGCTGCTACCCAGGATCAGTATGCAGATGCATCCATTGGAAATGTGACAGGCTCTAATGCCGTCAATGTTTTCCTCGGCATCGGGGTGAGTCCCACTCATTAAAAGATGGAAGGATTGATGGATAGAGTGATAGATAGAGTGGTAGAAAGATAGATTGAGTGATAGATAGATTGAGTGATAGATAGATTGAGTGATAGATATATTGAGTGATTAAGTGACTTTACCGATTGTGTGATTCATAGCTGGTATAAATCCAGTTGTTGTTCCTTATGATTTATATGTTCATTTTTGAGTGCTTACCTTTAATGCCTCCACCGTTATAAAGAGCCATGTCACTCAGTTTGATTGTGATGCTTGACAGGTGGCGTGGTCCATCGCAGCCATTTACCATAACAGCAGAGGGGAGGAGTTCAGGGTGGATCCGGGCCAGCTGGCCTTTTCCGTCACGCTCTTCACTATCTTTGCCTTTATCGCCGTCGGCACGCTGATGTACCGACGGCGGCCAGATATCGGTGGAGAGCTCGGAGGGCCCCGGACGGCGAAGGTCCTGACCACCATGCTGTTCTTCAGCCTGTGGCTCCTCTACATCCTCTTCTCCTCACTGGAGGCCTACTGCCACATCAAGGGCTTCTAAGATGACAAGAGGTGACGAAAGGGAAGGGTGGGACAGGAGGAAACATGGAAGAAGTGGAAGAGGATGAACGTATGGATTTGGAAATGATGGCTGTCTCATTGATCTATCACTCCCTCCCTTTACGCAAGACTGAATGCCAGATGAATGGATGGATGTACAGCTGAAGAAATGAAAGAGGCATTAAAGTATCTATAAACATACCTGAAGGAAATACGGATGCATGGAAGGGCAACGACAAACAGGAAAATCAAAGGAGCTAGAGAGATAGCTCAGAAGATGGAAGAATCGCAGAATACACTTAAGAAGAAGTTTTTTTGTCTTGATCTATAATCCAAACCAATCAAGTTGTCTTAAACCCAAACCCATTTCAAATACATAAAACCAAACCCAAAACACCTACAATGTGTCACTGCTGGACCGACCATACAGAAACGAAGAAAATGAGGTTCAACAAAACAAGGAGGTTAAAGAAGACCAATCTCACAGCTCCTCGGATATGTGGCTTTAACAACAGAAATCCCATTAATCCCCTCCAGTCGGAGCGATGCTATTCCCCCGTCCAATTAGAGTAACAGGCTTGAGTGTGACCGGAAAGGACAGACTAACTTCATCAGTATGAACATGCATGGACAGACAATACTGGAAACACAATCAGAAGAAACCGGATGTATTGCCACAACTGTTTAATGACAACAAACTGTGTGCGTGCTGGTGTGTGACTGTGTTTCTGTGCTTGTGTGCTGTGGGAAGATGGTCAAGTACTGTGAAAAAAACCCGCCTCTCTTTTTGCTGTCGCTGCGTGAGACTGAATATGCTTTCGTATTCAAGGTCTTTTTGACTCCCACTCTCCCAGCCTGTAAAATTGCTGACTCTTTTTGCGGGAGGCCGTGTTTAATGATATGAAATGTTTTGAACATCGCTGAGAGCTGAGCGTACATTGCAGCTCCACAATTTTCCTTCTGAATGTCTTGGTTACGCCATGCGCTCTCGAACAGGCCATCTTTCTGTTGCTTTATACAGTAGGTGTAAATGATTTAAGGTCTAATATGAATCAAGAAGGGGTTAGTGTGCTTTTACCTTTAATAAGGCCGTGTCTGAGAAGACAAAATGGCCGCTTTACCGTTTAAAACTGTTAGAGAAACTATAATCATTGCATAAATATCTCGGTAAATCTTGTGTGTTTTTGTTGGGGTTTTCTTAAACTGTGGAATTCTTTTACATGATTTTCCACCTATGAGATTCCCGCCATCATGTGTCAATTGTAACATTGCAAAAGACTTTCAAAAGTAGGTACCGCCCTCTGTGATACTCATAGTTTGCTTAACTGCCTCCGCCATTGTTTTTCTAACTTTGATGCCGCTTTCCCATTGGTTCACTCAAACGCTTGTGTCGTTATCCCTGTGTGTCTTAAGCACCTCCCCCTGGCTGGTCAGTGGACCAATCAAAATCCTCAAGGGCTTTGTAAGAAACAACCACTAATCTGTTACCCTGACCCTTGATGTATTATTCTTCACCTAGATTGGTCTTTTGGGGGCAATTTAACAGGGATTTGTATTCCATAGCATTATACACCACCTGCTCAGATGTTAGGACCTATCTTCAGCGTATCTTAAAAAAAAGACTGCATGAGAAATTAATATAGAATAAAAAATTGTCCGACCAAGTTAGCGACCCAATGATCCAAAGTTCTCTGTCGGACAAGACTTTTCCCAGTTCATTACAAAGACTTCCTATATATTGTACCCAGCCTTATTCCAAATTAACTCATACATCTTCTTTTCCAGGCTGCCTCCACTCTAACTCTTAAAGATAATACTATACTTCAGGTATGTGGATCATTCAGGCCTCAACCCAAAGGAATTAATGAACATCTGACTTTATATTTTGTCTCTTTTTTCAAAGCAATGCGTTTGCTCTTGACTGAAGAAACATAATGTAATTCAATGATTCATGCCGGTTGAAAACCAACTCTTAAGCCGTCAGATGAAGGAATAGATAAAAACCTATTAGCTATTGTTGAAGAAGTAGGCTTACTCACAGATACAAATAAATAATTTTGCTTAGGGTACATCTAATCTCCGACATCTAGATTCTGTTGAACCAGCTCACAGACTTTTGAAGACAACTCTTTAGCAAATAAAATAGGATAATGATATTATAAATATGCCAAGCTTATTTGAAATCCCTATTCAAGTGGGCTTGCTAGTTAAGATGTAACAATTAAACTGCAGATATCAACAGACTTACAAACTGGGAATCTTTAATCAGTCATGGAAAGAGAATTAAAATATGTCCAGAAGTGTGTGTAGAAAATAGTACTTCAACTGGCAGAGAGGTTTACACTTTAGACTGTTAACAATTTTACCCTAAAACCACAGAGATCTAAACGTTCACAAAACGTACTGTTTACCTAAGGCACTCAAAAAGTCCATAGTTTGTTGAATGGCACTATATGCATCTAAATTGGCCAGAATTTTCCTGCTGATGTTGTGTTTTTTACTTGATGTATAATATAATAGTTAGTATTTGAATTGTCATCTGTAACGTAAGTAGTCTGGGCTAAATGTTATCCTTTAAATCTTGGCAAAAAAAATCTTGTCGCGGACAACTTAATCGCCTGTGAGAAAGAAGAGCCCTGGATTGGATGAGTTTGGCAGATCCACACTATCTTGAGTAGATTTTATATAAAAATGGTCTTGGTTTTGTAACCTGCTCACCAAATATGCATGGAGAACCACTCCAAAACGGAAATCTGGTCAAATCTCTAATAAATGATCTGTAGTATGCAGACTTTGTTATTTGCAGCACCATTGTTGCACATTTTGAAAACAACTTAAACATTTCTATAAACTCTGATAATGAATAAAACATTTGACAGCCACTTGTATTTGCCAAACTCTTGACAACGCACGGCTCTCCGTTAGAGTAGCTGTTCTCTCGTGAAGGCCTTGGAGTGGCAGTTTACCCCTGTTTTGCCAAAGGGAAATCTTTCTATTAGAAACGTACTATTTGCAGTCCAACCTGTGAAGGGTTTTCTAACCAATGGATCTTTCTTAAAACACCAAATATTATTCATATGTCATTAACAATTTGAAAGGAGACATGTCGTTTTAACCTTACCAGAATCTTTCTATTTAAATTTGTATGCATTTGTCTCTTCACTGGCATGGAGCTTAAGGTTTATACACTGTAAAAAGTTATGCTAGCTTGTGCAACAACAAAAAAAGAAATAACATTGTCGAAGCTGTTCGCATCGCTTTTTGAGTAACTTCAACAGGGTTTAAATTATCGTAGATATTGCTAAATCATTTTGGATTTACTTAAAACATGCCAGCTGCTTCATTCGTCAGAGTGAACTTGTGTAGGAATGAAAAGCTTGCAGTAATGTAGTTGTTTGCATCAAATTAGTTTGCTGCACAAATTTGACAGAAGCTAACATTTTTTAATTGATGGGAATATAGTTATTTTGCTACACCGGCTTTGTTGCAACGCCTCTTTCAGTGTGTCTACCTTGACTTATAGAGCTGGTCTGACTTGAAGCTAATGGCAGATTAACGACAGCTTTTCAAAGCCTCACCGTTTGGACAAAGCCTGGAAGCTAAACTCGGCAAACAAAGTGTTAGCTGTGACTAGCAGGTTGGAGCTGCGAAGCTAACCTGGATAAGAATCAAAATAGCGCTTTAGCTTAGCTTCCTTACTTGGTTTGGACATTGGAGGTTTGAAGGTTCAAAGGTTAGCCAGGCCACCGCTGTAAATATAACACTAAGAGCAAGCAAGGAGTAGAAAAATAATCTGTAGACGTTTTTTATTCTTCTGTGGCGGGGTTTGAAGAAGCTAGCAGAGTTTTAAATGAAGGAAAAGCATTGCACTGGTTCTTGTCGCTTATGTGAAACGGCTACTTTTATGTTTCGTCGAAAACACTAATGAAGTTGCTTCTGATGTAAACAACAACAACAGATTTTGTTTTTTGACTGATGTACACAGTAAAAATGTTGTACCTGATGTAAAAAAAAAGAAGAAAACAACCATTTGTGAACCATTAACGATGTTGCTTCTGATGTAAAGATTGATGATGCGTTTTCGTTGCCTCGTTCACTTCCGTCTGTCTGACGGGAAAAACTGTCTGTCCGAGGAATAAATTAGTGCAACAGCGGAACGGACAGACAAACAAAAGGAAGGACAAACACCCCTGCTGATACGAGCTGAGCAACGTCATGCTGAGATGTTGTACTGTTGGAAAAAATACATTACCAGAGCTATTCTCTACCCTTAAAGTAACATTTAACATTGTAGACAGATGATTATAACGAGAGAAAGAAGACAAGGAGGAAGAAGATGAACATTAAAGAAAAAAAAAACATGAAGTTACAGCCATACATTGATTTCTGGGTCAGAGAGATTGAAATCGACTTCTCCTGCCCAGCATGTGTATTGTTATTGTGTCTATCTGTCCCTCTGTGTCTCTTCCCCCTCTTTCTCTGTCTCTGCTGCCAAAGCAACCAAAACCGGCAGCAATCCTTTCGTTCCGTCTTTTCTCCCCAATCCCCTTTCTGCCCTCCGTCTCCCCATGCCATGTTTTTCATATTTGGGAATGTCAATGTGCTGCTTGTTGACACTGTGCATGAATGATAACATGTCTGTATATAGTATTAGAGACTCGTATCCCATTCCCCTGGTGTTGACAACAAAATGGTTCGAATGTTGTACAGATTCTGGTTTTCTGTTCATCTTTTATTCTGTTCGATTTTCTTTTTTTCAGATGTGTGTAGATCTTAAAACAATATGTTTTTAATTTAAACAAAGAAGTAACTTGCACATTAATGTTTGATTAACTAATTAAGGGTGTTTTTTTTGGTAAAAAGGCAATATCTGCTGTTATTGAATGAGAGAGGAGATCTTAAAGGAGTTATGTATCTTAAATAAATAATCTATAAGAGAGTTGCATGGGTTATTTGTACAGAAAAAAAGACACTGCTTGCTACTTCTAATACCATACCTGTATTCTCTAACAGAGGGTGAGGGATACTGTGTGTACATCTAAAGGTTATTTTGTCATTAAAGAAATAATAATAATAATAGTGTGTATATACTGTACAGTGTTATAAGTGAGGTGGACTATATGGCCACCACGCTAAGCGTAGAGAGTTACATCTACATATTTATTTAATGGAAACAAAAACACTCACTTCACTCAAGAATGACATATATTGCCTTTTTTGAAGAAGTTTGCTTAAAGTGTCTCTATCTCTGCCTCACTCTTTCTTCTATATGTCTTTTTTCCCCCTTCCATCTTAGTCTTTTATTTTTATATTGGAGGGGCGGGTTATATTTCTCTGGCTTTTTCATTTCTTCACGGTTTATTCTGAATCAGCCATTGTCCCTTTTTCCATTTGTCTGGCTGTTTGATCCCTCTGCTCAACAGTATCCTCATCTGTCTTTTTACATGTATATCCATCTATAGTTCAAAACAATATGTCTCCATCTGTTTGATTCTCTCAAAGGATCATTTGTCTTTACTTGAGACACCATCTGTCTGATTCAGAACCGTCTGCCATTTTAAGTCCGTCTCTTTTTCACATCTGTTTCCTTAATCCTGCACGTCTTTCTCCACCTCCACATCCTTTTCTTTGTTTCTCTGTCCTTCTCTCTTCTCTCGTGCGTAGTTGGGATACTAAACGTTTGTCAATTTGATTTGGTTGAAAAATGGAACAGTTATATTGTTGGTCATAATGAAGATTTTTCTTTTATCTTTCAATGTTTTGATTTGTTTTTCTCATGATTTGCCGCTGTGTGCGCGTGTGTGTTAATTTAGTTTATTTCTATTAATTTGTGTTGAACACCAACTGATCAGAAGAAAGTTGTTGTATGTGTGTTGCCACTAACTGTGACTGCTCTTCATGGTACTTCTGATAAAACCAATAAAATAAAGTTTGGGATACCCTGTTTCAGAGACCCTGCGACTCCACTGCCTTTCTAGTGTGTGTGTGTGTGTGTGTGTGTGTGTGTGTGTGTGTGTGTGTGTGTGTGTGTGTGTGTGTGTGTGTGTGTGTGTGTGTGTGTGTGTGTGTGTGTGTGTGTGTTGTGTGTGTGTGTGTGTGTGTGTGTGTGTGTGTGTGTGTGTGTGTGTGTGTGTGTGTGTGTGTGTGTGTGTTACATTAAATCTGTGATAAACAGCTTTAATATGAAAGCTTAATTATTATACAAATTTCCATTGGAGTTTATATTTTCCTTTAGTGGAAGTAAATGGGCAAGCAGCTCTTTTGTTAGCGTGTTTCGCTCTCTCCCTATATCTCACGCTCAACCTCCCCCAGAAGCAAACATCTATTTTATTTCACAGACTGTTGACGCTCAGAATGTCTGAATGTCTGACATCTCATTAGCTGTCATCTCACTTGTTCTGTCATCGTGTCAGAGACGGCGCGACGGACGCATCATCACTAATTAACTCTTCGTGTTTTCATATGTCATGAAAACACAATGAATTGTCAGTTGCTTCTGTTTCCTTGATGTTCACCAATCTTTTCTTCACGGGTGAAAATTCAGACGAGATCAATTATTCACTTGTATTCAAAGAAAAGCTAATTTTAACCCACCAAAAGAAAATCACATTAAAGCTATTTTAATGTTTGGCTAATGCACTAATTAAATCTTTCTTCTATATCGTCGTAGCAGATTTAAATAATTTAGCACAATGAGGTTTTTGTTTCGTAACAAATGCAGAGCCGTAGTTTATAAGCAGCACCTGTTGGTTTTTATCACATATATGCGGTATTAAAGATGGAAGGATTTGTTTATCCTGACAATTTGATTCTTAATATTTCCCTATTAATTACCATTGCACACAAAGACAAAAACTAAAAGTGAATGGTATATAAAGACCTTTGTGTTTTTATGTGTGTGTGTAGTTATGGAAGGAACACCGAAACAAGGCAGATGGTTCAAAATGAGGCTAAAAAATCTATGACTGACTTGATCATGATCATTTTAATATTGAAAACAAAACAATAAATGATAGTTACTTTGTTAATAGACAGATGTCTACATTAGACCTGTGCCCTATACCTCAAATAAAGAGGCTTCAATTCAGTCCTTATTAATTAGTGACAAATGTTAGTCCAGTATTCACTAGTTGCAAATGAACTATCAAACTTGCAACTCAGATTTTGGATCTGCAAGTTTGATAGAGTGCAGGAGTCTATTTTAATACTTTTGATCTACTCGTCCCTCTCCTTCCCTTCCCTCGACCTGACTCTTGAAGTAGAAATAAAAAATGTTCTTCTGGTCTGAGTCCAGTACTCACTCACATATTATCCCTTTGGTCCACCAACTCATTCCAAAAAATGTGGTTCTGGCTTGCTAAATATTTAACAGTCTTCACTAGTCACTCTTTTGCTTTGACTCTCTAAAATTGCACCGGACAAGAAGTGTGCAGTCAGCTTATCGTAGTTTCTGTGCAGGGAGCACTTGTACAGAGAGGCTTACAGAAGGAATAGTCCAGGCAGGACACACAAGTCACGCTTGCGTTAGCTGATTGTCATCCAATTCGAGTGTAATTAAAATGTGACACTTGTCCCTGTTACTATGCTGATGCCATTTGCTGAAGCAGCTCCCGCCTCCATCTCAGCCTCTTCCATATGTGCTATATTTGCTTATAATGTTGGCTGAGATTTATGTGTATGAAGGGGGGATTAGTTATCCAGCAGCATTGCAGATTGCTGCCCGGAATCTAAAATCTAATCACGTTACCATTTGTCAATCCCTTGACCGTAAATGTCTAAATTGGCAAATGGAGATAGGAGCACATTGCCTGTAGAATCTAAAGAAACACCATCATACTCCACACTAAGCTGACCAACTGGACGGTGTAGGCGGAAATAAAATGATGATTATACAATCCATCAATTTACTATACTTTCTCCTACAAAAATAACCTTCCCACTTAACAAAAATGCATTTTAAATTGCGTCTTCTTCCTGATTACAGTTTGAAAATGTGGAAAATTGAGACAAAACCAAACAAAAACGCAAAAGAAATACTTGGTTTGGTTTAGGCAAAACATCTACTTGGTTAGGGTTAGTACATTACCATGGTCTAGATTTAAATATACGTTTGTTAGCGTTATTTAAGATACGGACGGCAATTTAAATAGGTAAACATTGAAATGTGGCTTCACACGGGACATAAAACCGGACTCCCACTGAAGTCCTTTGTTGGTTTGATCCCACCATCAACCCTTGTGCTACGTCAAAACCTCAAATTCAGGAAAAAATCTGAAAATATGTGTCCTTCAAAAATGAAATAGACAATGTATTATGTGTTATTTTTAGGAGGACAGGCTGAAATAAGAGCATACTTCTAGTCGACCTTCCTGGTGAAGTGGAGGGTCAAAATGGTGTGAATAAAAAGGTCCCATCTGGTCCGTCGGAAGCCTTTATAACATCTGACTGATGGATGAGTTGTATTCTATTTTCCTCCTTTTCCCATGCTGCCACTGTGATGGATCGTGCTCATTCTCTGTGAGCGGCGATGGATTCTTCCCATTAAAAGTCAATCCGCTTCCTGTTTTCTATTGTATAATAAAC
The DNA here is from genome assembly GCA_031216635.1 of Dissostichus eleginoides. Lineage (NCBI taxonomy): Eukaryota > Metazoa > Chordata > Actinopteri > Perciformes > Nototheniidae > Dissostichus > Dissostichus eleginoides. Next base: position 24,490,337 of record CM062278.1, read on the forward strand.
AAGGTTGTCTTGTATATGTGCATTTAAACTGCACATGAATTTGGCGAGACTTATTTTATATCATGCTTGCAGAACGTGTTTCTAAGAGTGAGTCAGTATAAGGGTCTATTCGCTGCGATGTTTTTTGTGCCGTTGTTTCTTGTGTACAGGTGTTAGCCTTGTCTCCTTTCATTACCTGCCTGCTGCTGTGTCTAAAATTTCATTATGTTGTCACATTTGATTTCTAGACAGGAGCTAGTCTCAATGGCCTCTGCTTCCGGGTAAGCATGCTGGGTAATCAGAGTGAATTTATGTGGGTGCATGCTGCTCCTGAGCACTGAATAATGCCTGAACTGTCAGAAAGTCTGCGCTGGCTGTCAGACTATGCACAGCCACTTAGAGAGACAGCAGGACCAGCCGTGGGTTTTTACTGCTCTGCTCCCTCCTTTGTTTCATATGTCAGTCAGTGCTCAAACACAGCCTATATATTAAAGGTCACCTATTGTGCAAAATCCACCTTTTCATGTCTTTTATACAGAAACATGTGTCCCCCAAAGAGATTCTGAAAGTTTCAGGAAAAAAGATTCGCTCACTTTTTGTCCTGATCCATTTATATAAAAACCTGTCTGAAAATGAACTGATCAGATTTTGGCTTGTGTAACCATTAGCCATGTTTTGTATATATCTGAGACCTATAATATATTGATGAAAAACAGTATAATAGGGGACCTTTAAAAGAAAGTTTGGATGGTCATTGTAATATATTCTGGTACCCATATCTACATATAAACTGGACAATATAAATTCTTCCCAAACAATAATATAATTTAAGTGGTATAACATGTTTCTGTTTTAGATAGTAGTGAGAAAACTGATCTGTTTCTGCATTTTGCATCTGGGATCTGCATAAAAATGTTTAAAACTCTTAGTATTTTACAAAATAAATCGCACTTATAGTAAAATATTTTAAATTCCCCATACAATTCTGAAATCTCCTACGACATATTTGTTTCTTTTTTAATATGAAATTGTAACCACATGCATTCAACTCTGATACACTGCACAAAAGGCATGTGCAAAGATATACATATTTTTGTCAGATTTATAAGGCTGTAGGACCAGTTCTGTTCAATAAATCTCAATCCTAGTGGAGCTGGGGGCAAAATAACAAGCCTAACTCCAACAGTCCAACATTAGTGGTCAAAGAAACGCCTTTAAACATCAGTTTGCATATCAATAAATGTGCTCTTTTCACCACCCGTTAGACCTGTCCCTGATAATAACAGAATACTGAAACGCAACTATACAAATGGCAATGCATCAGTGAGGTTCTCCAAGAGCCCCAGAACAGCTGTCATCAAACACAGTTGTTATGCACAGCTGCACACAAGCTACTTGTTTCTCTCTTTCTCCATGTGTGTGTTTGGTTCCTTCCTCCTGTCTTTGTGAATGCTGGGCTTCAGCCTAGCCTCTGGTATGAGTTCTTCTTTCAAGGTCTCCATATCGGAAAGGTCATTAGCTTTAGGTTTGTTTGGCGGCTGCTGGATGTCTTCTTAATTTTTCATAAATGCTTGTAAGCTAATCATTATCCCAATAATGACATCCCAACTGTCCATATTTTAGTTTGACCTATTCTGTACACATATCATTGCAAGTCTGTCCACACTGAAAGAGGGATTCTTTCTCTATTGCTTCTACTTTTACCCTCTTAAATGTAACATTTAAGAGTTATATTTGTCCTTAATCAAGGCTCTATGGACAGAGTGTGATACTGTTTGATTGTGAAGCACTTTGAGGCAAATGTGCGATTTGACACACAGTTGACTCGATTTGTCTTTGGGTGATATTTATACATCGTGCTGTTTTACCTGGACTCAGAAGAGAGGATAGACCTTGTAAGTTCACAGAGAGTCCAGGATGTGTTTAGCCTTGCTCAGCTGCAAACATGGTGATGTAACACGATAATGGAAAAGCTTCTCTGTGAGGGTAGGTTTTTATTTAATGTGTTTATCTATTCATGTTGCCCTTCATTACATTTCATTACATGTTACTTGTTAGACGCTTTTATCCAAAGCGACTTACACACTCGATACTGTGGCCACAGGAGCAATTTGGGATGAAGTGTCTTGCCCAGGGACACAACGACATGCTGACTGCAGTGGGGTTTGAACCTGTGCTCCCCTGATCCGAACACCAACGCACTAGCCACTGCGCCACACGCCTCCGCAAGCCTAACATTTAGTTTTGTATACATCCTCTAGTCTAGAGAGAAGAGGTTGTCGTGTCTGTATTTACAGTATGGCAGGGAAAATGCACAGTCTTTATGTTTCAATTTGTCAATCTAACATTGTTTCACTGTCTACACATTCATCTGGTTCATACTTCTTTATTCTTCATGCCTTCTTTTTGCTTCTAAATCAAACATTATCTGGTCCTTTTTCAGAGGTCAACAATGAGAGCTTGGACAGCTCCAGAATAACAATAACTGGCAGGCATGTGCACAGACTTCTTAGTAGATATATACTGTCCAACGGCCAGCAGTGACTTGCTTTAAATGCATCTATTCTTTTTGTGACAGCGTTGTATTGGCCAAGACATAAAAGAAAATGGTACCAATTCTAAATCAGGGTTCTTCAATGACAAGGAATATTAAACAACAAATATACACAGGCTAAATTAGATTAAAGAAAATGATACTGCTATGCAAGTTATTTTACTTTTTAGAGAGCAGCTAGATCTGTATGACCTAGGCCTTTCGTCACCAGGAGCGTTTTTCACATGCTATTAGTTCACAGGTCAATATATATTTCAAGACGTTTGTATGCAACAAATACTTTTACACAGACCTTGAATATTAATATACACAGACACACATAAAGTATGTAGTAAAAACCTGCCACACAAAGCCAGGCACTAACACTGTATTATTTCTGCTGATTTTACCTTTGTAATTACTAGCTGGTCTTACGGCTTGATTGACAGCTTTGAACAGCATTTACTGTGTGTGTGTGTGTGCGTGCGTGCGTGCGTGCGTGCGTGCGTGCGTGCGTGCGTGCGTGCGTGCGTGCGTGCGTGCGTGCGTGTGGTGACTAAACTTTACAGTTAAGATATTACAAATCCATGACTCTATTAATTAGTCAATTTAAATACTTTGGACTCTTTTTTTTAAATGCTGAACTATAATTTTAAATCATTCATCACGTATGTTATAAATTAGGATGTCGCTATTGTACATTTAAAAAATAAATTGAAATCATGTTGATAGTACAAATATGATAATATCATGTAAATAATTCAGTGCCTCTTAAACGATTTCCATTGTTTTCACTTCTCGTTCTCCCACTATGCCCCACAAACAAATAAGTGTTATTGATTTCCTCAAAAAGAGACGCACAATAAAGACTTATCCATTAATACCACTAAACAAACATGCATGTTTGAAGAGATAATGTGATTATGACGGCCAATTTTAGAGCAACACGCTAACAGTCTCTCCTCAAAGCTGAAGATAATGGACTTTTGATAAATGAATAGTTCCCTGTGTTTGAATATCTCTTTGAAACAGTTCCAAGTCAGTGCAACTTAATTTTCCCATGAAAATGAAATGGGAAATGAAATTAATCCAAAGGCTGCCTCGAAGGTATGAAATCAATCCAAGAGCTTTTGTGGCTCCGCAACAGAATGTATTCAATTCGGAGTTAATGGTCTAAAATATGCAAAAAGCACCAGTATCGTGCCTCAACACTTAAGTCTAGTTCCGCTCTTGAATCTCTGCTCATATTCTATAATGATGATTTATCAAATAGCTGTGTGTAATGTGAAAGTTGAAGCTATGGTGATGAAGCTATGAGGTGATTATATTTTTTAGACGTCTTTTCAGCCTATCGTCTCCAAATGACTAAAATCATAAGTAATGGTTCCTACATTGTCACACTATTTTCTGAGAGTTTTGGTTGTGTCTCTTGAGACTTCTCTGTATTATTTTTAATGTCTTTGCTCTTGACGCCAAATGAGGTTGACAGGGCTCAGGTGGGGAAAGGTGCTGTTATATATTTGCAGTGCACCAATCAGGATTTGAATCTGATGACAGCTGTATCGTCATGATTTGGTCAATGTTAGGTATAAATGCTACAATTGCATCAGTTAGCAGAACCGGGGAGTATGATTTCATTAAAAAACAAGTAGAGTGGAAAGGTTTGATTGACAGACGGTTCACCCAATGAAGTATATTTAAGTGTCTGTAAAAACTATTTCCAATGATGGCTTTTCAAAGGCTTATGTGTAAATCAAACATCTGGCAAAACAGGATACCACAGTGGATAAAGAAACACACAATGGAGAAAAGTATTGATTTGTTGAATTAAATAAATGTAGGGGACCATGTTTGATACAGCAAACTGTCACACAACTTGTAAAGTATGAACCAAATCACATCAATACACTGTAGTAGCATCAGACTGCAGCTATTTTATAGTAAAATGCATATGGTTGGAAAGCGATACGTTTTAAATTAGACTTGATTATACTAGTAAAGAATGCTGTTATTAAACGAGGCCCCCATTTACTGTAATTGATTGTGGAGGCATGCAAGTAAAACACACTTTTGTTTATGAATTCAAGGTAACATGGGGTGAGGAACTGATATACAAATGGTCATTTTAGGGTTGAAGTTCTTATCAACTTTACATTTTTGCTTATTCACTCATAACAAGATACGAGAGAAATGTTTTCATTGTGATTTGAAGCCTCTTGAAGTTTCCAGCCTTCATCATTGTGCTGAAAACCTTCCTTTCTCCCATCCTCGATCCTGTTCTCCCTCTCTTTACATCTGAATCTCCTCCTTCATCCTATTCTCTCCTTCCTTCAGTCTGACACCCTCTCACCTCCCTCTTCCGTTGACCTTTCCATCTCTTTACTTAAGTGTTGATTGCTCCTTTGCTCACTCTCTCTCTTCCTTTCTTCATGCACTGCTCTTTCAATCTCTTTCAATCTCTCTCTGTTTCTTGTCTCTCGCTTGTCTTTCGCCTTCTCCCCTGCCAGAAGTTGATGACCAATTCCTCCTCCCTTTGACTTACGGGCTCCCACACACACACACACACACACACACACACACACACAACACACACACACACTCAACAGCAGGTTACGACTGTTCTCTGCTGAGTGGCTTGTGGGCGGCGTGATGATGTCGAGTTACTGTGGCGATTTCTGTTGCCGAGGAGACGTTTCTACGACAACAGACTGTGGCATAGAAGCACAGACACTGACAGACGGCCACACACACACCTCAGGGCCGAGAGAGAGAAAACAATGTGTCAACAAGCTGTAAATTACACACACACGCACATATTTAGAACTGGACATACAGGCTGTTTACCTATATGCACTCCCACATGTTCATCACGTCATCCGGTAGAGTAACCACACTTTAATGTCGATATTTGACACATGTTGGAGTCACCTTTTGATCTTTCATTCACACATGTGCAACTCGAAGAGGCAGAGGAAATATAAAAAATAAGATAGAAGAGCATCATACAGAAGAATCTAATTCCCTAAAGTTAAGTGGGCCTCACACAAGATATGAAACAAGATTTTTTTTATATCAAATAATGGGATTTTCCACACATGAAGCCTTCTGTGAAGTGATTTATCTTTCTTTTTGGTTTGTTTCTCTCTATTTTTCTTTCTAACTTGTATGTGAGGGTGGAGTTTTGGTATTTGTGTTGTTCATGTGGGAGAATTATCTTTGTTTTAAAGTGGACCTATCATGCTATATTTGAATAATATATTGTAGGGCCATACCTATATAAAACATGTCTGTGAAGTTTTTTTTTCAAAATACCAAACAGATCATGCATTTTAGCCATGCCTCATTTCGCTCTATTTGCTCTCTTCCAGCCCTGTTTTTGCAAGGGCTGATTCTGTGAGAGTCTTCTTCGCTGCTTTTGTGGCAGACTACAGCGCCACCTACAGGCCTGGCATATGTTTCGAGCGGCAATGGCCGTGGCCATCTCCTCCTGATAGGTGGAGAGTTGCCCATATAGGCGGAGCTCCCCGTTTCTGACGTCAGAACAATTTCAAATCTGTATCAGTCTGTATCAGATCCGTTGCAGCCCCGTTTTTAGAGATTTGGGTATGGAGGAAAAGAGAGAGGGTTGTGTTTTCTGACACTTGGTGAGTTCCCTGACACACCGGGGACACATATTCATGTATAAAAGACGTACAAAAGTGCATTTTGCATGATAGGACCCCTTTAAATTGAAAACAGAGGAAAAACATGGCAATATTAGGTGTTGTAACGCATGAGACCTTTTCATTGTTTACACCACCTCTCGCTCCCTGTAAAACTGACCAGGATACAAATATAATAGCTTGTGTCATTACATGCAGCCATTAGATTATCAGACCTTATAGGAATAGGTTATCTTCTTAATAGTACCAGCATATTAGGGAGCCACTCCAAGGGAGAGTGCTTCTTGGATCAATGCTAATCAGCCTTTTAGTGGAAATATGTTCAAATGTTCTGATATCTGACAAGGTGTCTTTATGTATTCTTGGCTTTGAAAGGAGTATTTTAACGAGCCAACAAATCAATCTGAGATGAAGACTGAATTCCTAGAAAAAAGTATATGCTGCCAGAAGAAAGCAGAGAATAGGATATAGGAAATAAACTATAGAAATAGCTGTTTCTAAAGATCATAAATGGAAAGAAGAGAGAACATTTGAAGACAAAGAAAACTGTTTAATAAAAGAATATAAAGGGTGAATAAGTTCTATGCAAATTACTTCCATTTTAAAGGCGCTGCAGTATGGTTGATGTGAATTACTTGTCATTGAATAATAAAATCACTCTAATCTGATAGCCAGTTCAAGGAAAATGAAAAAGGAAACAGGGAAGAAAGGAATAAAAGAGTGAGAGAGTAATAACACCAATCAGACCAGAGACCAGTAATTGGAGATGTGAATTGTGACTCATTGACAGCTAGTGAGACCACACACACACACACACACACACACACACACACACACACACACACACACACACACACACACACACACACACACACACACACACACACACACACACACACACACACACACACACACTTGTAACACCCTCGTTCTTCCTTTCTTTCTTTCTTTCTTTCTGTAATTCTGCTGCACTCACACACACATACATACATAATCGCTCTCCCATTTTGAATTCACACAGACACACATATTTTGCACATGGCTGTATTCTCCATGTCTTTCTTTACATTACATGTTACTTGTTAGACGCGTTTATCCAAAGCGACTAACATACTGTGGGCAATCCCCACAGGAGCAATTTGGGATGAAGTGTCTTGCCCAGGGACACAATGACATGCTGACTGCAGTGGGGTTTGAACCTGTGCTCCCCTGATCCGAACACCAACGTACTAGTCCACTGCGCCACAGCCTCCCTCTTTAATCTTTACATACAGGCCCACACGTGATCACACACACACACACACACACACACACACACACACACACACACACACACACACACACACACACACACACACACACACACACACACACACACACACACTCTCCCAAACTCGAGCCAACACATTTCCACTCTCCTTTGCCAGCTTGACATTAACACAGTGCTGCCAGCTCCGCCACATAAGAGCTCCTTCCTGTGCTGCTCGCCCACCTGCTGCATCGCACACCATATTACCCAGACAGAAAGCATCTTTTCAACCTTTCGGAGTGAAAAACACTTAACGGAAAGTGCCATTTCTCCTGTGAGCGTCACTGAAATGTCCTCCTTCAGCATGCATCCTCTTTCACATACATAGGGAGAATGTTATTACGCAGGTGGCGGACAGGTGTTCGTGCTTCTGACCTTTTGGTGTTGATTTGCTACCTAAAGAAAGTCACAGGCGTGGGATTTGAGTCATTTTTTCTACCAACTAAAGTAACGTTACTTTAAGAAGGTGGTTTTCAAACAAAGACATTTGACTGTAAGTTGACATAAATATGTAAGATAAGATTTCAATCCACAGGCTGCACTGACTTAAGCAGGCTAAAAACTGAAATATGTAAAGTAACCATAAAGACATTTGTTTTTTAGGCTACACGATTGCAGAACTGTGACTACAGACCTTGTAATATGCATCTGATTTCATCATGTATGTACAAATATGGAATTACAATTTATAAGAGAACCCTCTGGGAAGAATGAATGATGTTGCATGTTATCTTCTCTGTTGCAGGCTGTGTTTTGTGTAGTTATTGGCACTGGGGGCATCGATATATTCCCCATATTCAGGAAAGGAGTGCTTCTGTGATTTATCGACAGTACACGCTTTGATGTTTCCGCTAGACTTTTGATTTGACTCATTGATCGTGCCCTTTTTAAAATCTGGAATTACCGTAAACTCCAGCCATTAGTTAGCTTTTCTTTTGAGTCTTTGTAGGAAGTTCCTTATATGGTGTGTGCACAGATGATCGCCTGGTAGTTCTCTTTATTGTGCTGCTGAATTATGATGTAAACTTGCAAGGCGAACAATACAATATACACATCTTGGTTGCTTTGGCTCTGCTAGTACATCAGTAGGGTTCTTGTTTCAGTTTTTGTAACATTTTTACATATGAATTTGTGTTTTGGTATTAAGCAAATGTACAAAGAGGTAATAGTAATCAGGCCAACACTTTTTTATGATTTGTAGACATTTATTGAAATTGAAACACCTTTGTGAAACACACTTTTTATAAATAACAGTGAAACCCAAAGTTTATATTTGGCCAATTTTGTTCCATATAAATAAGAAGAAGTGCTATTCAGCTTATACCCAGCAGTCAGTTATGCTCTCTGAATACATAAATGCGAAAAAACACAACAAAACTCTTTCATGTTTCCAAGTTAACTATAATGTTTCTGTTAAATAAACGATGTTTGGTTGCTGCTGTCGGGTCATGGCCTTCATGTACTTGTTTCAACTGTGATTGCGGCTCTCATTCGGCTGCGTCTCCACAATACTCAGTTGCAAACCTTCACCTCTCTGCTCACACTCCTCCTCTCGTCGTCCTCTCCTGTCCACTCTCTGTTCTCCATCACTGCCCCGTGCCTGGTCTCCAACATGCACTCCATCACTTTCTTTTATCTCGTTTCCCACGCCTTTGTTGTTTGTACATTCTGGTTCAGTTCTCAGTGTTCTCAGATTGGCACTAGCCTTGATAAAGTAGTCCTCTAGCTCTGCCAGAGGTCCCTTATCAGAGAACAGATGGTGCAGGTATGCCTGGGCGTATTGATCTGAGGTGATAAGGTCCAGGTTAATGGAGGAGGAGGGCACAGTTGGCACAGGGGTGGCGTCAGTCCCAGAGACGCTCATTCTTCTCCCTGTTAAGTTCAACTCAGATCAGTTAAATGCAACTTGACTGAGACGTCTATTTTTTTATAATTTCAAGAAACTCTACCTGTCTCTTCCTTCATGGTGGATAGAGAGAGGGTGACACTCTTTCCTGTCTCTCTGTCCGTCACCGTGAGTCCCGTCATGGACCCCTCCTCTGGCTCCTCGCTGTGGGGGTCACATGACGCCAGAAGACTCCCTCGACATTTCACCACACACACCATATTAGACTTATAATGCCTACAGTGAAGAGATTGCGGTGGGTGAGAGGATCACAACAATAATTGGCAAAAAAAAAAAGAACATTTGAAACCTTTTATCACATTTTTTTAAAAACTGATAAATGGATCAGTGGATTTGTCAGCGTACACTTTTTTCTTTTAATAATTAATGTATGCAGAAACCTGTATATATTATTTCAGAAACTACAGTGATGACAGGTTGCTAATGGGGGAGAGGCTGTCTGGTGGTTAAAATCTATTGATGAAAGACAAATAATGAGTTTTGACTTTCATGTTTTATTTCCATGTTGCTGTTGTTGCTGTCATGATTGCAGCTATTTCCTGTCTGGCTGGATATTTCTTACTCTAAACAGCGACTCCAAATGTAAGCTGAAAGGTAAAGGCTGGACTTTTCTGACAGTGAGATGTGCTTGTTGTGTGTTTCTGCTGTCATATTGGGAGCAGGCTGGAAAGCTTGTCTCATGCTAGACGGCAGGTTCTGTGTGGCTGTGGTTTCCACTGTCAGTCGCTTTATTAGGCTCCTGCTTCTGAACTGAAGTGCTGTGTGTTTCCCTGTCTAATAATAGGGTCTCAAACTCTTCAGTGTGTGTAGTTGTATCATATGTTGTGCAGACTTTTTGCATTGGTTGTCCACCTACAGTCTACAGCTGTACCACAAGTATCAAGAGTTTAAAGTAGACTGAATCCATGGCACTGGGAATGACTTTTGTAACTTCACTTGTTGTTACCCAAATATGTTTTTTATTATTTAAAAGAATATAATTAATAAGTCGTTTTTTAAACTGGAAAGATTGCCAATATACAGCCCCAAAGAATGTGGTGTCATGACTTGAATCCTCCAACCAAGTTGCCAATTTAGACGGCAACATCTCAGAGAAAACTGGTATAAAAAAATATAATCAAATAATCAAAATGTGCAACCCGATTTATCACGTTTCAACCAACACATTCCCAACTTATAGTCCACTGTGTTGCCTTGTTAGCCAACCAAATGGGCAAATAAATGAGGCACAGAGCCAGTACCACAGCAACCTTAGAGCACCCCCACCGCTGTATTACCTGTACGCAAGTATGATCTGTGTGAGGTCCTCCTTGTATTGCTCCAGAGCGGCCCTAGCAGCCCGGGGCTCAGCCTGCCCCTCGAGGCCGGCCAGGTGCACCAACATCTGGGTGTGAAACGCTGCTCCGCTGGCCCAGTACCTCAGAGACCTGGAGGATCAGACCGTAAGAACTAAACACACCTCAGCATTACTGTTCTTTAACACATGGACCACTATTTCTATTATATTCTATTTTATTTTATTTACTTGCACTATTATCTGCTTTATTGTGTTGCACTGTTGGAGGAGCCTGTGACCTAAGATTTTCATTGTCATAACTACACTGTAGCTATGACAATACAAGCCTTGAATCCTTGAATCTTGAATCTTGAATAACTCTCTGCTCTCCTCCATGCAACTATTGTGGGGTCTACTTTACACAATGCAGCTGATTACCAAGCTGGGGGTGGTCCTGAAGAACATCATGGGCGATAACAAGGCCTTCTTGATTTTAATGTGTGTTTAACGTATATGTACGGTTGGCATATATATCAGGATTTTATACCAACATAATCATTTTTAATTTGAATTTTGACCATCTATTTATATAAACCAGATTTAGATTTAACTCAAAATACATTTTCAGAGACATCTTACACAAACATCTTGCAGATATTGTGTTCACTATTTGGGTTAATTGTACATTTTATCAGTTTTGCCGTTATTGTTATGCATAGAATATGATAAAGAATATCCATAACATGTCATTTACTCAGGGGCACTGCAGTTTAATCAATGACAAAAAGTTGGCGCTTTAGAAAAGTATAGGAACCACTGCTCTATCCTGTGTGGCATTAAACCCTGAGCAACAACTCCTTCAATCCCCTGTTTCCTGCTCCTCTGTTATTCTCTACTCCTCTGTGCTCACAGCGATTTTAATCTCTCACCTGGAGTCACAGTCTCCCCCCAGCAGGGAGGTCTTCAGCTGGGTGAGGGTGAGGCTGAGCTGAGCTTCAAGTCTCACAGAGTCCTGGATCAGTTTGCTTTTGTCACTCAGGTTGATCCTGCAGCGCTTCAGGTACTCCTCCATCACCTCCTGCAGCTCCCAGACCCTCTGCTGGAGGGAGAGAATGGATATTACAGTATGGTGACTTTTTGCAACAATCTTTAGATTCGGTTTCATAACTCTCCTAGACTTTGTCCCTATATATAAATATACAGACTAAGTTAGAATACACTATAATAGAACAGTCTACTAATACAATAATTTAAACATAGGAAACAATATGCAATATTAAAGTGTGCAAATTAGTTTATATATATATATATTTTTTGTTAATTAATATCTAATATTTAAATGCAGTGAGGTAGTGCGAGTAATTTTTTGCAATTTGTACAGGGTTATTGAAAAAACAGATATAAAAGAAATATAGTAATCATGAGCGAACTTGTTTAAACAGTTGTCTTAAAAGTCTCAGTGGATGTATAGAGGAATGTGCTCTGTTGTAATATTTTCTATCAGAGTGTTTACCTGGCCTGATGACGACCCCGCTGACTTCCCTTTCACAGCTGATGACTGTTTCGATGTGTAGGCCATATCCATCACCATGGTAACCACCAATCCCACCAGGCCGGCCAGGCGTGGCTCATCAGCGAAGGACGACAGTCGGCCAATCAGATCCTTTAGGTAGGTCGGCGCTCTTTTGCCAATGTCGCACTGTAGCTGGGTGAGAAGAGTAAACAGAAATGTGCTTCTTACCATACGTCACAAAAAAATAGACATATTCTCTCTTTTTTTAAGAACAGCTTTAGACAGGGTTGATAAATCGATTTAGTGAAAATTAAGGATATTAAAAAGTATTAAACGGCATTTTCCAAGGTATTACATCTTGTAGCTTGTTTTCAATAAGTATATCAATTGTCCAAAGAGGTTGTATTCTACAGTGTGCCTGAATGTAATCATTGCGTAGGTGTGTAGTGTGATTCTGTGTAGTTTATTTATGGCATCCCGTTGGATTTGACGTCATCTGAACAGGACATCGCACGCTCACTGCTTGATAGCGCGCGAAGGTCCGTTTACGCCGGTTGTTAAACAACATCGTTATGGGGAAATGCAAGTTTGCGTCCAAATGGTTGGAAGATAAGGAGGAAGGACAATCAATACTGTATATAGTAAATGTGAGGTAAAGTGTGTCGCCAATGTAACCGGTTAAAACTCCAAGTGGCGATGAGGTCTTAAAATGTATGGAAAGGGTCTTAAAAGGTATTACATTTGACTTCAGGATTCCTGCATATACCCTGTTAGACTGCATTTTATCATCATGGTATTGATCTGCAACCTCTCTACGGCTACTTGTATAATACTGAGTGGTGTTTCATTTTGCACAACCACTCTTTCTTAACTATCTCAAGGCAACCACATCTTTCCTTCCCAACCTGTTCAGCTCCATTTGCTCTGCATGACTCAACAGATTAAAAAAACTAAAAGAGCAGTTCACCCTCTCAGCCTTTTTCAGAGGGAACATCATCATCTCATGTTTCTAGTCAGTTTTGCTCATAAACAGCAATATTATCACCCATAAATACTGTCACACTTTTCCTTTTAATTGTTAAATACCTGTTTTAGTTGTTCCTGGAGGCCGGCCCGGGAGTCAAAGCTCTCTCCGTGATTGGATAAGAGGAGAGGTTGGACGACTCCGAGGTCAGGTACAGCGCCGCCTTCCAACATGGCGTCGTAGAGGACGAAACCCATCGCATCCTTCACCTGAGAAAGCTCTTCTTCTGATGAGAACAGTTGGCCCATGGTGGTGTTTGTGTTTGTGTGGACGAATCAGTAAATAATCCAAAATGATGGCAGCTTCTGGGAAGAAGGAAGAAGAAAGGAAATACTAAATTGCAGGTAAAATAGTAAAAGACAATTCTTCCGCATTAAATAACCTGTGCCAATAGTGAATCACATCCTTAGATAACAAAACAGTAAGTACAGTCTCTTATTATTATTTGTTTACATGATTTTAAACATCATATACTATAATCTTAAGGGTTTGAAGTTGTTAATGTCTTTAAACAACTCAAAAATAAAGAAAACATTTTTAAGATTGGATTATTAGCTAGGATATAAACAAGATTTACCAAAAGCTATATTCACAGAGCCGTCCCTCTCTGCTTAACAGCCTTGTCCTGCATTAAAATAAATGTGCGGTTTAAACAACCTAATAGGAAAATGGCCGGGCAACAGGCAAAAGAAAACACTGACATTGTCACAAAAACACACTTTTAAATTAAAAAAGTGAAGGCAAATTTAGTGTACAAATAATTCTTCAGCATTGATTAACCTGTGCAAATACTAAAAGACATATAACATTAAGCGTAGGCTCTTTTACATGATTATACACATCATGTATACTACTATGAGTTTGAACACAAGTTGTGAATGTGAACTTCAACTCAAGACCAAAGCAAAAGTAGATATTTAAGAAATACCACTCATATCAGTTAGACGTAACATTTTCCAAATAGCTCCCTAACATTTCAAATGAAGGTACCAGCAGCATTTCAGTCACATCTTATCTCCTCTATCTACCAACAGTCAGCTGTGTTTTGGGCAGCTTTTTGTCTCTTCACCGCTCTTCCTCCTCTCCTGCTGCAGTAAAGAGATTATCCAAGACAACACAGCAGCAGAAAGTAACTCAGCATTAAACTAGAACTCCCCCTATCTGCAGAGCCAGGAAATGCCACTGCTATAAATGCTGGGAACAGTTGCTCATGTATTCAAAGCCAAGGCTGTCATTCTGTTAGGGTTTTGTCCCTAATCTCCATATGAGAGGGTTAATGTTGCCTTTCTGCTGTTGGTGCCTGGAGAATTAAAACCTCTGAGAATAGATAGTTTGCCCTTTTTCTCATTAAGTGAATGCATGATAGTGAAATTAAACTAATCCTCCTTGTGTTAGGGGACTTTGTGGAAGAGGACCTTGGGTAATAATACAAACTCTTCATGGCTGTGTTAAACATTGTCAAAATAGGCCAAGGGCTTTCAGCTTTCTTTTTTTAGTTAAGTGGAACAGTGGCCTTGGGTGTGTGATGTTGACTTTTTTACTTGATGGAATATGGGGCAAGGGGATTTGGGATTTTGTGTAGTGTGTAAGAAGTGTTCTTTGTTAACTGGGACAAGGGCTTGTGCACTGCCAGGACTCAGAAGTGAGTGCGTATTACAGCTGTAGCTAAATGAAATGAGTAACACTGTGATTGAGATCCTTTTAATGGGTGTTTTGTCTTATACTCATTTGGATTAAACCTGGTAGACATTCCTCAGTCATCTGTTATTCACAATCAGTGTTTTAGCCATCAAAAGGATTCAAACAACTATGTCCTTTCCTGTTGGTGGGTTCAGTTGTTTGATGTTGTTATCTTGTGCCTTTTTTCTCTGATGACTTTAAAAGGAGACACACACAGCACTATCTTATTATAGGATTTAGCCAAATGTCTCTCTCATGATAACAACAGTTTAATTCAACTGCAACTTTTTCAACCTGCTCAAATCAATGTTTTTATATTAACATTGAATCACATTTTGTTCCATTTGAAACAGTTTGCTAACATTAGCCATGCCAAGTTTAAAAGGTAAAAGCATGTGAATGATGTGTTGGCTTCAACTGCTCCCAAGTGGCCAAAAAATATTGAATGCAGCTTTAAAACACCCTTTTTATTCAAGCAAAACTAATCAAAGAGCACATTAAGTTATTGTCAAAGCCAAGGTAATGGGAGGGCGTTGCTAACGACGTCCACTGTTTTCCTATCTTGTTTTACAATAATAGTGGACTGTAAAAAGTTACATTTTATATATATCATATTTTACACTTTGTTCAGGGCCAAAGCATTTATTTCAGGGTAGGGCAGCTTAGTCCCTTTATCACCAATCTGCTAAAAAGCCCACGTCTTCAGACTTGTAAAAGTACCAGCACTCAAGCAGATAACCAAACTTGGCTAAAACCAAGTGCTCCGTAAATCGAAAAATATGCATTTCCTTACAGAAGACGTTTTGACATGAAAAGCACCGCTGTAAATCAAGATTAATGATGGCTGATTCCATTTAGCTGGGTCAGTCTCAGGGTCCTGAACAATAGTGCTTTCCCTGACGACAAAAACAAAATGCCCGCTGTAAAAAAGTTCTAAGGAGATGATTTGTTTGAATTAATGTTGATAAGAAAACAACATAATATACATTGAAATCTGTACACATGGGAAGTGTATAATATAAGAAGAAGTTAAACAACATATTTTATGAGATAGTCAATCCAGAACCAGACACTTTTTACGCTGCTACGCACAGTCTTGCACTAATGCTACATTTCTCAAAGTTATTGAAGTGACAGTTATTTTCTATATATTGATTGTTGTGTCTAAATCTGTGCATATGTATAAATGTGTACATATTTTTAATATATCTTTGTTATTGTATTCGGGATTGTGGGAAACGGTATTTCGATCTCTGTCAAACTGAAAGATTGACAATAAAGTTGACTGACTTTTGACTGGTTTGCTCACTTGTTTACGGTAGGTGTCACAGGGAATTTGACAATAATATGTTGATGTTTTTAAAAATTGAAGGCGTTAAAGCTTTACACAGCAGGCATGTAACGACCCACACATGGGCCAGCACACACCTTCTCCTTCTTTCCAGTCTGTTTTCAATCCTCCAGCTCTTTCTTCGCCTGTTTTTGTTGATTTTGATAGCTTCTGTCAGTTTGATGCCGTGCTCAGGTTGAGCTCTCTGTCTCACACTCGCTCTCTCCATGGATGCTTGACATTGTTGACACACTCCTCTGAGGGCACTGAATATTTAAAAATGCTCACGTCATACACACATACTGTACACACATCAGCACTTAGAAATAGGCTTGGATGCACATATACAAATGTGGTGAATGTTCTCTGCTACCTCCCTCTCAGCCTTTTCTTTCAGTTTTTACCCTCTCTCTAAAGGTCTCATTTCCATTTGAGAGTCGAGTAAAGATAAAAGGAAATAAAGTTGAGGAGAGGGCAGGAAACAGATGATGAAAGAAGAGAAGGGAAGAAGAGGGGAAGAGAGCCGAAGAGGAGAGTAAAGCAAAAGAAAATAATTAAAAGATAATGTCAAGTTGATGTTCATAAGAGAGGAGTTGACAGATGGACACACACACACACACACACACACACACACACACACACACACACACACACACACACACACACACACACACACACACAGACACAGACACAGACACAGACACACACACACACACACACACACACACACACACACACACACATACAATAATAGTCTGGCCTTTTGAAACCTCAGTGAATATTAATCATCACACAAAGAGTGTAATTAGATAAGAGATAATGACATTTCATCAAGTTTAATTTTCATTTTGAAAATACATGATTCAGGGAGTGGACGCATGACATTTAAGTCTCTGGGAGTGTGTGTGTTATCTGTGTGTGTGTAAAGACAAAGAAAGGTTTCTGTATGTGTGTGCGTGTCATAATTCCTAGTCACTGACAAAAGAGAATTATGTCCAAGTATAACACTATTTTGTTGTTTAGGTTCGGATCTCTCGTGATGTATTTAGGTGTCAGTGGGAAATCGTGGTGTACCGAACATTGTGGTCTCAATGATGTTTAAATTGTGTGACCAAAATTAATTATTTGACACCAACATGAACAAGTTAATGGTCGTGATGGTTTAGTTTGTCATCCCCTAACCTAGCAAACAAAGGAAAGGAAACAGTGGAACTTGGTTTCCCCTCAACCCGCCCTTGTGTTTTTAAAATGTTGCGGGGACACTGAAAGGGGAGTAACCCTAACCCCTCTTTGTAATAACTTAAGCATCACTTGATTCCCCCCAATTTCCTTCCTTTGTGTGAATAATATTTCTATGCAGAACGTTAAATCTGCTAATATCCTGCATCCTGCCACACTGTTTATATTGGTGTCGCTTTCCATTCATAACATCTATGCAGCACTAATAAGTTCAACGTGATAAAACAAAGCTAGTTTTTCACTTTCTATGTAATTATAATTTTTCCTCCTTATTTTCTGTATTCCGTGACTCCTTCCTCTCGTCATCCTTTCTTCTCTTCCTCCTTCGATCTCTTTTATCTCTCTCCCTCCTTCCGGGGTGTGGAGGAGAATAAAAACAAGTTTAATATACAATAATACATCACGCCATGACAGGTCTGCCAAGCAGCATCCATTTTGTGAAGCTGTGGTGTTCAATTAGCAGCATTGGGGCTAATTATTGCAAATGGCAGCTGTTGGAAAGAGTATTAATGTATTCTTTCTACATGGATACATCCAATATTATGGGCTGATGAAAGTAGTCACAGGCTAAACTTTAAAGAGTACGAGAGTGACAAAGAAACAGGGGGAACTTCATTGTGTCTTGTTGGTTAAAAGCCCAGTAAATCCAACTGCATCCATTTGAATTAAACCTGTCACTGACTCGGAGTACTGTAATCATTATTCACCTTGCAGCCCAATAAAGTTTTATATCGAAAGCATTTTAGTGTAACAGGGCCTCTGACTGTGAGATGAGGAGCTGTATGCAGACAGAAACATTATTCTGCAACCTGTTTAATATTCTGAAGAAGAAACTCACTTAACGTTTTTAGATAAAGACATTTTGTGCTAATTGGATGACGGGTGCATTTGTCAAATAAATGTAATGTAGCGAAAAAATAAGTGTGCACTGTGGATCGTGTCAAAGTGGGGATTCTAATGAACGCAGCGTACTGAGGAAATACTCAGTTTAACTTATGCTGTAATACATCTCAACTTCTACAAAAGGGATTGTTACCCAATTAAAAAACACTCATGTATGCTTTCCAGATGATGAATGAATATGCTTTGCTTAACGAACGTTTCTCTTTAATCCTCAAACCAAAGAAGTCTTTGAGATATTCATTGTGTCAGATCAGGTTGATATGTTGTCTCAAAATGTCTGCAGACAATCAGTTGTCCAATGTTAATAATTAGTATGAAAAATGTAACCTTTGCTCCCAAAAGCAAGAAACTACACTTATTGATTCAGTGGGAATCAAACCCCACTCAAATGCCATTGAGGCAACAAAACATAACTTTAAAGTAATGACCATGTTTGCTGTCATATAAATATATATGAACAAACATAATTCTTGACGTTGTCTGGACTGAAGAAAGCATAACACTGGCGAGTCGAAGCAGCCTGTCAGTGTTTGAGGGGTTTATGGCTAAATGGCAACAAGCAGAACACTGTTCATCAAGTAAAGTGTGAGGATTAAATGTGTTTGGGGGTCATTAAAATGTCAGAGAGGGAAAAGAGGGAAATTAAAAAAGTGTGTGTGAGAGCGTGTGACAGGGTGGAAGGAGGGGCAGAGATAAGAAAGAAATTGAGAGAGTGAATGGCTAAGACCCTGAAGGAGGATCTTTGGGTATTAAGTAAGTACCCTGTGTGTGTCTCTCTCTGTGTGTGTGTGTGTGTGTGTGTGTGTGTGTGTCTCTCTGTGTGTGTGTGTGTGTGTGTGTGTGTGTGTGTGTGTGTGTGTGTGTGTGACACTTCAATTTGTATTTAATTATTCACAAAATGAAGCCTTGTTGTTGTGGCCTTTGCAATGCTGTGGCACATTAACACGCCATATTACTCAGAAAATTGATATGAACAAGACATATTATTGCATTCACACTGTGATAAATGTCGCGATCAATATGCATGCCGGTTGTTTCTGTAAAACCATGTTTCCAGCTCCATCAGTGTCTTTTTCCACTGTGTAAGAGAGACCCCTGGTGACCAAGACCAATTACTGCAGTGTCATGACGTGTTTCCGCTTCCGTTGTAAACAACAAAACCAATATGGCGACTTCAGTACTCATGTAAAAAGGATCGCACACTTTTGTTGACATTTCTTCACAAGTAGTGCACTGTGTAACATAATGGCTGAACCGAGAAGTGAGGGGAGTTTAGTTCGCTACTACTGCACTTACGGTAAGGGGATGGAGCCTTTCTTAATCGACGAAGTGAAGAGGAAGCTGGCAGCTGAAGATGTGAGTGTTTTAGTGTAATTTATGATGTATGTATAAAAAGTTAGTTTTGAGAGTGTTTGATATGCAGAGTTGTGAAAGACGTCCTTTGGTTTGTAGCTGTGTTGTAACCTGTTTTGAAATAAGATGTTGACTAAAAACGCATAACTATCAAGTTAATTTAAGTTAACGTTATTTTTATTTGAAATATAACGTTAACTATGTTTAGTAAAGTAACAGTAATAATTTCGAAGGAGCCGACTTGTACTTTACGTTATACTTCTGGTTCACAACAAATATTGTGCTTTTTAATCCTCTACATTTACTTGAAAACTTTAGTTAGTTTCAAAGTTTTCTAACAATATATTCTAATTAGTAAAACTGCATTGATCATGACTTAATTGGTGATGGGGAGAATATACAAGAATCTAAATCTAAATAACTTAAATGAAATTACGCAAACATATACCAGCTGCAATTTTAAAGTGACATTAATGCACCTCTGCTGATTTTCCTCAAGATACACTTTTAATTTCAAGTAAAACCCCATTAAAACTGTGTTAGTTAAACTCATTGAACTGAAGGAAAACTTAAAATATCAGACAATATATTAACACCTGATTTAGTTTTTACTTTCAAATATTTATATCAGATTCCACTTCAACAATGCACTGTTGATCATCTCAAAATGAGATAAAAAAATAAGCGATTTAATTCATGGCCTTCTCTTTTTGTTCTTCTGTGTGTGTCCAGGTGTGTCAGATTTCAGGTAAAGTGTTGTTCAGCTCGTCTGCAGGGATCGACAGAGTCAGTGAGCTCAAAGCTGCAGAGAGACTCTTCCTCTTGTTGAAAAAAGACTCGCCCGTGCTGCTGCCTGCCCACACCAACCAAGGTATCACACATTTAATACACTAATACATGTAATGCTAACGAAACCACTGTAGAATTCAGGAATCAGAAATGCTTTATTCGTCCTGCAGCGGGAACATTTACATTGTTTCAGCATATGGACAGTGCAGAAAAGGTCAATAAAATGAGTAGACCAACCCATTTAATAAAATCACACGTTAATAAAGTAATGATCAAATAAGTTTGAATGCAAGGAATACGAATAAGTAGCATCATTATACGAGTTTTAAAATATAAAAAGTGGTGAGCTAGCAGCCAGTATTGACATCATAAATTGTGAAGTGCAAAGTTTTATTTAACATTGTTGACAGCGTTAATTTGGTGATCAATTACAATGTATGTAACGGCTTTTATATCACGTGATTTTCTCAGCAAAAGCATCCTCTTTGCTGCAGTCCAGAGTGTTGGGGGACAAGGATCAATGGAGCAGTGCTGTAATGACATGGAGCCGCCTGCAGGGGGAGCTGTCGGGCAAAAGAAGGACTACTGTCAAATCACAAAGCACTGCCCTGGGAGTCACAAGGAAGACAGGGGAGGAGGGCAGAGGGAGTCAAGAGCTCAAGAGAGAGATAGTAGAGAGAGGTGGACAGACCTGTGGAGCGGAAGCCCAGACACTGGAGAAAAAGAGAAAGAGGGACGAAGGAGAAAATGAGTCTAGCAGTGACAAAAATGCAGAGGATCAGAGGACATCTGAGAGAGACAGAAAGAGACACTGCGAAGAGGAGGACGAAGAGGAAAGGATGGGTTTAAGCATCTGTAGACAAAATGGAAAAAAGGGAATAATATCAGAAACAGATTTGTGTGGCACAGGATCAGTTTGTGATCACGCAACCTCAGGATTACACCACAATGTGGAGGGAAGTGGCAGGAATGTGGATAACACGGCAGAGGACTTAACAGTGCAAAAAGTGGAACATGGTAAAGAAAAAATGTGTTTTTTTCTGTTTTAATTCCACATTCTTTCTTAACACGTCATTTATGTTGCTGATTTTGTTTTGGTTGTTCTCTTCTTTCCATGTTGTGGTTGCCTAAATGTAATAAAGGGACGACTACTGAAGGAAGAGATGAGACACTTCTGCAACCCAGTCTGTTCAAACCAGAGCCTCCTTCTCCTGCAGCGGTGACTTTCAGGATCAGCTGCAAGTGTACAGGATCCCTGTCTCGCTATTACAGCCAACAGGTAGTGGAAGTTAAAATGCACTGGACAAAGCAGTGTCAATTCAAAGTATTATCTAGGCCAGCTTCATGTATTGCCTTAGAAGTAACATAAAACACTTATAAATGTGTATTGTGTTCAGAGGAATATAACGTGGTTGCATTTTGTGTCTGATATAGGAGGTGAGCAGAGTGATAGGAGTAGGTCTGAGCAGACTGATGGGCTGGAAAGCTGACCTGAAGAATCCACAGCTGGAGGTACATTTATTTCCTTATCTCACAAGATAATGTACCGTATGTCTTGATGGGCAAAACTTTGGTAAATGTGGTTGGCAGACTGTTTTCTCTCTTGCCTTTCCTTTCACATGTTCCATCATCAATTGTCTGCTTTTTTCTGCAGGTTAATGTTTATTTGAGTGATGACAACTGCCTGGTCGGGTTTCCACTAACCAGGTGATTGACCGAAACACTTTCTCTACATTTAACTAATGACTTCCATGAAATCCCCTCTAATAAGAAGACTTTGAGGTATAATCCCAAACAATCTTGAAACCTCAGAAACATAATAGATG
The DNA here is from genome assembly GCA_031216635.1 of Dissostichus eleginoides. Lineage (NCBI taxonomy): Eukaryota > Metazoa > Chordata > Actinopteri > Perciformes > Nototheniidae > Dissostichus > Dissostichus eleginoides. The sequence goes on from CM062278.1 coordinate 24,512,659, forward strand.
TAACATATTGCAGCTTTAATTACATTTGCTAAGCAGTCATAAGTAATACCTCTCTGTCTCTTTCCCTCAGGTTACCTTTGGCTAACCGGAGCTACATTAAAACCACAGGACTGCGGTCCACTGTAGCCTGGGCTATGGCCTCATTGGCTCAGATACAGGTAATAACATACACTGCTGCTGTATTCTTTTTTTATTGGTTTGTACATTTATGACTTCTGAAAACTATGAAGGAACTACTTTGTTATATTTACTGTATGCAAATCAGAAGGCATTTGATCTTTTACTAATCACCTTAAAAATCAGGTTTAGACTCATATAATGTGACAACAAGCCTTAAATGTCCTCATTTTAAAACGGTTAGCTTAATGTTTGTTGTCTATCCTGCACACTCATTAGATTGTGATTCAATAATGTCTTTCAGTCACAGTGTGAGTTTGAAAACTGTATGTACTGTATGTTATCTGCTCTTTCCCAGCCAGGCTTCTGTGTGGTGGACCCAATGTGTGGAGTCGGTACCATCCTAATAGAAGCAGCACAGGACCATCAGGTAAGGACAGAAATATACACAGAGTTCCTGTATAAGTGTAGAAATGTCAAAAAAAAGAACTTTTTAGGTTTTGGAATTGGACTAAATGTATGAAAACTGTTGTGATACACAACATACATACCTCACAATTAGTGCACATTTTTTATGATAAATAATTTGTTTTCATCTTTGGTCTCAATGGAAATATAGTTGTTGTTTTTTTATGTAAAATTCATAAATATTGAAGTTATTATATATACTGTAGTGGGCTATTTGAACACTCTCATAATAATCTGACCCCTCATTCTTCAGGATGTCTGTTTCCTGGGTATGGACATTGATGATGGACAGTTGAAGAAGGCCAATGAGAACGTAGAGTTTGCAGAGCTGGGAAACAGGATGCACCTGCTGAAAGCTTCATCTATGAGTAAGAAACCTGCACAAAATGATCACTACAATAATCCTGAATGTTTGTCCTTAAGCTTGTGTTCATATCAAGAGAGATTTAAGTTAATCTGTGTATGACATGTATGGTAAAGCTGTGCATATTTAGTTATATTGTAGTTTAGTTGTCATCAAATGAAAGCCACAACTAATGTCTGTTGACAACAGAAATGAATTTACATTGCCTTTTTGTACAATAATAAATATCTGCCTTCTGGAAAACTGTCAGAACCATAAATAAAGCTCAAATTGAAATACATTGTAAACACTCTTTAAACATTGCCAGCAAATGAAATGTGTCACTCTGTTGAACACGTTGCCATTTTTCTCTTGGATTAATTCAATTATGAACCTCAGGGGATGATGCAATTCACTAATTCCATATCTAGCTTTTATGAATTGCTTTTATTTAGTTCTGAGGATCCAAAGCAGCGAGTTTTGGATTGGAGTCAGTGAGTGGGAGGTGAGAGTGAACCCTGCTGTCGTGTTTTAAATGACCTCTTGGCCTCCTCTGTGTGTGCAGCGCTGCCTCTGCCCAGCTCCACTGTGGATGCTGTAGTGTGTGACCTGCCGTTGGAAGGAAGTTTGGCTCCAAAACAGACATGGCTGCCAACCTGCCTCTCATCCTCACTGAGATGGAGAGGTTTGTGTTTCTGTGTGTCTGTTTCCATTGCTCTTGCCGAATTGTTCAGTGAATCAAACATTTTTTGTAGTTTTTCTCTTTCTCAGGTCTCTTTATGTGTGTGTGTGTGTGTGTGTGTGTGTGTGTGTGTGTGTGTGTGTGTGTGTGTGTGTGTGTGTGTGTGTGTGTGTGTGTGTGTGTGTGTGGTGTGTGTGTTGTGTGTGTGTGTGTGTGTGTGTGTGTGGTGTGTGTGTGTGTGTTGTGTGTGGTGTGTGTGTGTGTGTGTGTGTGTGTGTGTGTGGTGTGTGTGTGTGTGTGTGTGTGTGTGTGTGTGTACTGTAGGTCAAGTTCCAGATCCAAATAGATCTTAAACTGTATAAAGTCTAAATCATGTTAGATTTTGTGCTGTAACTTAAAACTTGCTATCTTTTAGCTATCACTTGTTTTAAATGATCGCATAGCAATGACAAAAGATTGCCTGTCTGTAAAGAGTTATTACTTTAAGTAATTTACTTGATATGTGTGTGTTTCAGAGTCCTCTGTATCGGTGGTACCCTGGTTCTCCTTCTGAGTCCTCAGTTATCCTGTGTCCTGAAAAAACTCCTGGCACAGAAAGACACCGGACCAACATCTAACCAAGAAGCAAAGCCTGGGAAACAAGACTGTCCATCTCCTTCTCTATCCTCCACAAAGCAGCAGACATCCCAAATCCAACAGGGGGTCAAATCCCCACCTACCCAGGAAACTGAGCCTCCGTCTGGGCTACAGCACAGTCCGCCTCCCCCTCTCTCCTCCCTGAAGCACCAGGCAACGCTTCGACTCAGCTTAGGGGCCATAGATGGACTTCTTCATAAATATGTCAAGATGGACACTTGATCTGTGTTTGTGAAAGTTACATTCAAAAGTATTTAGTTACTTATCTTTTTTACTTTTTTCGTGAAGAATCAGTAGGTTTTGCCACACATTAGTAAAACTATGTTGTTTGTCTCTAAGGTTTTTTCAATTGCAAATAATATGAAGAAATATATATTTGTAGGAAATGTTAGTTAAACCAGAGTCAAAAGTGTGTCTTTTAATTAATACCCGTTGGTGCTCTTGAGGATATTAATGACACCAATACAGTGTATGCCAATTTCCATGCTAAATAAGATAACAATAGGTTTTCAATAGATTTAGCACACCTATCACACATAATTAAAAATGTATTTCAAGCTTCTGCCTCACGGAATACACTTGTTAGCAAAAAACATTAATTGTTTTTGTTGTTTTTGGTCTTATGTTGACCAAAAATATGGAATACCACAAGCCTTAACCCTTATATGTTTCTGTAATAAGTCTTTTGTTCTGCCTGTAACACAAACCCCATCAGCTGAATCACAATGTTGCCATCTGCCGTTTAGCCCTGCTTAGCCCAGTTTTATACAGAGGGGCGAGACAAGGCCACACAGGGCTTAGTGTTTGCATTCATTTCCCTTTCAGATGTCAACTTACTGTATTTTCTCTGCCTGTGTTGATTAGAAAATCTGACTTCATCTTCATTGTGTGGATCTACCAGTACTAGAATTGAAATAGTACAATCAATCTTGGGTTAAAACCAGATGTTAGGTGTTTTTTTAATGACCTTTTTTTTTAATAAAATTGGATATATAAATAAACAAGTGACTGTTTGTGTATGTTTTTTGCAGCTTACTAATGTTTAATCACCACACTTATCTTTTAAAATAATATTAAATCCAGCAGCTTCACTCCGCTGGGCAGACTCATGCTGTGTACGCCATGATGTCCATTGCGCATGCTCATTGCGCAGTGGAAGCCATGTTGGAGCTACAGTGGAATCGGGCTGGGATTTTCTGACGCCGTATGTTTTTCTTAAAATTACTGTTTTCATACATTGTTGGGGCTCGTTAACCGTACGCGATCGGCGCCGTAATCGGCAGTGGACATGATGGACTCCAGTGTCGACCTGTCCCGGAGGAATCCGCAGGAGGATTTCGAGCTGATCCAGCGGATAGGAAGCGGCACATACGGAGATGTGTACAAGGTAAAACTGCAGTGAGAGCAGCAGCCACAGAGATCCATTATCGGACAAGCAGTGGGTTAGACATGCATAGCTCTCCTTTGTAGCTCGTCAGTGTTGTCATAACAGCAGAAAACAAAAGAATATAGCCACGATTAGCACGTTTATAATATACAAGATTGTTAACGTTTTGATGTTTACTGATGCAGTATTTAATCTGCTACTCATGCAATGTAATTCCATTGTCGGACGCGTAGCCAAGATTATGTTTTATGACTGTTATTGTTTTGGCCTTTTTAACCGACTACTGTGGACATCCGGGTTAATTTGAAAGGAATTCAAATTATTACCTACAATACTCGATGGCAGATAATGTATAAATAACCAAAGCTGTCGTTAACATTGACTATAAACCTCAAGCCTGTTATCGGGCGCAGACGTTAAAGCTACATCTGTTTTGTCGAGCAGAAATAATATGTACTTGTAATTTTACTCTACAAGTGTTGGTCGTTACAAAGCATTAACGCACGCTACGAAGGCACGTTTGTTTACGTCTCAAACTGTAGTTATGGTCTAAATATTACTGTTAGTGATAAACAACGAATGCTTTGGACGGAGCCGTTTAGCCGCTAGCTGTCCGAGAACGGACGCAGCTAACATGATAGCATCAAGAAGCTAACCAGGCTTTCTTTGGAACATTGTGACACAATTACAACGGGCGGTTATTTGTTACTCATCCGGGAACATAAACTGAAGCAGAAACAACCTTATAGCTTTATCATTAATCACAATATGTCATAGTTTTGGCAAAATTAGTAAAAAAACTGTCTCCGTTTTGCCCTGATACAGACTGACAGCTGCCTGCCTGGAAATCCAGTTTGGCTGAAACAACAACAACAACCTTTATTTTAACACCTTGTATGATTATTATAAATGTGTTAACACCAGTAAGAAGTATTCCAAGGTTTGGAGTAACTTGGACGTTCATTTCTATGTAGACTGTCTAGTTCATGTCGCGTTAGCTTTTATCTTTGGTCACACAGTGTACCAAGGCCCTGTTAGCAGACAGCATTAAAAGGGGAGCCAGTTCCTGAACTCCACCACAGTCACCACATTATCACCATGCGTGTTATATGTTACATAGAATAAATGCATCATACGCATTACAACGTAATTTAGAGTAATACAACGTCGAAGTGCATGAAAGGCCATGCAACACTTATGATATCACATAAAGTCGTGAAGGAATGCATCCGGACATAAAAACAAATGCGATTTGCAGGATTGCTGTAAAATACATGAAAGGTGCACTACTGAGTATTCAAAAACAATTATTTAGATGAGAAGCTTAAGAATCACAATACGAATTCCTCTATTAGTCCTGGAAATGTACATTGTTATAGCAAAAGTGGCATAACAGGTTAAAAAAAAGACAATCAATAATAAAGAGTAGCACTCATTAGTAATATAATTCAAATAAAGACATAACTACACAACCATGGCTTTAAGAGTAGCAGCAATTTAAAAACTAAGTGACATACGTAACATATTAGGGTATTGGGACGTTTATAAAAATGTATGTACTTTGTTGTATCTGCGTTACTTATCAGCTCTATAGTATTAGTCAGGTCGAGCAAGAGGAACATCCAAACTCTTAACTTGGTAGTTGTTTTTAATGGAGTCACTCTGACTATGTTGAGGTATTTAATTTCACCACTGTGTGAGGGGAGAGGCCTTTTTGGCAGACTGGAGATTCATTTAAACACTGTAATAGCTCCAGATGGTGTTTGGTTAACCTTTAGGCTCTCTGGGGTAATTACAGGACTGTAAACGTATACTAAAGACTCAATACATCCGTCTGTCATTTTGAACATATCAATTAATCCATCTATTATCCATTGATGCCAATAATTCCAAAAGTACTTCAAAAACCCTTCTACCTGTTACTATTTCTTAGCATTTCTGTTTTTCTACAATGCTTCCCTCTCTCCTGCAGCTTATCTTGTTGGTTTCTAATTTAGGTTCAGTATCTTGCCTTGTTGCAGATACATAGGTCTGACTGGCTCTCTTCAGCAGCAGCTCAGACACACTTGTTAGACAGTATTCACCTCATTAACAGTGGTGAGAAGCAAATACCTTTAATCTATTTTATATGATCATGACAGGTGTATAAATAAGACATCTGTAATTCTGCAGGCAGTTGATTATTCCATTCCTAAAAATGATGACAATGCAAGTATCCTGTAGCTAATGCTCTAGTTCATTGTAACAACATGGGTTTTGTGGAGGACACTGAGGGGCTCTTACCTGAAACCACTGGAAAAAGGATGTCTTTCTAAGCACCAGGGCATTTGGTTAACCTCATTGATGACTATATTTGGTTCTACCGCGCTGTAAAAGTCGGTGTCTCGGTTAGGAATGTTTGAGCAGGAAACAAAGTTTGAAATATAACTTGGCTTTCTCCTGCTCTGTTTGTAGCCTTGTTGTCTTTATGAGTTAGGAAGTAAAGGAGGAGGATTGGCTGATATTGAATGTTGTGTCCCTGTGGATTGTATATCATGGAGTGAAATACCTCAGCAGCATTTGAGGACTGCCCAAAGGGGGGCCTGTCCAAGAGATGTTTTTAAAGAGAGAAAAAATATAATATTAATCAGTTTTGAGGCTTTTTTTGTATTTCTAATTACTTAAGCACAGCAAGCAGGCAGTGTGTGCAGGAGGACAGTTTGGTGCAGGTCAGTGGCCCACTCACTAAAGGCATTTCAATTAAGCTAGTTTGCAATCCCAGTACCATGAATGCAATTCTTTAGATGCCCCTGAGGGCAGGGTGAGGCAGGGATGACTTTCACAGACACCCCCCAGGCTGTCTAGGAGGGGGGGAAAGAAATAACACCATTTAAGGTTGTGCAATTGGCCTGTATCAATGTGCACAGTGTATTGCTTTTCATAATAGTAGTGACACTCCCAAAATAATTTATGAATTACTACAATACCAGTTTGTCTTCTCAATAGGGATGGGCATTGAATTCATTTGAATTATGATGGACTTCAGATGGAATTGCATCATGATGAAATAATACGTCATTAACATATTGTAATACACAATTTCTCCACTTTTTTTGATATTAAGCGGTGTTTACACAATGTACACAATCAGAATCAGAATACATTTATCGTCCCACAGAGGGAAATTTACAAATAGAGATACTCTAAATCTTTACTTGACATTTGTATTTATTTTTGCGCCTAAGTTCTTTATAAAATGAGAAATACTCAGTCCTTCAATTAGAATTGTTTTTATTCACACAGGAGAAAACAAAACAGGCTTTACAATATGGATAGTTCATAAAAACTTTCTTTATGACATGAAACATAGTCATATATATCGTTAGTGAGCTATAAAATCACACACATGGTGACAGAAGATTCTCTCTGTAGAGTCCAGCGTAAATTACTGAAACTAGAACTATTCACGTGGGATCTACCATTCCTAAACTGAAATCATTAGCGATTAGTAAAAACACCCATCCTACTCACCTCATGTTGCTGCTGGTGAACACATCAAATTATTTCCTTTTTTTCCTAGACCTTTATTTGACTGCTTCTCACGGTTGTGGCTTGAAATTCCAGTAAAAGTTAACCGTTTAGTCATTGAAGCATCCAAGCTGAGAATTCCTGCAACCTGATGCCAGAAAACTGCACACGGCATGGTTATGTTTACCAATCTGACTGATGCTGGAAACCAGACTAACTCGATAGGAGAAATATCTCAAGTTGATGAGCCAAGCTTTATATAAAAAGCCTGTTTTGTGGCAGATGCTAAGGATACTATATAAACAAGACAATGCTTTTCTTTTGAAATCTCATTTGGTAATTAACAGTGTTTCAAAAGAGCTTCTTGTAGTAGCCTTATATGTTGCTCGTACATTTAAACCTGTTTTCTGGGTGCCGCAGTAACAGCAGCTGTCACTGTCTGCGCTTCAGAAGAAAATGCACATGCCAAGTCTTTACCATCACACAGGGTATGACGTCACTCATATTGTTTGCATAGGATGACTTGCTTGTTTCCTCAAGGTGACAGTGGCTGTGGATTGAGGAAGTAGAGGCAGACAACAGCCTTCAATCGCAGCAGAGATCAGTTAATGACAAATCAATTCTGTAGCAGTGTGTGTGCTCTGAAAACATGCCAGCCATCTGGGTATTTTGGGACTCACACGTACGTGGCAAGAAATGCTACCAGACTTTGTTTTTCTTGCACATTTTTCATGCTTTTCTAGTGAATTTACCAGCACAGTATGACGACTGTTGACAACTTGTTTTTTTGACGCACCTAATTAATATAAATAAAAATAACATGATTGGCAACATTGTGGTAATCATTTCATAATAAATTCCTCTTAAAAGGAATTGGAAGACGTCATGGTGTTCATATCCACAAGTCCGTGATTTAAAGGTCACCTATCAAGCTATTTTTAGGCAATAGCATAGGTCTCAGATATATAAAAATATATAAAAAACATGTCTATGAAGTGTTTTGCTCAAAATACCAAACAGATCACCCATTCTAGCCATGCCTCATATCCAGGGGTGCACATCACTTTTTTGCCCTGGTTCTCAAAGGAGCACCTGGAGATGTTGCTTGGTGCGCATCCTTAAAATGAAATAAACCGGACCTTTGAGGGGTACTTGACATTATGACGGGGGGGGGGGCACGCTCATGAACTGTTCGCTGTTCACTGTATGCCTCGCAGCAGGGTTACTGTGCGGAGCGCATAAAGCAGACCCTTCACGCGATAGCGAGGGGTAGAGCGAGGGATCGCAGATGCCGTCGTGCTCGCGGACGGATTAAAAAAATTAAACCTAAATGGCTCGCAAATTATACTTTGGCGGCCGTTAATATACCGGGGCGGCCCGCCCAAGTAAAGTCTATGTGTGGGAAACCCTGCTATCTTACCAGTTCTTATGCAACTCGCAAATATCTCTCTCTCTCTCTCTTTTCTCTTTTCTCTCTCTCTCTCTTCTCTATCTTCTCTCATCTCTCTTTTCTCTCTCTCTCTCTCTCTCTCTTCTCTATCTCTCTCTTCTCTCATCTCTCTTTTCTCTCTCTCTCTTCTCTCATCTCTCTTTTCTCTCTCTCTCTCTATCTTTCTCTTTTCTCTCTCTCTCTATCTCTCTCTCTATCTCTCTCTTCTCTCTCTTCTCTCTCTCTCTCTCTCTCTCTCTCTCTCTCTCTCTCTCTCTCTCTCAGCTCCGTTGTTCCCCCGTTTTTAGAGATGTGGGTACGGAGGAAAAGAGAGAGGGTTTTATTTTCTGACGCTGCGTGAGTTCCCCGACGCACCGGGGACACATATTTATGTATAAAAGACATCAAAAAGTGCATTTTGCATGATAGGTCCCCTTTAAGTATATTAGGTAGAGCAAAAACTAACAATTTGTTTCACTGTCTATTAGTTTACTGATTATTTTCTAGATTATTTGTTTGGTATATCAAAATCAAATGGTAATAAGTGTCATCCCTGTTTTTCCATGGTGATGTCTTTTAAATGTTTAGTGTTTCAGTCCAAAACCCAAGAAGATTCAGTATCTATAATATTTAACAAAACAGCAGTTCTGGTAATGAAAAAAAATTACCATCCAGTCGTTTATTTTTTCTGTTGATTGCTAATTTATAAGTCAACTAGTCACTGCAGCTTAAAATGAAGTGTGTGTGTGTGTGTGTGTGTGTGTGTGTGTGTGTGTGTGTGTGTGTGTGTGTGTGTCACAGCTGGCCAGCCCTGGTCCAGGAATATTCACTTCCTTCGTGTGTGTTCATGTCCTATTGTTTTACACTAGTCCAGTAGCCTGCTGCACAACACACACACACACAACTTCATCATTGTATTGCCACATGCATACACACACATATGGCTGTGGAGTCACAATTAAGAGCTGCTGGCCCAGAACCATCCTGTTTTTGTCTCTGCTCCTCCAGTGGTTCCTCTCTGAGGTGGATGTGCATTCACAAATAGCTCTGAAGCGAAGCAAGGTTCCTGATATCCTCTTCTGTCTTTGATCAGAAATTAAGTCTCCATCCTGGCTGTCTGGTTTCAGTTTGTGTACTAAAATAGTTATTTTGTCTCTATGTAACTGGTGCTGTGTCATATTGATAAGTTAGTCAGATAGCATGGTTACAGTTAATGACACGGTGTAGGGGCAAGAGACTAAACCAGATGTACCAGAAAGAAAGATAGCTCTCTGAAGTTATTTGACATTCAACCATTGTACTTACAGGTAGCTGTGTGTTGAGTTTGGTGTCTGTGTTAAGGTTAAAAGTAATAATAAGGCCCATAAACAAAGTAACATTTCCCTCAGTAAGTAGTGGTATTCAGTCAAGACTTATTATAAGGCCTTAAATAAAGCAGTTAATGTAAAAGTAGGGGTTTGGCGATATAGAAAAAGTAAATGATGAATTTACCTGATCCTTTACCTGAGCATTTTTCAATTTCTATTGTGAACTCTTACTTATGTAGTGAAAATTATAATTTGTGACAGCCCTATTTTATTTAAAAAATGTCTCCTTTAATTTAGTAAGTTCAGTCTTATATGTTTTACCAATGCCTTCACAGTCTACAGTGTATTATTTTACAGTCTCGTCTGAATGGACTGTCCAAACAGACTTTCCATCGCCTGCTTAAAGCACGACATTTATTTTTACTATGCAAACAAATGGCCAAGCCAGTCCAGGGCTTAGCGGGCTAATTAAAGTCCAGTTCAACCATTATTAAAGTTTAGAGATCATGTAGCTAGTATTTGCTTCTTAATAAAATACTGAATGATTAACAAAGTGCCTGCAGGGATGAGCTGTTGGTTTGCAGACTGTTTACAGTGCAGACAGTGAATGGCATGACACTCTGCAGGGCGGGTCAACACAAAATAAATAATGGTGTGACGGGTGAAGACGTCTGTGGGACTTCCCCTGCAGACACACATATTATTTACAGTGCTATGTTTTATCTGTAAAAACTTTTATTCTAGAAGAACTGCTACTGTCAATCCCCAAACTCTGATTCATTCAATCTAAGAAATGAATTCCTTTTTTAACATTTAAGCTCTTAACCATGCAATGATGGGCACAACAGCGAGAGTAATGTGTCCCTTAAACTAAAAGCTGGTCACTGACTAACCGGGAAGGGAATACGTCTTTGAGGCTTGTTTTGAGCACCTTTGGTATTCAAATCTCTGCCAGGGTACAAATCTGCTGCTGAAAATCTTGGCATCATGTTAGCGTGTCAAATCCTATTTTGAGGTTGTGCACTCATGTGATAGTTGGAGGAGCTCGGACCTGTATTGGACTAAATGTTTGTTTTATGCCAAGTGATTGCCTCAGATTAGAAATGAAATATGAGCAATGAAGGGTGGCGGGAATATTGAGTCATTGCGTGTTTGGTTTTGACTCTTCTTAAACTGCATTATGGATGAAGAATATTGGAAACAAACTTGCAATATTGTTTGTGTTGCTATACATTGCAAAAGAAGAAATACAAGTATTTGTTTCTGGTCAACATCATCCTGTCTGTAACTGAGATATTTCAATACAAGAAGTGTCGTTATGTTTCGTTTTAAAACCACTTTTTTTCAGTTGTTTCTTCTACAGTTCTTCGGTTATTCTCAAGTTATAGTCGAGAGAGGCCTGCTTGGTTGGTTGAAAAATTGTCTACGATTGTAGTTTTTGACGGTTCCTTGTTCAAGTAGAACCTGCATGTAACTTGCAAGAAACAAACTGCGTATACCCTTACATTTGATTAAGTTATGTTATATCACACAGACTTTTGTAGATTATTCATGGAGAATGAGGACTGTGAAGTTCTTCAAGCAGTAGCCGCTTTCACACCAAGTACTTTGCCGTACTTAGTTCCCAGCACTTAGTTCCCCCATGGAACTAAGAGCCGATCGCGTTCACACCGGAATAAGTTCCCTGAGGGAAGATTACGCAAATGAAGCCTCTGACGTCACTTCTTCTTCTGCTTTGGGTTTACTGGCAGGCCGCAAACAACTTCACGGTGTATACTGCCACCCGAAGTCCCCGGCCGGAAGTCCCCGGAGTTGGGGACTGGCTTCAGTAGAAGCTGCTGGGACTCCCAGCAGCTTCTACTGAAGCCTTCCGAGTAAATCGCCAGAACGCCGACACCTCCTCATCTCTCCACCGCTCCCATGTTTTTTTTTGTGTTGCCATAAGTTATTCTCTCTCTGTTGGTGCGCGGGGCTAATGCTAATGCTAATAATGCTAATGCCAGCAAATACAATGGCGACTTCAAAAAACCTTTCAGAGTTTTACGGGGCGTGGTTTGCAATTCGCCCAGCCAATCAGAAATTGGTACTTTTTTCTCCCCAGGATAGTACCACCTCTCTAGCAGGCACTAAAAATGGAGGTAAAAGTTCTCTGAACTAAGTTCTCTTTTTGGTGTGAACGCAAAATTCCAGGAACTATCGGAACTAAACGGGAAAAGTACGGGTAAAAGTACTCCGGTGTTAAAGCGCCTATTGAGCACCAGAAAAAGTTGTAGCACGATATTATACCTCGGCTCTTATGTGACTATTCCTCATGGGCACATCAAAGTGTTGACACTGAAAAGATTCATTATGCAGCCTTAAACGTCTTACACTCACTGTACATGCATTGATACATGCACACACTGTTGGGGTGTGTCAGTATAGCAGGAGTGTGTGGTATGTGAAATCACAGGCCGACACCACATGTTGATTACATCGGTGCGGATGGAGAATCAGTTACATTAATTTAATCAAACATGTTGTACAGCACTTGTTCTTCTTAGTTTTGAACAACAACCTCAACCATCTTTCAAAACGTTCTTGAATCATATGGCAGATGGATTTAAAAGAGTAGGGTTGAGATTAAGTTAATTAGTTAAGTTCTCAAACTTAATGAAACTGCTTTGTGATGTTGTGCCTCCAGCTTTGTTTTCATAGATTACATTGGAGCTCCACTTCAGTGATTTCATTTGATCCCAGTTGACATGTATTGGAAACAAATGCAGTTATATTGCTATTGGCAGAAGCCATCACTTTAAGAAAGAAGGATTTCTATACTAAATACTAGATCAAATGACTACTCAGCATAGATTAGATTGTGGTGTATGGAGGAAGGGTTTCAGTTCTTAAAATATAAGCTCCTGAATGGAAGAAAGCATGCATTTAATGGTGTTTTGCTTCAGTGACTGGTTATTTTGTGGAAAGACAGGTGTGCTAATTAAACACACTTCACTGCCTCACCTGTTCCCCTCCTGGGGCCATGCCCTGGTAATGGCTGTGTAGCTCTCTGGGAAAACAAGATGCAGTTGTGCCTTTTAAAACTTGGACACAACATGGTTAATGAATCTTGCTTTTACCTAAAGAATGTAACAGCAATAGCCGTCAATCTTTGACCCCTTGGTTCTTATGAGTGGTGAGATGACAGCTTAAATAAGAGCTTTACTTTGAGCGAGATAATTTGTGAATTTGCTCATTGGGTTGTGTTTGTCTCAGGTTGCTTAATTCAAAGCCTTGTGGGGAAATCCTATTTCAAAATGTTGCAGAAAAAGACTAAGAAGAGCTGTTTTGTCTTTAGCTTGGTGTCGGTAGTTTTTCAAATGTTCCAATGGATTTTGAAAGTGTTTATAAGCTTTAGAAGTGTGTTAACCATCAGAAGATATCCTATTTTATCTCAAGACAAAAAGACAGGAGTACAGAGGTCTTCACATGATAGTAGTATAAACATTTGGAAATGCATGTGTCATTGTGGGTAATGTCAATAGGTTGAAGTAGAATACATAAAGTAAGAGAAAACTGCTGCATGGCCTGAAGTCTTTAAGGTCAAAGAAGAATGGTTGAGTATATAAAACCTTTTCACAACCTCAAATCTCTGGTAAAAATCTTCAGAGGGAGTGAATAAACAATTCCTGCAGTAGTAATTGCCTCAGGCCTAAATGCCCAAACTCACTGTAGCAGAATAATCGGGCTGTTCCTTCATATGTGTGTGAGTGTGAACCCCCTCCTCCAAGGCCATTGTTGGAAAACCGTGGGCAAGATTGTCTTTTCAACTAACGGTCTCGGAAATGTCAAAGTACTGATTGAGAATGAGATAGTATGTGAGCGTGTGAATGTAAACACAATGAAAAGTTAAGCGGGCAAGTTTTTCAAGTTGTGTTACATAACGTCTGACACCTTGACAGGAGACGACAGTGACAGAAACAATCTTTAAAATCTCCAGAAAGGACAGCAAAGACAAACACACAGAGAAACTATATAACTTTCCTCTTAACAATCGTATATTCTTTCGGGTATCAGATTCAATAAAATCATATAATCTATCAATTAATACATCCACTCTAATATGCTAGGAAGAATTTATCACAGAATCGTCATGTCTAAATCAGTATCACAAGCTGTATATCATATAGGGTCATCTATTTTATTACCACAGTATTAGTTCTTTTTTGTAATGGTCATTAAATCAGTAAATGAAATGCTTTTCAATCTGGAGTCCTTGCTGGTTCCCATCATCTGTAATTAGGCAGAGAGTGAGTGTGAATACTCGACATGAACCTGGCACCTGAAACAACCCTTCATTGACCTCTGACCTTCGGCAAAACAGTCTACCAGACAAGCCACCTGCCAGGAGTTAGTCTCCCACGACAACTGTCACACAGAATGAACTGTAAATAGTGTCTGTCAGATTTAACACAATTTTAAAAAGCACTGTAACCCAAATATAGAATACAATCAAATGGTTAATTCCTGTTTGCTCTTAAGTAGTTGCAGGGTTACAGATCAAACTGAGTGTGATCAGCACAGAGCGCTGCCTTTTGCTTACGCTGTTTGTTTTTCATGGTCAGAGAGACGAGAGAGTGAAATGTCACACCAAGCCTCCACTGAGCTGTCCATATGCTGGACATATGACACACACACACACACACACACACACACACACACACACACACACACACACACACACACACACACAAGCACTTACACAAGGCCTAATAGCAGTGTTAAGAATGGATATAAGCTTAGTTTCTTCATTACTGTGTAGTAGAAGCACGTCAAGCCATGTGGCAATGCAATAGTTTGGAGCCAGGCAAAAGAAAATGTCCTTATTTCTTAACTTTTTCAAAGATTCAAGATTCAAAGGTTTTATTGTCATATGCATTGCAGAAATCACACTTTGTGGTGGAAAAGTTGAGTTCATGTCTGCATGAAAGTTTGAGAAAAAGCTGGATGATCACAGATTAATTTTGAGTTGCTAGTTATCGGTGATCAGAGCGATGCTGCAGTCGGTCCCTCGTCCAGTGAAGTCAGGCTGTGTTGTTCTGTGAGCGCTATGAGTCATCTGTTGTGTGTCTGCTGACTGAAGACACTGTCTCTGCTCTCCACTCGGCTTCTGTCTTCTCCTGTACTGTTTACGTCTCTTTATGTCCCCTCCCTCCCTGCCTCAGCTTTGTTTGGTGAGGGTTGTCGTCTGTTGTTCTTCTTCTCTCTTGGTCTTCCTCTAGCTCAGGGGTGTCCAAACTACGGCCCGGGGGCCAATTGCTGCCGCGGACCCTTTTGAATCGGCCCTCAGCAAATTCAAAAAGTACAATGGAATATGGCCCACAAATGAAACTTGTGCTTGTCTTATATTGTACTTCTTAAATATAAATGTAAACATATATTACACAGTAGTTTTCATGTGTTATTAATAAGACCACTTTTCAAATAAATTCAGTCAATTAAAGTTGGAAAGAGTTGATAAGAAAAAAGCCCAATGACTTATTTACATAACAAGCTTGAAATACACTCTTCATATTTCTCCTTATTATAATTAATCTGAAGCTACTGTTTTAAGGGATGAGCTGCCAACACTCACAAGCATCATCTACCTACATTTGATTGATTTTGCTAACTTATAACTGAATTTATGAGGCGATATACCTCGAGTGAGTGGCCCAGCCCTTCGTATATTTTTCTGTATGTGGCCCTCGGTGAAAAAGGTTTGGACACCCCTGCTCTAGATCAAATCCTTCATTGACAAAGTACAATTAATTGTTGTCTTTCATGTCACTGGTTGATTTTGTTAGTGCTGTCGTTTTCTGCTGTGCTTCTCCTTGGGTTTTTTAATTTTATTTAGTCTTGTCATCACTATTGTGTTACTGTTTTGCAGGCCTCTTGTGTGGGCAGTGCTGATGTGCCTTGCTGGTGAAATTTGAGTTTCTGTTGGTGCCATTTTCTTTCCCCTGAGCCATGGTGGCTATCACTGCTCGTGCTGACTGAGCTGTTCAGTTTGCACATTATGCATCCCTCTATAGCAGAAAACTGTGACATTATAATGGGTTAGAGCCGTTGATAATGCCAGAACAGCCAATATTGCTTTCTACTGCACAGCCCTTTCAATTTAACAGTATTTTTCTGAAAACGTTTTTTTATTAATAGTCTTGTCTTGTCTTTATGGAGATAAATTCAGTTAGTACAAACAACTGAATTGAAATTAAAACACTCCACATCAAGATGACACAGCCCTCATTTTTTTAAATATATATAACATGATTTTTTGAGTTGGAGCATGCTATAAAACTGGTGAAAATAAACTCCTTTTATCTTTCAAATAGTTAATTCAATAAGCTATATCATGTATGTTGGCAGTAAACCGAAAGACAGACGTTAGAAAGTTAGACTTAAGTATCTGTTTATTTATCCCACGCATGATTGCAATCACAATACACACACGACTTCTTTTCCTCATATCGTGCAGCCTTAATATAAAACTCGTCATCAGGCATGAAAGTGTTTGGTCCTGGTGTGATAATAGGGAAACAGAAAGGCCTCCAATGCTTGAGGCTTTATGAATTTTCTTTTAAAAGCAGAAAGTATACCTTGCATTATGTCACAACGTCCCAATAAAGTGAACAGACCAGAAATGTTTTTCTCTCTAATGTTGCATAAATATGCTGTTTAGTCTCCAGCCAGAATCAGGGTAGATGAAGGTGTTTCTGTCTCTGTTGTTGTCTCCATTGAGGATAGAAGTGTTTAAGGCATGACACGACGTTACTCAGTCTGTTCACGGTTTTTAACTTCTTGTTTGAAGTCTTGTTTTTATCGGTTATCTACAGTAAAGGCGCCTCTTTCTCCCGCTCACTCACAAACACTGCCTCTCATTCTCATACTTCTGCAATGTCACTCGCAGTCATACTGGCACATTCTTGGTCTGAGAGAAGCAATTCATGTCTCCTCTGAAAGAGCATGTTTTATTCATGAATATTTCATATAGAATTCCTCTGCTGCCTCACCAGCTCTGCTGCTAAATGTAAACACAGCTCACTATTTATAGAAAGTCAGCCTCAGTATCCTGCTAAACCACTGCTTTTTCGATAAATGTCAGCTCTTCAGGAATACAGGAAACGCTTTCTCGATTTTCTGTCAAAGTACACGTCAGTCAACGTTATGTGTGTGTGTTTTTAAATGAGCTGTGAGTGTGCTATTCATGACTTCTGGTATTTTGAAATGGCTAAACAGGCTGCAAACCACATAGTGAACAATTCATGTTCTGAGGAATAACGACAATATTACGCAGGTCGCATTATTTTGCAGCAGAGCAAACATTTGAACCCTGATACAACCTCAATTGTGTAATTTATGCATACATGAGGAAGATTGCTGATACAAAAGGCTCTATTTATTGGCATTAGTTGACATGATAAAGGACGAGGAATCAATTGTCAGAGAAATTAATTAAAGGTAATCGAGAAGCCCGCGTCACACTGTCCCAAAATTGACACCAGATGTACACACGATAAAGGAAATGTTCAAATTCGACTCTGATCGCAACAACATCGGGCCATTCGTGAGGGCATCTTAAGCCATCGTGTGACCGCCGGTGGAGTTTCTCAGGCTCCGGCAGCAACTTCGTGAGCGGTGGCAAAATCTTTGGCATGCCAAAAAATTGCCGAAAGACCTTGCGAAGGTTCATTTTCATGTTGAATTTGTGTGTCCATTTTGCCCTTCGTAAGGCCAGCGTGAGGGCATCTTGTCAAATCGTGTCATCTTCGTCTTTACTTCGTGTGATCATCGGTGCCTTCGGGCATTTTTCGCCTCACAAAGACAATACAAAGGAAACAAGAAGCTGCCCGATTGTCTTAGGAAGGCAACACGACTAAGTGAAGCCCTCGCAATGCCGTCGTGTAGCCATCGTATTATAGTACGATGACATCGAGATTGCATTTATTGCACAACAAAATCATGTAAACATATTATGTAAATAACCCAATTTGTGTTCTGTGAAACGGAAAAGGATATTACATTGTTTTTGTTGTGTAATGTAAATGTTGTCTTCGTGTGTGGTTCGGGCGCCATCGTGTGGCCTTCTGTAGGCATCGTACTTGCTTCGGCTGTTGCTTGGCTGTTGACCAAGTTCGGGGCCATCTTCGTGCGAAATTCACAATTCCATATTCGTGTGTCCATCTGGTGTCAATTTCGGGACTGTGTGACGCGGGCTTTACACAGTTTCAAAGCGCCTGCTGTTTTTCCCATGAACATGTCTCCATTATAACCAAAGTGGTTTAAATGGCTAGTTAAATGATGTGGCTAAAATGTAGCCAGGATCAACGTGTTGCCTGATTTCCCGAAAGTCATATAATGGGCTGGTTTCAGTATTTCAGTGACTCACTTTCTCTCTTTCCGTCCTTTAGGCTCGAAATGTAAACACAGGAGAGCTGGCCGCCATCAAAGTCATCAAACTGGAACCGGGTGAGTTATCTCATCTTTCTTCAGATTCCATTATCTCCCTTTTGGCTGCCATCTTCTCTAACCCTTTTTCCTAGTCTTCCTCAAATCTTCTTTAATTCCTCTCTGCAGTTCTCTCACCATCTTTTTCCTTAAGCTCTGTTTCATTCATCAGACCTATTTTTCACTCAGCTGCTGCTTTGGTTTCCATTTTCCATTCCTACGTTAAGGACGAAAATAAAGAAAAAACGTCCAAAGTTACAAGCAAACTTCTCCATGTTGCCATCAGACTATTATTAAATAAGTAAGGTCTTTAATTGTGAAACTCAATGAAGGAAATTATGTTAAAACCCTCTCTGCTGCTTTCCATCCTGTTACACTGCCACTCATCATTCACACACACACACATACACACACACACACACACACACACACACACACGCACACACACACACACCACACTCTAATGAGGCACACATCAATGAACAAACCCACTTATCCTCTTTTCTGTTGCTTCGTGAATAATGATAACCATGTCAAGCATTAAGATAGCAGATTATCAGTATAATAATAATGTGTGTGTGTGTGTGTGTGTGTTTGTTTTTCTGAACATGTCATTCCAGGTGAGGACTTTGCTGTCGTCCAGCAGGAGATTATAATGATGAAAGACTGTAAGCACTCCAACATCGTAGCCTATTTTGGCAGTTATCTCCGGTAAGTGTGTGTGAATGTATTTGTCATACGCAATATTTGATAAATAGATCATATATATTCATGACGTTAATGCCTGTTGTCGTAGCATATATTTGTCAAAGAGGGTCAAATATGGTGTGTGTGAGAAAGTAAAAGACTGATAAGTGTTGGGGAAAGATGTTCTTACACTGTGTTCTCTGTGTGCTACAGGAGAGATAAGTTATGGATCAGTATGGAGTACTGTGGAGGAGGTTCCCTGCAGGATATCTATCATGGTAAGAACAACCAAACACACACATTTTGATTTTAACTGATTTTTACCCTTTCTCTCACTGTGATGTTAACTCATCCGTCTTTTCCCCCCCTTGTTTGCCTCCTGCAGTAACCGGGCCTCTGTCAGAGTCACAGATAGCCTACATGTCACGGGAGACCCTGCAGGTACAAATACACTACACTTATTGTCAGTGCATTTATATATTTAATATGAGAGGGGGAATACACACAGGTTAGGTCTAATTGTTAATCGGCTGAGCTGGAAATGCTTAAATATCTCTTTTTGTGAAATTATAAGACCGTAGACTTCAATACTATTAATAATGATGAACTGTTTGCTGCAGTGCTTCATGCTAGCACTAGCATTTATCTTGAGTAATAGTCGGCCTTTGCTGTATGTTGATAAAAGTGTCTTCCTTGTGCTTTTTAGAAAATTACTTTTGTATGATTTAAAAGATAAATGGTATTGTACATGTTAAAAATGAAAGGGGAACCACTCAAATCAAATCATGAATTAAACTAAAAGGATATTTGGAAGAAAAAAACGGGATTTATTTCCCAAAGCGCTACAGCTGCATACTATGACAGAGGAAACACTGCAAAGTGCCACAGATAATATGTCAGCGCTGCCAACTGCGAGTTGAGCCAATCTCCCAACATCTGCTTTTTATTGAACCAGTTGTTTCTGATGAAAAATATCTAAATATCTATTTTGACAATAACGAAAAGCTCTATTCTGTTTTACCTAGCCCTGTTATTTTGATCACAAGACTGTTTCCTTTATTCTGCCACTGTCAATAACACCAGCTGCTGTGTGTTTGTGTTCACAGGGTTTATACTACCTACACAATAAAGGCAAAATGCACAGAGACATCAAGGTGAGTTTGGAGACAACTGTATGGAAATAAACGCATGCCAGCATGTTTGAACACTTAAGGCTTTCCAAGTCACTTATAACCTCCTGTTTGAGTATAATCACTACGATGGTGACACAGAATACAGCCTTAAAACCTGACTTTTTAATCAAAGCCGGGTTGTTGTAATAGATTACTTTCTTTCACACTTCTCTTTCTGTGATTTTTGTCCACCACATGGTTGTGAAGTGTTGTAAAGCCATTTCTGTTAATCCTAAATTATGAACAATGAGAGGTAAATAATGATAAATTAATTCAGGAAAAAGCAAGCACATTCATTTAGTGATAATTGTTCAGCTGATTGTGTTTGTTCCAATGAAAATGATCATTGATTCATAGCTGCAGGCTGCATTGATCAGTGA
The DNA here is from genome assembly GCA_031216635.1 of Dissostichus eleginoides. Taxonomy (NCBI): domain Eukaryota; kingdom Metazoa; phylum Chordata; class Actinopteri; order Perciformes; family Nototheniidae; genus Dissostichus; species Dissostichus eleginoides. The sequence continues at coordinate 24,533,237 of CM062278.1, forward strand.
AAAGCCACTTTGCAGCAAACCTTCACTGCTGCCTGCTCCTTTAACTGAAGTTCATTTGAATTGACTTGAAGTGTGAAATCTTTAGTTTGATGCTGATATGTGGCGTGTTTGTGTCTGACAGGGAGCAAACATCCTCCTGACAGACAACGGCTATGTTAAGCTAGGTGAGTGGAACACGCAGAGATCTGCAGTCACCTTCTGCTTCAACCGACTGAACCTGAACGGCCTCTTTTACTGACTCGGTTTCCTTCTCTGTCTTTTTCTGTCTCCCCCTTCATATCGTCCTTTCTGTCAATCCTTTCTCTTTTATTCTCATTCTTCTTCCTTATTCCTTCCCCCCTTTGTTCTCTTCTCGTACTTTTTCTCTCCATAGCTGACTTTGGAGTATCGGCCCAGATCACAGCAACTCTCGCCAAGAGGAAGTCTTTCATTGGAACTCCATACTGGTTCGTTTTTTACTCCTTCATCTCCTTTGACATCGCATATTTTATGTATATTATACAACTTCTTACTGAATGAGGTCAAAAGGCATTGATCAGTTTGGGGAATGTGTTGGAATTCAATAAAGTCTCTTACGTCATGTGGCATGATGAAATGTGTCTAACGGTCATCCAACAGGAAGTTTTCACCATGCATTTTGTACGTATCAGGTATCGATTGAGTTAGCTGATAAGTTCTAAGTGCATATAGAGTAGAACCACACTATTCTTACTTTAACAAAACCTCAACAACACCTCAAGTCAGAGGTTAACATCAGGGGTCACTGTGGGGCCCCTCAGGGCAGCAGCTAGAGAGAAAAGCTGTAGAAAACGTTGTTCATGTGTGTGGCTGTTTAATTAACCTGGTTTAGTACATATTTTACTCCTATTCTATCCCTTTTTTTTGTTCATGACCTCCTTCTGTCTCGCTCCATAGGATGGCTCCAGAGGTAGCAGCAGTCGAGAGGAAAGGAGGCTACAACCAGCTGTGTGATATCTGGGCTGTGGGCATTACGGCAATAGAGCTGGCTGAACTACAGCCCCCCATGTTTGACCTGCACCCCATGAGGTAGAGGAATGTCTGTGTGTGTGTGTGTGATGGGTAGAAAAGCTATTTGGGCGGGGATAATGTGATGATGACAGTCGATGGGAAACAATGTTATATTTTAAAAAGAAAGGGCCTTGTTTTAATGTGATATGGAAATTGTAATTCTTCGTACACATTTTGATTGGAGTGGAAATATTCCATCAGATTTTTATAGTCCTAATAAGTCATTTATTAAAATGGTCACTTCACTTTTTGTACGTTTATTATTAACCAAATACGGAACCATCAATCAATCATTAATCGTATTTATCACACCTCTTGTGAGACAAAAAGGCCGATATTGTATATGCTTCTTGCTGATTAAATGCAACAAGTGTTTTATTAAGTGCATGGTTTAAGGCTATTTCACGTTATGTGTCAGTATTAGTGTTTAATTCCTCTCTTCTTTTCCGCAGGGCTCTCTTCTTAATGACCAAGAGTAATTTCCAACCTCCTAAGTTGAAAGATAAAGTGAAATGGTAAGAGACCCCCTTCTTTACTACCTTCATCCACTGAGATATAATTAAGATGCAACGCTGCCATGCGAAGATTACACAGTTTTATCAAACATTTGCCCTGCTTGTCACAAGACCAAACATATTAACCCTTACTCTTTCCCTCTCTCTCCAGGACAAATAACTTCCACCATTTTTGCAAACTAGCCCTCACCAAGAACACCAAGAAGAGGCCCACAGCTGAGAAGCTGCTGCAGGTGATAAAACAACACGCTTACACTTCTTTAAAACAAACAGATTACTCTAAATAGAGTTGCCCATCCCAACTTTACTGGTATTTATGGATACACTCTGCAGGTTACACTATTTCAACAATAAAGCTTATTCAGTCAGACAACTCACGTGTTTCTTAATATGTTTATTAGAAGCAGCATATAGTTTAAGTTTGGCGTCTAGGCTCGGGCCTCATCACTCCACAGATGTACAAAGAACATTGAGTGATGATTAGATAACTCTCCCCCGAGCCTACAGGTGGATGCTGGGATGGAAGCTGGGGTGGTGGTGGGGCAGGCGAGCAGCCGCAACATGAAACACAGCAGCAGGAACATGAACGTAGCAATAGCCAGTGAACACAGCAGTGGCAGCAGCAATAGCGAGGCAGAGGAAGGCAAACCTGGCAGCTTAAATAGAGCGGCAAGTTAAGGACAATGTGTTTGGTTGGTTGTAAGAGGGACGAGGCGCGCCACGTGTTAATGTATGATTGGTGCTCGAGTTGACTGCCTGAACTAGCTCGCAGGCTTCGCCCCATTTATGCTTTTATAAGTATGTCAACTTTCAAAATCATGACATTTTACAGAGGTACATTATATATAAAATACAGGCGAACCACATTCCCAGATCAGATAGCGAATGCTTCAGTTTGTAAAATAATTGTTGTGTGATATATAAATTGGGTCAACTCAAATGTAAAGAAAAGTCAGGCAAACAATCCGCTTGTGATAATATTTGAACAAGAGGTGTCGGCTGCTAAATTCATTCTCACTATTGCCACAGCTATTACTTATCTATTAAATGACAAGCCAATAGATTGAATGTTAATCTACTGTATGATAGTTTTGACGTGCAACCATTTTAGTCATTGGTCAAGCAACACACCAAACATCTGTCACAGCGTCTTACAGCAGGATACTTGAAATCCTCAGTTTTGTTTAGGTGTTAGTCAGACAAGAAAAGAGCCATTTGAACACATCTTTCCCTCTCCTTTGTCCTCCAGCACCCCTTTGTGTCCCAGCCTCTCAGCAGGACGCTGGCCATAGAGCTGCTGGACAAATCCAACAACCCCGACCACAGCACCTTCAACGACTTTGACGACGATGACCCTGAACCAGAGGTAACCTTTGACCTTCTCGAGTTGCAGTCAGGTCAACTGAACAGTGATTATGTTTTTACTGGATCTCGCTTATTTTTCCTTCCCTTAAAATCCTGCCGCCCCCTCTCCTTATTTGTTCATTCAATTCCTTCTTCACCCACCACCATTTATTCACCCTCCACAACCTCAGTCTCCCTTTTCCCCGGCACATGTGACTCATCTTTCTGCTCTTTGTCCTCCCCCTGCCCCTTACCCCCTCTTTCCTTTCCTTCTTTGCACTCTTTTTATCCTCTTTTTTTCTCACTTTGTCTTTGATCTTCTGCTCTTCTACTTCCTCTTTCCTCCTCTCTTCCTCCTTGTAGCACTTCTCCTTTCTCTCTCTACCTTTCTCTCCTCCTTCTTTCTCCCTTCCTTTCTTTCTCCTCTCTTCTTGTCTTCCATCCCCCATCTTCTACCTCCTCCTCAGTTTAAGTACAGGGGTCATTTCCTACCCATAAGCCCCGGTGCTCGACGTGCACCTCGCTTTGCGGCGCGCAGGAAGGTACCAGTTTGGGCTGCGGTGTCTGCAGTGATGTCATTCTAACACAAACGATACTGTCAGATGTGTTGGTCTCTCGGAGGAGGACCACAGGACTGAATGAATAGAAAGTAGATTTCCATTCAGTGCAGTGTCTGCTGGTGCTGTCATGGAAACTGGCATTGGCATGTCATTTATCTGAAGGCTGATGGATTACCAGTGACGTGATTGGCTCAACATGCCATAGAGCACTTTTGTTTAACGTTCAGGATTTTCTTTTTCATCAGACGTTGTTGATTCAAAGTATATTATCTTTGATTTAAACGTATTATTATTATTACAGTCCATTTTTAAACGGCATTTCATAGACAGCCACATAGATGTACTTTTGGCCTTTTGATAAACACATGGCCATTGATTTAAGTATGGATGTAGAAGTAGCAATGACAAAATTAACCTTAGGAAAAATAAATAAGGTTTGGCTAGACTAAATGACTAAAATCTATAGAGAACAAATGATTAAAAAAGTCAACATTGTTCATTAACTTAAGTACAGTGGTTTCAATCTTACTTACTTAGTGTTGACAACAAACAAACTATGCTCACTTCCATGACACCATTATTGCCGTCTTGTCCAAACTCCAGCAGATCACTTATTATCACTTCCTTTCATTCTTTTTCTGTGGTTTAAAGAAATGGCTAGATTCTTGAAGATGGCTACCATAGTGTGACCACTTCTCTCTCTTCAGCATATTGCATTCAAACCAAGGTGCAAACAAATAGTGTTGGCATTTCGTTTGTTTCCCCACTTCTAGAGAGGTAGGGTTTCTCTCATGACTTCTGTTGTTCGGAAAAATATTTGAACATCAGTAATACGGTGAAGGTTAGCCATCTGTTACTCAAATCATCTTTAAATAGACTTTAAGGAATATTTATGCAGCTCTGTATACATTTAAATATATTATTTATTATACTTTAAAAACACAAGATACAATAACATTTTGAAAACGTTGAGGAGTACTCAATATGTCCGGTATGGTAGCCATCTTCATCAATCTTTGCCATTACAGCTACTACTAACCATGAGTTGTTTGTTATGAAGTTGAACTGTATTACGCCGATAAGAGGTGGTTTTAAATGGACACGTCTATAAGTGGATCTGTGCTACAAATGTGCGCTTGACAGATGCATTTTTGCCTTGGTTTGTCTTTTCCCGGTGCTTTACAGGCATGGTTTGAGGTTGCTGTGTTTTTCTGTGTTCTACAAGACAAGTATAAATCTTAAGATGAAATACTGAAAGTGGAGCCAGTAAAGTTGAAATACACTTGAGATACAGTTACCCTGTTGTCAGTGCATAATGTGTGATGCCAAGTCTGTTGTCAGCTGTTTCCCACATGGGTCTGCAACATTAAAACATGAATCAATGTGCTGCATTGCAGTCACACTCAGAATATCCTCGAGCATAATAAGAAGAAAGAGTTTCATACAGGGACTCGTGAGAATAGTTTCTAAAGGAAACGGTGATTTTGTTGCCAGGGAAGGTTTGTGTTTTCCGTTGGTTGCGTTGCTATGTTTTGGTTGTCTGGTTGCAGTGTGCGGCTGGCTTTTATTTTGCTGTGTCATCAAATCCCACCCACAGGAAATAGCAGAAGGATTATTGTTATTTTTAAAAGCCTATTGTAATCTTCTCAAGTTTGAACTACTACACTGTGTATATCCTTTGAACAGCTATTTACTGTGTGCGTGTCTTTCTCTTTCCTGATAGTCCCCGGTCTCTGTTCCTCATCGTATTCGCTCCATCAGCAGGAGCACCAGGGAGGGAAAGACGCTGTCAGAGATAAACTGTGAGTTCACACACAAGTACACAACAACAACAAATGCATTTTGAGTCAGAAAACAGATAACCTGAACCTTCTAACTCTCTTCATAAACAGAGAATCTCATGATGTTCCCCTCTGTTTCTTCCCCATACTCTGTCTCTTACTTTATCCTTCTCAGTTGGCCAAGTTAAGTTTGATCCTCCCCTGAGAAAGGAGACAGAACCTCATCATGAACCGGTGAGTTTTTACCTGTGGCATATGTGTGTAAGTGTGTGTGTGTGTGTGTGTGTGGGAGTGGGAGAGTGAGCGTATGTCCGTGTGGTTGTCAACACCAGTACCAGCATGGCTGACCCTCACCTACTCACAGGAAGCACCCTATGTTGTTGTCAATCTGTGTCAAACTAAACATGAAGCCCATCCACATAGTTCACTCTGGTAGTCACACAAATGGAGCGATTTTAGGTAGGGATGTCCCGATCTGTGCAAAAAATCTTATTGTAGGTGAGAATGAAATCAGTTTGATAGAGATCAGAGTGTATGAGCGATTTTAGGGTTCAAGCGAGCCGCTTAGATACAATAAAGTCATAGAAGCAGTGATCCTATAGTTTGAAAAGCTCCAATTGAGGTGTTACAGGCCTCCGATGAGAATGCTTTCCTGTGGACGTCCAAATCAGAGGAGACTCTTGCATATCCCAGAGCATCAGGGATAATGTGTCCCACATGGACTAAAGAGCCTCTGGATCCACCTGTTACTGCTGGCTGACGTGGCTGGAAAAACATCTGCCGCCACCATGAACATCTCCAGCCCAGTGGTGACAGCCAGGCAGTCTTAGACATGGAAACAACAAGGACTGTGAAGCACTGCTCATATTAGCCATCTTGCTCTGGAGTCTCCTTATTCACAAGCATAGGCAGAGATGTATCCTTTCTGTTTGTTATAGTGAAAATGTATATTATGGCTTAAAACAATGTGTTACATTATAAAGTGTTGGTTATAAAATGTGTACTGTTTGAGCTATAGTTCATTGCTAAGTTTATTTTCGAGTAACTCAAGCTGTTTCTGTTTTTGCCCATCACTTTTAGAGCTACTGAGTGTTTGCTTGTGGTGAAGGGTTCACAGTCACATTATGTTAAAGTCCTCCGCTCCCTCACTCCCTCTCACTTCTTCTGTCCGTCCTTTGCACTTGCACCTTTTCCACAAACTCCACTTTCCTCTACCTTTTCAAGTCTTTTGAGAAATTCCTAATCCTGAATCTATCCATCGATTATGAAACATAGTCCCCAGTGTAGTTCTTTGTAACGTTAATCCACGTTCATCCATTGGCCCTCAGTCCCTCCCCTTTGCTTCAAAGTAACATAATATCACGGGTCGTCCTCCACAAGATCCGTCTATTCAGGATGACAGTGCTATATATAGCATTTTAGAATCAATAAATCATTAGCACATTCATATTGTTATATATTATTGATGATGTAAATCCTGCTGAGCCGCAGCATTTTGATGCTCAAAGGAGTCAATGGCTGGAGTTATTTTCGGCACGTTTTTCTGTGAAATCAGGGTTTCTGCGGATACTTAAAATGCCTTAAAATGAATTGTATTCATTCATCAATACATGCTACTATTTAAAAATTAGTATTAAAATTACTTAAATGATTCTTTCAAAAGTCTTGAAAACTCTTATAAAAAGGACCTTGGATGTTATGATCCGCGTTTTCCCCCAAATTGCAATATACAATCTTTGTTAACATCTTTTTTATTATTATTTACCTCTCGTTAAAATCATGCTGACCTCAGTCTCAGAGGAAATGTGCAGAAAATTGGTTTTAAATTGAATTCATTTGATTAAAGAGGCATTGAAAAGTCTTGAATCTAACTTGCCTTCAGCTTGGTACTGCTAACCAAAAACAAACATTCCCACAACAACACTCAGGAGCCAGTATTAAGATACAATCATCAGTCTTAATTAAAATAAATACTACTGGAATAAGACAGATGTTTCCAATTGTCTCAGTGTTTACTGAAGGAGGCCACACATTTCTATCTATTTATTTTTGTATTATATAAGCACCAAGTAGCACCAATGATATATTCATCACATTTATGAATGCCTCTCCTACACCAGTTCCTTCCCTCCCTTGACCTATACCCCTCTTCCTCTCAGATTAATAATCCAGTATCCTCCTCCTCCTCCTCCTCCTCCTCCTCTCTCTTGCTGATCCACGGACTTCAAAGCCCATTTTGGCCCTAATCCATTTCTCATCCACCATCGTCTCTCGTGTATCTGTGTCTCGTCGGCCCTTGCCTCCATCAGTCCAGGTTAATGTATTAACTGAGGTCTCTCTCGCTCTGTCTTGCTGACCAGTGTGAATCTGAGCCCTATCTGGACTGTGTTGAGGAGCTCTACTATACCGCGAGATCTAATCTGGTAGTACTCTTTCTATCCGTCCCTCTCTCCTTCGGCCTCTCTCTCTGCTCCTACATTAGCCCTTTATTCTTTTACTCCCTCTCTTTTTTAACCTTATACCTTATTTCCCTCTCCATATTTCTCTTTGTCCTTGATAATCTGTTTCTGAAGGGAAAGTCCTCATCCTTCCCTTTGGCTCTCTCGCTTTTTAAGCTGTCTCTTATGAATTTATTTATTTTATTTATCTTCTAGATTGCTGATTATTTTTGGCTGCTCCATGTCCAACATGTATTTTTATTAATTTTCAGTGTTCTTCCATCTATTCTGGTCCGTCCGTCTGTCACTGTTCATTTTATTCTTCTTTCTTCCAGCCTTGGCTGTTGCCTCACTAACTGGTGTTGTAGTTGTCATGGTGATTAGAGTCCGTAGTGGTGCTGTTGTTGTTGTTGTTATTGTTGTTCTTTTAGTTTTCTTTACATATATGAAATTCACATACTTACACAAATATTTCAATCATCAGACCAAATTCTAAATGAAAAAAAATCACACACACACACACACACACACACACACACACAGGCATTGCTACAAAAGAAAGGTTAATCATTTGTATTTCAAATGAATTAGAAACACTCACACTCAACTGTTCAACTTTTCCTTTCTTCTACCTGATATTTCTTTATATTTCTCTCTGCAGAAGGTGTCTCTCTTCCTACATTTCTGCTTATATGTTGACTAACCTCTTGCGTCTTGTAGTTGAGCGGAGCCACGAGGCCCTTTTCTTGCGTGTGTGTGTGTGTGTATGTTTGTCTGTGAGTTTGCAGTATGTGTTTCCCTCTGCATGCTTGTCATGTTGTGTCATTATCTTTACAATGTTGTCATGACTCAATGCTGATTTACATTGTGTCTTCATGTACTAGATGTAAAAAAGTATTTCCAGGGAGAACTTGCTGCTTTACTGGAGATATTATTATTCCTATCATCCACCCCAGTAATTCAACTATTGAACAATGTTTCAGTAGAGTCACTATTTTATTTTCATTGTTATGGTGGCACTTAGCCAACATCTTAAGCCCTGTTTATGTCCCTGGAGAAATTAAAAACAGTAGATGCTTCAATGAGCTACTTATGACTTATTATGCCACAGTTGTAATGTAATTTGTTTTTCTTTAAGGACTTGCAGTTGGAGTACGGACACGATTCACCAAGTCTTCTGGGAGGAAACAAGTAAGTGTCTTGTTCACTGACTGTCTTTTTTATGATGTATATTTCTTTCTCTTTTCTCCTCTACCTGGATCTCTTTATCCCCCCGTTAGTCCATAGCCTTGGGGGAGGTTGTGGACTAACAGGGAGAGACAGAATATGAGATTTCTGTGGGCTGTAGGTTTGATGATTTATTTATAATTGCAGCTCGAGGGATGTTCAAGTGCTGTTTTTAGCTTTCTGCTTTCAAGGGTGCTTTGTAAGCAAAATGCTCACCTTTATTCAGATCAGGGAAACTATTTTGCAAGCACTTAACTTAGATGTTTACCCCTTTGTTTTCTATCATTTATCTTTATTATATCTGTACTATCACTCATGCTTTTCTCTCCACTTGTCCCTCAAACAGGAGTCTTCTTAAATCTGTGGAGGAGGAGCTTCATCAGAGGTGAGTCAGACCTCTCTTTATATCCTGATTCACTCGGGGCCTCTTGATTCGCCGGTGCTCTAACCACGCCCACCCATCGGCCAATCATTGTTAACGTCAGGACTAATCGGGCCAATCACACGCAACTAACCTTGTAATGACTTCAGGCTGTCACTGCTCTCAGCATTTTGGATTCTTCTGGGTTTTATTTTCCCTCTGCGGCTTGCTTCATGCTTTGATGTCATCAGGAGAAGGCTGTGCTTCACAGGAGCTTCCTGCAGAGCATGGCTGACACACACAAAGACACACATACACACACACACACAAATGTGAGTGTTTATACAGTTTCCCAGCCAAAACTCCAGTGGGTGTCTTTAGCAATTTTAGGCAAGTCTGTGTATTTCTTACCTCAAAAACGATGATAATTACCGTGCTTTGCTATCTGTTATGAGACAATCTGATACGACAAATGTGCTGCAAATGGTGTAAAAGCAAGGTCTGCTGAATCAATGTTATTATTATATTATATTTTGTAAGGCTGTTTGGCAAGACACCTAAAATGTAGTTATTTGGTTTGATTTGCTCCTTTTGTCCCTTATTTCTCCTTTAGTGGACAGTGGTAGAAGTATTACTAGTAGAGTAGATAACTGTTATGTTGTTTTAGTCTTTTAGGTTATATAATCATTACATCCCACAAAATGTCGGTCATTATTTGACTGACCTAGGTAGAATATAGTTAAGAGTTAAAGCTTCTTCTAGTGTATAGAAGGGCCTGGTCTGGTAGTAGAAATCAGAAATAACTCCAAGGGGAAAAGCAAGTGTCTGGCTTTTTCATAGTTTCAGGTTTTACATTGTATTATACAAGAAAAGTATTAGTATACTGAATAAGGCATCGACTCGGAAGGAGGAAGTCTTCATGAATTTAATCAATCGTGAAAAGTAGGTGTCTTACTAATCAGAAAATCAGTATGTCTTGAAAATAAGCCACTTTCATATTCAAATATCTGAGATTTGATTGGTTACATTGAAATGAATTGACTGATGAGAGGATACGTGTATTGTGTGGAGGGGATGCGTAGATCTGTAAAGACTGGAAAGGTTTAAACCCAGTTGTGTTGGTCTTTTCTGTTTGGATATGTTCAGTCTTTTCAGATCTGCGAGGGTTAGAGGTAGTTTGTGGATGAAGCTTCACTCAGATCTCCCTCCCCTGTCCCGTCTTCCTCTATCCTCCTCCTCTTCCTCCTCCTCCTGTTGTCATCCTACCTCCTTTGCTTGCTCCCTTAATCTCTCCCTCCTCTGCCTCTATCCTCTATTTCTGTTCTCTTCCTCCCACCTCCTCCCTTCTCCTCTCTTACCCACCCTCCTCCTATCTTCACCTCCTCTCCCAGGGGCCATGTGGCACACTTAGGGGATGATGATGATGAGGATGATGATGGTGCAGATGATGATGAAACTCACACTCAGTAAGTTTTCCCCCCCAGTCGTAGCACTAGAAGCCTCTCTCTCCTTGTCTCTTCAACCCTCTTTCTTCCCCCATCCTTTCCTCTGTCTTTACAAAGAGGAAAGGGTGAGGAAAAGGAGGAAGACGAGGAGGAAGGCTTCTTGTCTTTCCCACAGTTTCATCACCGCATTTCTATGCAGCACACCCCACCATCTCGCCACATATGCCACCTGTGTTTGTGTGTGTTTACAGCCTGTGCCATTACTGCTGTCTTGTGTGACGTTTAATAGCTTACTAACAGTAACCCTAACCCTTAAACTCACCTGGAGGCTTAATACAGAACGTTTTTATTCATTTAGTTACGATTTAAATCCATAGATGCACAGGGAAAGTGGATAACTTTAGCCATAGGTATTGCAAAACACCACAGAAATAAAGAGTACATTAAAGCTAGGTGCTAAACCAGATACACGTGAAAATCTTGGTGTATTTTCGGTGCTTAGATCCTCGTGACCTTGACATCTTATTCGCTGTTGTCTTGTTTTGGTCTCCACTTGCATCGCCATCTGTGTGCCTCCCTGCTGAGTTTGTGCATGTGTGTGGGAATTCAGGCTGTCTTCCTGCCTTTTATAAAACTGTGTATTTGGCGTCCAGCCTCATCCCTCATTGTGTAAAAGCCAAATCTCTGTGGAGGGCTGGAACATTGTTTCTAGTTATATATTCTCCCCTGCAGTCCGAAAGGCCTCAGCACTCGGCGCACACACGGTACAACATGCATACATAGAAAGACCTGTAATTCCTTAATGGACTGCGATCAATCGTAGTGTACAGTGAAATCAAAGTAATGGTTCCTGGCTATAAACGGGATCGTCTTTACGTCTGTGTGGTTCTTTATAGAAAGAAACATTTTAAGTGATTGGTTAGGGTGTTCAAAGAGTTCAAACTGATAAAACGATGGAGTCAAATTCAGTCAAAATGCAAAAAATCTGCTAAGCATGAAGATATAAATGTTAAAAGTCAAACACTGATATTGTGAGGACCTAAGAAATTCAGTGATCTAAAAGCTGTAGGTGATTTAAACAAATGTACACAGGGAAACAGTTGCTTAGTAGAACTTTAATAAATGAAGAAATAGCTATAGCTCGTTGTCGCAGTATATTTTCTTCGTCAGTGTAGGGTCAGATTGTTACAACTCAACGTCTCTTCTCTTTTAGATGCTTTTTTGCCGACTTCCTTTCGTTCTTTCCACCATTAATGTTTTCGTTAGCACCCATACATGATTTCCTAACAGCAGTTCTGTGCCATTTGCCCCCCAGCACCATGCAACATTTCCCAATACAGTGTTCTCATTCTACCCTTAACAAACCCATAGCTGGAGCATTGCACCATAACTGTTTTGTCTTGTCAGTTACTGATAAAGTTAACATTAAGGGGGTATTAAGCCGTATATCTGTTGACCCCCATTCAACTGGATCGCTGTGACTCATTGCTATTGGTGTTCCTGTATTATCATCACTGTGATTGGCCCCTAGTGTTTGTCTTTTAGAATTGGAGAGCTCATATTGGGTATTTCTCTGTCAGACATTAACAAATCAAGACAGTGTACAAGGCAAATGAATAAAGTCTCTGCGAATATAGTGCTTCTCTGCAGTCAAAACGATTATTTTGGTAACAAAAAGTTAGCATTATTTAGAGATTGGTTGAATTTCAAGTATATGAATGCTATGTAGTAAATTAGGAAACTCTGGCTTTAATTATCGAATCAGTTTTTCAGTATCAGCGCTGCTATTCTCAGAGACTTTACACATGCTGCCCCTGTCGGTGTTCCTCGTGATCTCTAACGTGCTAGTCTAACTTTATAGTATTTTTAACCCTTAAAAGTAGTGATCTTGCCTCACTGTCAAACAACAGTTGGGATATGATTATACTTGTCATTTCAGGGTTTCTTTAACGGCTGATCACTACACAAAATGCAACATGTAATTCGTTCTGGATTCACAAAAATTGTCTTGATTTTTTTTTTTTTATTAACAGCGTAACTACACTTTTTGTTTCTGTATGGAATCCACCAAAGAAACAATTATATTACATTCTAAATCGTGTGATCTTGTAAAAACTAAAATGGCAAGTGAAATCATAAGCTCTGTGGTGAAAACTGTATATATTGTTTCCATTTTGACTCTGGTTATTAAGAAAATGGCAGTTTTTAGGCTGCTTCTTACGTTTTGTGAAGCAGAATCTCACATTTTCTCCTACCGTTTCAGTAAATCGAACACGATCATGAGGCCAAAGGTCCCGCCTCCCCTTCCTCCCAAGGTATGAACAGTGTATTTAAAAGTCTTAGTTTAGTCCTATTTTGCCACATGCATAGAGTGGTGCAGGGATGACGTATTTTTGTAGGTGTATTGAAAAAATGAGATCTGTGGAAAACGAACCTGATAAATGCACGTTTTGTTATAATTTTCTAATCATAAATCTATCAATTTAGATTTATGATTCAAAAATGATAAAAGTAGGGTAGACATGTGGAGATTATCCGGCTGAACAAAACGTGCATTTATCAAACAGGTTCGTTTTTCCACAGATCTTATTTTTTACAATATTCCAAAATCCTATGGAGAAATCCCAATGCTTTTCTGTCGAGGGAACCAGCAGCTTACTTCCGGGTCGGCCTACAAAAATACGTCATCACTGCACCACTCTATTACTATCATTGAAAAGAGAGGTGTATTGTTTCGATTTATGAAATATAAATCTTTGTCCCTATCTGTTATTCCCCTCAGCCCAAGTCGCTCTGCTCGTCCCAACAACCTCAGCAGCTACAACACAAACTTGACGATAGCCAATCACACAGCGAGGATGACGGCGGAGGGGGAGGGACCATCAAACGCTGCCCGGTCCCCGACACGGCGAGTCCAGCTAAACCCGCCTCCAACGTCCCCCCGAGACCCCCGCCTCCGAAGCTGCCGCCCCACCGCCGCAGTAGCCTAGGTAACGAGAGCCCGAAGCACTCGGATGCCGAAAACTCTGCCCCAGAGGATGATGGGAGCTTTAGGCATTTCTGGGAGTGGCTCCACACGCCTCACACTGATGAGGAGCTGGAGGAGGCGTGGGAGGTGCTGAAGGAGGTGAAAGAGGAGCAGGAAAAAGAGGAGGAAAAGGAAGAGAGTAAGAGCAGCCACTTGGTAGATTGGTAGTTCCCAAAGACCCTGTCGTCCCCCCTCGATTGGTTGTGTGGTCTCCCACTAGTCAGTCCTCGCAGTCTAATTTATATGTCCCATGACTCCATTAATACCAGTGCTTTCCAATCTTTTGTTTGTAGTTCCTTTTGTCCATCAGCTTCTGCTCAATATAAGTGTTTGTCATTTTTCGTTAAGTCTACTTGGTTGTCTTACCCAATCATATTAAAGCTAGTCGTCTGCTACCACTGGCCCTTCTTCCTCGGAGGAAGAAGGAAGAGGAGAAAAAACATTGTCCTGTCTGATCAGAACTCAGGAAACAACCAACAATAGGCGCTTTCACACCAAGTACTTTTCCCAGGAATAGTTCCCGGAACTTTTATTTCCTGGAACTATCTAGTAAATCGCGTTCACACCGGAATAAGTCCCTGAGGGAGCCGCTGACGTCACTTCTTCTTCTTCTTCTGCTTTGGGTTTACTGGCAGGCCGCAAACAACTTCACGGCGTATACTGCCACCCGAAGTCCCAGGCCGGAAGTCCCCGGAGTTGGGGACTGGCTTCAGTAGAAGCTGCTGGGACTCCCAGCAGCCTTCCGAGTAAATCGCCAGAAGCGCCGACACCTCCTCATCACTCCACCGCTCCCATGTTTTCTTTTGTGTTGCCATAAGTTAGTCTCTCTCCGTTGGCGCGCTGGGCTAATGCTAATGCTAATGCGAGCAAATAAAATGGCGGCTTCACAAAAACTTTTCAGAGTTTTACGGGGCGTGGTTTGCAATTCGCCCAGCCAATCAGAAATTGGAACCTTTTTCTCCCGAGGAAAGTCCCTGCTCTCTAGCAGGGACTAAAAAGGGGGGAAAAGGTTCGCAAAAAAAAGTTCTAGTTCCAGATCTTTTTGGTGTGAACGCAAAATCCCAGGAACTATCGGAACTATTCCTGGGAAAAGTACTCCAGTGTGAAAGCGCCTAATAGTGATATGGCACATGACATGAGTTCTCTTAATTCATCCACTCTGGTCATTTCTGTTCCTTTTGGCAGCTTTATAAATATCAATGCTAGCAAACGAAAAAATAAGCTTTTAAACAACAGCATTTCAAATGTTTTAGGCAATTTTTGTACAATGATCTGAACAGAAACACCTAAGCTTTGACAATCGCTTTCAAATTGACAAGGTTACTTCTTAACAAAGACACACAATTATATCCAGCTGATTGTAGGACATTTCCATACAGATTCAATCCGATAATTCCCATTGCTTTATTCAGGGGAATCAGGTTTTCATTACTTTATGAAGGCCATCATTCTGTAAAATATCTTTTAATTTCCGTGTCTTCTCTGGACTAAATCAATAGCAGAAGTTAGGTTCACCTGTTTACTCACTAGATTGTGACAGAAGGCTGGTGTTATTACAACAAGTTGGTTATTAGTTGACAGATTAGTGTTTATGGAAACTCACATTTCTTTGTTGTGCTTTATCAAATATTTAGTGAGCAGCGTTCTATGGAGAGGTTTTGTTTGGAGTTGAGATAAGAGAACAGATTGGAAAATATGGTTCAGTAGAATCAGTATAGACATGAAACAGATAGAGATTAGGAATATACAGTTATGCCAGAATAGTCCTCCTAGCCTTCAGCAGGCATGAATTGGTGAAGTTGCACTGTGTATGTGCATGTGTGTGTGTGTGTGACTGTTGTTCTTGCAATCATGACAGGACATGTTTTGGTCCTTAGCTACTGCAAATAAGTCTCATTATTTTAGAATTTATCAGCTAACTCCTGCTTTCTTAACACAGTAGGGCATGCATATTTCCTTTGGCTTCTTAAATGATTGCAGTGGTAGAGTAAACCAACAATCGACCCACATTGACCGCTAGCTATCAGGTTGTCTGTGTTGCATTAACACCCTCCTTCGCTCATTACTCTATTTGATCCTGTGTATTATCCTGCTAGCCTGCTTCCTCCTCCCCTCCCTCTCTCCTCCCAGTAGTGTGTGTGTTACTCGTCTGTGTCCTCAGTCCTACACATTAAATTGTACTCATACAACTATATGTATGAGAAAGTGTCAATGTGACTGAACTGTGCTTTCAATGTGTATTCTGCAGCTAAGTCTGTTTTTTAACTCGCATGTTGCTGCATTCACACATACTGACTCTCTCACATGTAAACTCAATCTGAATTTGTGTTTTATGCGTTGTTTCTGTTGTTGAAGGGAATGGGCTGAACACAGCTCCTGCACACGGGGTAGAGAGGGAGAGTCCAGCAGACAGACAGTCCACCATGCCCCCTGGTGTCCCAACTAGGAAGGACAAGAAGGACGTTCCGGTAAGTAGACACGGCTAAATATCAGTGAAGGATTTCCAGATCTTTGAGGAAGTTACCAAGTAACCAATTATATACTTTACATTTTCACCAAATGTGCTTTTAGTGAACCCATTGCTTAGATCATTCATATTTGACATAATGCTAGAATAAGTAGCTTGTGTGTAGCTCAAGATTCACTTACAGTTAGAGTGCCCAGGTGTCCTGCTTTGTACGGGACTGCACAGCATTTTTATAATTTGTCCCACACATTTAGCCGATGTCCCGCATTTGATTGACAATCGCCCGTCTAAAACAACGCTTTTATCTAAAGGTGTGTTGAAATCGAGAGGGCTATCACCATTACTTGTGTCAGATGTCACTCAATCAACAGAAAAATGTATTTACTTATGGGTGTAGCCGGTGGAGGGCGATTCCCAGAGAGTTATTGTCCGAATTAATTTTTTATTGCGCACGAAGGTGAATATATTTTGAAGCAACACTTCCCCGAAACTCACGAGAAACACCTGGCTCATAAAGAAAATATCGATCTATGGATATATTCCTCCTGAAACCAAAATATATATTAAAGGAGACCTATCATGCAAAATGCACTTTTTGATGTCTTTTATACATAAAGATGTGTCCCCGGTGTGTCGGGGAACTCAGGCAGCATCAGAAAATAAAACCCTCTCTCTTTTCCTCCGTACCCAAATCTCTAAAAACGGGGCTACAACGGAGCTGATCCAGATTTGCGTCCGATATGACGTAATATCGGAAATGTGGACCCACGGCCCTATCAGAAACGTTGCTATCAGAAACAATGCCCGACCGTTTTGGACGTAATATGGTCGGTGCATGTTTACATTAGCATCGCTAACACTCAGAGCTAACCTGTACTGGAGAGCATGTGTGTGAAGAAGCAGGAAATAAAAAGGAATTCACCTTGTGGTATAACCGGCAAGAGAGAAAGCCTTTGAGCTCCATACTGTTTCAGAAATAATCCTTGATAATCCATGATATGGCGTTCATCACGGCAGTATTTAGTTTAGACAGTAGCTGCTGGGTCCCGCGTGAGCTCAGCCCCCTCCTTTTTTATTTTTAATCAATTCTTCTTCTTTTTTTAAAGCTTTATACCCAAAATCATCCCTTTTGAAACAGGAAGTGAAATAGAGGGATATGAGGCATGGCTAGAATGGGGGATCTGTTTGGTATTTTGAGCAAAACACTTCATAGACATGTTTTTTATATATTTGTATATATCTGAGACCTATGCTATTGCCTAAAAATAGCATGATAGGTGACCTTTAATCTAAACTAGCTCAGCAACGCAGTAACATGTCCCGCATTGTCCTGCAAAAACGTCCTCTTTGTCCCATATGTGGCTTGTTGGCACCCGGTCACCCTACTTACAGTATGTTAGAGGACTATATATAATCCAATGATGACTGACTCTTTGTGTGTGTCTGTGTGTGTGTTTATCTGTCTGTCCTAGAAGCCAATCAGTAATGGTCTTCCTCCTACACCCAAAGTCCATGTAAGTAAAAGTCTTTGTCTTCCTTTTTAGAAAAACACTTTTTTTTTGTGTTAGCAAAGTTCATCATTTGCATCGCATTTATTCCTCTCTTCCTCCCATTTGCAGATGGGCGCGTGTTTCTCCAAGTGTTCAACGGCTGTCCTCTGAAGATCCACTGCGCCACGTCCTGGATCAACCCCGACACCAGAGGTAAGCTATAAGAAATAACCCCCTCGTGAATCTTTAAGGAACTTTTCAGTGTGAAATGATTGCTGTTGTTCTGATCTAAACAGTAATGTTTGTTTGTTTGTGTTTCAGACCAGTACTTGATATTTGGAGCTGAAGAGGGGATCTACACATTAAACCTTAATGAGCTGCATGAGACCTCCATGGAACAGGTGAGACTGGAGATTAGAGATTTAAATATAATAATAATATTGGGAGGGATGAAACCCTCTTTAATGGTCACACATGCAGAGCACACACAGTGACATTTGTTCTCTGCATTTAACCCATCCTAGTACCAGGAGTCTAATACTAGGTAATATAGTAATATACTTTAAACCTTATGTATTTGTTTACACAATTGTAATGTTATATGTGAGACATTTCTAAATAATGATGCTTCCCATTGGAACTCATATCTTGTACGAGTATTAGTTGTTTCTTTTAAAAAACCTACAAATAATTTATTCAAGCAAGTTGTGCTTTAGTCCTTATTTGCTGCATCCTAATTCTCTCTCTACCTTTTATCTGTCTTCAGCTCTTTCCTCGGAGGTGTACCTGGTTATATGTCATGAACAGCTGTCTTCTCTCCATATCTGGTGAGTTATTGTATAACATGTCGAGTCATGGAAGTGTTTGGAAGTGAACTATATTTTAGTTTTATTCTTATAACTGGTTTGTGCATCTTGTATTTACAGTCAACATTATTTGTTATGTATCTTTTCCGTTCCCTTTCCTTATTCTCTTCTCTTTTGTATATTCCCTCTGCAGGAAAAGCGTCTCAGCTGTACTCCCACAGTCTGAGCGGTCTGTTCGAACAGGCCAGACAGTTAGGGAAGTTACCGGTAGCCATTCCCACACACAAGCTGCCTGATAAGATGATTCCCAGGTGAGTCTGAACAGGAATTACAAATATGTAAATGAAAAAAAGTAAATGTTCTTGGTAAACTCAATTGTAATCCTCCACTCCCTTTTACGGATCGATTTTATGTCAAATCGAATAAAAACAAAAATGAAAACATACCATCCATGTCCCTTTGAATACTCTCGACACAAAATCCATTTTGCAACGACTCTGATTTCCTTTTTTTAATTGTTTACAGGAAGTATGCGGTGTCCAATAAAATTCCAGACACTAAAGGTTGCCAAAAGTGCTGCGTCGGTGAGTTTTAGTAAAAGCGAACTTCACATTTTTTGTGACATAAACCATAGAAATAGTGGCATGATGTTATTCTGGGGTTAACCTGTGTATTATCCCATAGAGAATGTGTTTACTATTACTGTTAGTACTTCATATCTCACCACCTAATTATTTTCAGGATATACATATTTCACAGGTTATTGTGTGTTTAAGATAGAAAGTTAATAATGACTGATCACTGGTTTTGTTCTCATGCAGTTCGAAACCCGTACACAGGCCATAAGTATCTGTGTGGAGCCTTTCAGTCCAGTGTCATGATGTTGGAGTGGGTCGAGTCCATGCAGAAGTTTATGCTCATCAAGGTCAGTGTTTCCTCCTAAAAATCTCTCATTTCAGTTAGATAGCTAGTTAGTTAGTTTATTTGTATAGCACATTTTAAGACACAGAGGCATTTTACATATAATAATTAAAAACCAAATGAACACTCAAAAAAAAAGGAAATTCATAAAAGTCTCCTGGCCTTCTGCCGTAGCTCATTTTATGAGCTACGGCAGGCATAACATGTGAGTAGGAGGCATAACATGTGAACACATTGCGGTGTTTTACGGCTTGTCTAATTTCCAGTGTTAAATTTAGTCTCTAAAATCATTAAAAAGTGTTACTTTAAATACAATTCTCAACTATAGTGTCATCATTACTAGATACAAATCCACTTTTCCACAAGATGTCTGTCCTCAGATGTCAGTAGTCCCGTATCTCCTTCAGATTAGACAACACTAATGACACTCTTCTCTCCTAACGATTGTCTTTATATCCGCTCTACAGAACATCGACTTCCCGTTGCCGTGTCCGTTGGAGGTCTTTGAGATGCTGGTGGTCCCGGAGCAGACGTACCCTCTGATCTGTGTGGCGGTCAGTAAAGGCCTCGAGCTCAACCAGGTGGTGAAGTTCGGCACCGTCAACCCCAACTCTACCTCCTCCTGGTTCACAGAAGCAGGTGAGAAGAACTGTAAGAACACTTCTTCTTATTTCATACATACAACATTTTATTTGCCGTAAGTTGTTGTTGTGTACAGCTTTGAGGCCAAAACAACATCTGGTGTCTTCTTTCTCGCTGCAGACACACCGCAGACGTGTGTGATCCACGTCACTCAGCTAGAGAGAGACACTATCCTCGTCTGCCTCGACAGTGAGTAGCTTTTCCACTCGTCTGTGCATTTACACTGTTCAACTTCAACGTTCTTTACTCACCTGCTTCCTTTCCCCCATCTCTCTCTCTCTCTCTCTCTCTCTCTCTCCATGAACAGGGTCTATAAAGATAGTGAACCTCCAGGGAAGGTTAAAATCCAGCAGGAAGTTGTCAGCAGAGCTCACCTTCAACTTCCAGATCGAAGCCACAGGTAAATGGGAAGAGAATAGCAACACTTCTACATTACATTACATTACATGTTACTTGTTAGACGCTTTTATCCAAAGCGACTTACATACATTCAGTACTGTGGACAATCCCCACAGGAGCAATTTGGGGTGAAGTGTCTTGCCCAGGGACACAACGACATGCTGACTGCAGACTATATTTTACACAAATAAAACTCCTTACATCTGTATTCGGACCTTAATATCTTTGGTGAACAGAAATTAGATTTCTTAGTCAAAGTCAACTTTATTGTCAATCTTTCAGTTTGTGTGTACAGACAGAGGGATCGAAATACCGTTTCCCACAATCCCGAATACAAAAATACAAATATATATAAAAATATGTATAGAAATATGTATATACCTATATATTCACAATCAACAGACACATTTATACATACGCACACATTAAGACATAAATAAAAGCACAACAATCAATATATACAAAATAACAGTCACTTAAGGACACTAAAAGGACATTAATTGACATGCTTATATTCCTTATATTGTTTCCTTTTAACTATGACATGTTCTGGTATGCCAACACATTTTCCATATTCGTATCCCTCTATTGGATTTAAACAAAACAAGCTAATATGTAGCCCATGAAGATCATCCTTGTTAATGTTTCCCCTTCTTTGCAGTTTGTCTACAAGACAGTGTACTGGCCTTCTGGAGGCATGGCATGCAGGGACGCAGTTTCAAGACCAACGAGGTGAGATTCATACAATTTCTCTGTATGTGTTGAAGATGAAAATGCACAGTAGAGGTGACCTTTGGACCGTGTAATGTGTTCGCCTCCAGGCATCATGGCAGGATTTCATTTAATCTCCCACTATAATAGGATTTTAAATGAACTTTGTTGTAACCTTTAAAGGATTGTTTTCAAGCATTACAAAGTACCTCAGAGTATAATCTACACTAGACGGGCACGCACACAGTTTTGAGACAAACTAAGCAATGTGGACGATGCCATCCACAAGACATATTACACAAAATATAACAATAACTGAATATTCCTTTCAAATGGGAGACAATAAATAAAGCATGTTGTTAAATTATTAGTAAAGGACAAAATGTCAGACATGCAAAACGACCTGATATTAAGCCTAAATTAACTATTTTTATCTCAATATATCCCTTTCTTTTTACAACTAATGCTTATTGGCCACTTTACTTGGCATTGAATTATCATCCTGAGGACATCCTGACAGGTTTTTATAGCTCTGACCTTTTGTTTATTTCTCTTTTCCATGTTTATTCATCAGATCACCCAGGAGATCTCTGACAGCACACGCATCTTCAGACTACTGGGATCAGACAGGTGAGACTGCAGACTACACACACACACACACACACACACACACAGACCTCCTCCCTTCATGAACATCACACAAACTTAAGCCACATTTTCACTGCATGGTACGACACAACGCGCTATTTTTCGGTTATACACTTGCGATGGTACCTGGTACTTCATTAAAAGACCACCAAGCGAGCATAGGCGATAATAAAGGGTGATATTTAAACACTGCAGACCACCAAACATTAGTCAGCTGCATGTCACGAAGCATACTGCAAAAAACAGGAAAACATTTCTTTCACTTAACCCAGATTTAAAAATGTGGGTAAAACGTACTTTGCATTTTTAAATCTGGGTAACCCTTTTACACTGCGCCTTTCAATTGAAGTAATAATAAAAGGATGTGTCAGATTTTCCATTTATAGTGCAGTTTTATCAGCACATCCCCAAACTGAGGCGTTATTATCCGGATTAAAAACGTATTTCATTACGACGAGTTGAGTAGAGTTTTACCATGCGGTGTAAATGAGGCTTTAGGTCTCTGTTAACATCATCTCTGATATTTTATCACTAAAGACGTGACGACTGTAGGGATCCAGAGGCTCAGGACAGAGGCTTCACTCTGCCCAGGTAAACTCACTGAAGCTGCCCCCCTACCACCTCAAAGACCCCTCCTGTCTCTTTCTGTGGGGACTATTGGTCATGTGTGAGAGAAAGAAAGAAAGAGTGTGTATGAGGAAATAAACCAAGGCACCAAAATCATCTTTGTCTGGTCTGATGCTGCAAGCTAACAATATGACTGATAGTCTAACTGTAAAAAAGACAGTAAATACAGTCAGTTCTGTGTCAAGGATTGTTAAAACCTGCACTAAATATTAAACCAGCAGCTTGTTTTATGGCGACTGGATAATGTTGGTGTTTTATTGCCTCATTACGAAGCAGCTGAGTCTCTTTGAGTTATGTGTGAATGTGTGAGCCTTTGGGACCCTCTTAAAACAGTATTAACAGCTCCCACAGTTTCCCTCAAGGTAAACAGAGTGTGACGGGTTTAGTATCAGAGTATCTCCCTCTGCTGACTTTTTCTAAATAACAGGGCTTTCACAGGCTTGGACCATATCCTGTGTGGGTTGCTAACTGTCGGTACAAATTACTGCAATAACTCCTGGTCTTTTATTACGACTTAATGCTTCATTTAACTAAGGGTTTTATTTATTTTTGCCAGAAGCAGGCTGGGTTGTTCAGATTTTTTGTGGTTTAAAGGTGGAATAAAGACTGATTCATGTGTTCTTCCCTTCCCTTCAAAACTAACCTGGATCTTGTGTGTGTGTGTGCTTGTGTTTTTGACTGTGTGTGTGTTTTGCAGGGTGGTGGTGTTGGAGAGCCGGCCCACAGACAACCCGACAGCCCACAGCAACCTCTACATCCTGGCAGGCCATGAAAACAGCTACTGAGACACACACAAACACACATAAACACACTCTCTAAACACCCCTCCACTAATGCAAACAAGGGAGTGAGCAACAGGGAAAAGACCCCCACACTTACCGCTTATCCCCCACAAAACTCCTGTGTCCCCTTGGAGAGGAGACGATCAAGGGGCAGATGTGTGTTCCCAGTTGCAGACGTTTAAAATGCACCGCAGTGTTACATGTGTTTTAGTTGTGTTGTAGTAGGGCAGCGGGTTGTGGAGCGAGGGTTAGAAACTGCAGATCTGAGGTCAGTTTGGGTTGAGATAATCGGAGGAAACTGCATCTTAGTAGAGCAAATTAAACCCAGAATCCGTCCCACATTTCCCCGTATACTGCACACTGGGAAAACAGAAGTCTGACGTCAACACTACTTCTACTACTAGTACTACACATATTACTACTACTACTGCTACTTGCGCTAAAGCTTCACAGAAGAGCCATCTTGCACAGAAAACGTTTCTCTACTCCATCGTCCTTTCCTCTGTCTTTTATTTCCCCCTTTTTCTTTTTTAAATACACCTTTATTTATTGTCGCATGATGTAACTTTAACAACCAGGATGGCTTTCCTGTTTTATTTGTTTTTAAACATAAACAGCTTTGCCACCTCTGCTAGCATTGAATTCTGATATCCGTCACCCACACACCACACAAGTGCTTAATTGACCTCTATTTAATTGTTGTAAATATAAATGTAGTATTTTTTTGACAGAGACGAACACTAATGGTCATGTAGATAGGCGTGTGTATAGTTGCTCTGTACAACTGTGGAGACAAGCGGAGAGACAGTGGGCGAGTGATGAAGCAGTAGATTCACTTCCTGGTTCCCTGATCATGTGACGAGGGTCAGGAAGCCCTGCAGTCTCCTCAGGTGGACAGCTTCAGTAATCTGATATTACTCTCATAGTCTGGAGCTCAGCGTTGAACCGAGCTGACACAGAAATGATCGTTTTCATGTTGCATGCATCACCAATGAAACCCGTTTGCACCATAGCGACAGTCGTCAGGGCAACGGGCGTTACAAATTCTCTTCATTCAAGTTTGTTTTTCGACATTCACCCCTTTATGGTTTTTATCAGAACGTTTTTTTTTATTTTGCTATTTTTTATCGAACCACTGGTGTTATACATTTGCACAGAGAAAAAGGTATTTGATAAACAGATGTGATGTCATTCTAATATATGCCCTTGTGTGTGTGCACAGTGTGTGTGTGTGTTTCCGTGTGTGTGTGTGTGTAGACATAGAACATGCACATACCAGTGCGTCATGTACAGATCTGGTCTTTAACAAGTGACAGTTGTGTTTCTGCTCAAGGCTTATTTACAAAAAAGCTCCTATATATTAAAAAAGCTGGATTTACACAGAAGGAAACATCATTTTTATTTATCGAGTAGACCTGGTATCAGCCATCCGCCATTATTCTTTGCAATGAATACACTTTTCAAGGGTGGGGTTAAAAGTACAATGGGCCCTTCTGTTTAAACAATCACATAACATAGTCAAAATGGTTTTATATATTTCACTTAGAATAATACTGAAGAATTAAAATATTAATGTCAGAAGAGAAACATCATTTACACACCAAAAAATGCAACAAACTTTAAACAAAAACATGACTATCATTATAGGACACTTTCACATTTAGGCAAAACACATTTACTGTAGGGAGCAAATGGAAGAGCTTACTTATTAGCTTAACTTGTGACAAAATGGATTTTAACTTCTGTGTAAATCCACATTTTTTGTTTAAGTGATTGTATTTTTAACCTCGGCCTTCACTGCTGTGACTTTTTTTAAAGGCCGACATCTGTATAAGAGATCATTACATGCATGTAGATGTGCACTGTGTGGTGTGTAGGAGCGTCTACATGTGGCCGTACACTACGTCTCTACAAGCTGTGACACTACAGGTAGCTTCAGAGGAACATAGCTGAGACATCAATGTTAACCCTGATATCTTACAGAGCTGAAACATTTTGGGTTTATTGATTTCCTTCGTAGAAACACAGGTATATAAGCTTATAACTACTCCAAGTTAATGGTCCGCATCATAGAGCGACTTAATCAGGTCATTCACTACAATTAAATATCAATAATATGATGATAGAGACCTGATTAAGAATAACCACCATGGTCACAGTAATGTCTTTGAATTTAATGGAGACATTTTGAATTTGATAAGAATTTGACCGACAATTTCAATATTCAACGTCATGAAAACAGCAATGACATCGAATTGAAAGGAACAATAAGTGTTATAAAAAATATTGAGGCTGGCTGTGGAGTAAATAGGAGATTACCTAATGTCTAAATGCATTTCAGCTCTGTATAGATTTGTCACTGAATGTGTCTAAGGTGTTTTTAAAAGGAACATTACGTCATGCTGGTGGACAATAAGAAAATATTGTAACAGCTTAGTGTAAAAGCTTTTTCTTCCACGGCTCAGAAAGCCGATGTCATAATCCTAATCTGTTCCTGTCACTTCACCAACATGGCAGCATGTCCTTCCTCTAAGCATTCAGTGACAGGACGTCCCTACACACTATTTAACTGTTTTCACACAGATCATCTCACTGGATTCACGCTCCTGATGCTTTGTTGTGATGTAACAGAAGCAAAAAGACCGGTAGTTTAGTGAAGTATAGAGAGCTTGAATCCACTGCGAGGGTTTAAATTATTTGGGTACTTTTGAATTGCCTGTGCACACCTTTCTTGTATAAAATGCCCACAGAGAGTTGAATTGAGAATAAGAAAAGTGGTATTGCCATGTAGTAAGTTTAAAATGGGAATTTCCTTAATAGGCCATAGAAAAATGTCACAGCTGGTCTGGGGTCGATTCACTTTTAGAGTAAGAAAGTGAATCACTTCCCCAGATGAGCGACTTGATGCTAAAACATGTGCGTCTAGCCAACACCGTTAATACAGAAGTGTCATAGTGAAGTTTCAGAGCTGTAACTAGTTTTATTCACACAACCAGGTTATTTGACAAAGATATTTTCCTATCGATTTGTTCATTCAGAGTCAAAAAGATGCCAAGTCTACTAAATAGCCTCAAATTGACATAGTCAACCACTTAAGCATATTTAATCACATTTCCTATTAAAGCCTAATTCATTCAATTAGATATTTGACTTGCTTCGTCATATTCATCTTGTTTTTTGGAGAGAAAATAACATTCTTTAGGTCTTGTGGTATGTCGTAGATTTACAATTTGATTTGAAAGACAACCATCAACAGCGTAAACGGTTAGTGTTGAACATGTTCTCTGAGACTGTTGTTAAAGCGTCTTTGTCCTCTCAGTTGACGCATGTAAATGATCCGATTTAGAGAAATCAATACAAGTTACTATAGATGCAAGTTACTTAAAACACATGAAGACAAAGTGAATGACAGATTCTCCTGAAAAGGACTTCAAGTTGTTGTTTTTTTTTAAGATTTTCTTTTTATCCTAAATTGATTTGTTTTTAATTGTCATAATTCAATCCCAAAACAAACTCATCCTGTATCATAGCTGCACATCTTAGCTCGTGGAAAGTATTTTTGAATTAATTTAAAACATGTAAGAAATTCTTAAATCTGTACCATTGTTTTCTGTCGGCATACGTTTTAATTGAGGGAAAACTGTCTCTTTTGCAGAATAACTAAGTGTGTTTCTGTCGGGTTTTAATGACTAATTTCTGCTGTCATAGAGCTTATCTATAATCCCCTGAAGCAGGTGCCAACATGGCAGAAAGTCCATTTGTGTTTTATGAACTAGATCAAATCATGTGGGAAAATAATTCAAAGGGATTGCTTTAGACACCAGATATGAGCAAAGTAAATTGGCGTTAAGGTAATTTACTAGTAATCCTCTTCTGAATATTGAAGTAAACACCGATGAGTTATTTGCAAGAGCAGTTTGATCCCAGGTCTCCTCCCTTTATAAGTCAAAACACTTTGTTCTGTCGCTTTTTCATCACCTTTGTCTTTTGTTTTCATAATGCAATGCACACGTTATGAAATGTATATAGTGTAAAATAAAATGGGTTTGTTTTACATACTGTATAATTGCCTATATTTTGTTTCAGAAGTGTAACAGATTTATGAGATGGCAGGTTAACACATTAAAAAGAAGGAACTCGAAACATTTGGTGTCTTGTGGTTATTTAAAGTTTAAGACATTTTACGTGTCGGAGCGGAAAAAGTATGATATTTGTTTATGGTAAGATCTAGAACTAATCCTATATTAGTAACACATTTGCTTTAACAAAAGACAAAGAGCACTTGCCCACAAGCTGGAAGTGGATGATTTTATTTCAAGCCTAAAATGTGATTTATTTCAACACAACATGACAAAGAATCAATATAGATGTAACATCCAAATGAAGCTCAGCGCAAGTTCAACCAGGAAGACCGTCTTTACTCTTCATTTACTATTTCTATGTCACTACTCTCTCTCCTCTCAATAAGTGATCGGGGGCGTCACTCCCCAGCTCAACCAATCACTTTGCTCTATTGTCACAAGCCTATCATAGCGCTCCGCTAAACCTTTTAAATCTGCTCTCCCCCCTCTGACAGCTGTCATTTCAGGTGACTCGACGCAACCCTCCTCCACCCCTTTCCCCCTCCTGTCCCTCTGAATCCAGGGTCAAGCTAAGCCGCTCCTCTTCAGACCGAACCCAACTATCCATTCACCACCACCAGTGTCTCGACCCCGGGGGGCTTCATCGGATCGGTTCACCCTCCCGAATGATACTCCCGCACAACGGGGCCTAATCGCCAAAACTCCATTACATTCATTTGTGTATTCATGGCAATAAATATGTATTCTTACATCAAAACCGTCTCTCCTGATTGAATTAATATTATCCTGCTGCATGCAAGACATTTTTTATAGACACTTAGTTGAGGCTTTATAATACACATTTGGGGTTTGGATGCAACTGGAGCAAATTAGACTTTCGCCTTTTACATATTTAGTTGATTGTTGAAGTAGTTTTACCTGGACAAGTAGTTCTCATCATTATGCGTAAACCCTTTTTATTTTTATTTGAGCTGACAGGTTCTTGCTTGCAGGTGATTGCATTTCTAACAAGAACCAAACGGCTCTACTTCTGCAGCCTGCTGAATGTGAGTTAAAACAATTTGTATGTAAGTGACAAGTTCAGGTAACACACCGACAATCAATTTAGTGAACTTCATAACAACTCATTCCAGATATATAGAACTAGCTAAATCTATGTATTACAAGTGAGTGCCAATTGAATTTATATATATTAATGTGCCAGTGATTCAACAAAAGGGTGGACATTTAAGTTTCTTAATGTCTCTTGATTGCCACGTTTATCTCAACAAAACCATTCTCTTAAATGCATAGAAATAATTGTCACAGAAAAAATTACATGTTTTTAAAGAAAATGCACAAAATGTCAAATAACCAAAGCTTCATATTTGTTCTCTGAGTATATTCCAATATAATGCTTTTATTATAAAAGACATTAAGCAGAAAAGTAGAAAGTTTGACAGGAAAAACAGTATGTGAAGTAGCTTGATTCAGGAAAAGCACTGCGAGCAATTATTGGTGAGAAAAAAATGGACAGATTTGAAAGTTGGGGTACAAATGAAACACCTTGGGAAAAGAACATTTTAGATAGTGGATTTTTTAGCAGCGATATTTACAGAGTGGGGGTGGACCGTGTCAAACTGTGCTCTCTAGTGCTCACG
>CM062278.1:24564679-24572179 GCA_031216635.1 Dissostichus eleginoides
CCATGCATATGTTTCTGTGCTTAATATTAAACTGAATCTTGAATGTTTCCTTTAAATCGAGGCTAAAACCCTTTCTGGTTTCCCACTGCTTTTCCTAAAGACATTTCCTCAAGTCATCTTTAGACATTAAACTATACTACTCACTACTAATGTTGCAATGTTCATTTTCAACTATCTTCCCTCTCTTTAAAGGTGCCCTATTATTCGGTTTTTCATCAATATATTATAGGTCTCAGATATATACAGAGCCTGTCTCTGATTGGCTGAAGCACCAAACAGATCATTGCAGCATCCCATAATCCCCTCTGTTTCAGCCCTGTTTCAAAAGTGCTAATTCTCTGTCTGTTACTTTAGATGAAAATAAGGAGCCCCTCCCCACGCCCCTCTGAGAGATATTTGGTTAAAAATAACTCAATGGTGCTCTAGGAGGAGATTCATGTGATAAGGGGGGGGGGGGTTACCTTGGTTGGTGATTGGCTAATGGTTACTCAAGCCAAAAAATCATGACATCATAAAGTGGCCAAAATCTGATCAGCTCATTTTCAGACAGGTTTTTATAGAAATGGATCAGGACAAAAAGAGAGAGAATCTTTTTTCCTGAAACTTTCAGAATCTCTTGACACAGAGGGGACACATGTTGATGTAGAAGAGACATGGAGAAGAGGGGACACATGTTGATGTAGAAGAGACATGAAGAAGAGGATTTTGCATAATAGGTGACCTTGAAAGTATTGTCTTGTTTTCCATTTAATTTAGTTAGTTACACAGCTTATGTAAAGCACTTTGAATAGAAATATGCTATATAAATACGCTAACCCTAACCTTACAGACAACCTTTCAAGATATACTGAGTTGTTGACATCCTTTTTTAACCCCACCATGCTGAGCAGCCCATGAAGGTCCTCGCTCTGTTTCTCGGGGTCCGCTCTGGTCCCCGGGGGAATGTGGACCTTACGGGACGGGGCGGGACCTCCTCTGTTGCCTTTACTGCCCTGACGCTCCAGCTTAGCGTGGCTGCCCAGCCCCAGCCTCTGGATGTGGTCTGAGAGAGGGGCTCCGTCCAGACCCCCCACTGTGGAGTCCATCTGCAGGCCGTTCAGGGACTACAGAGCAGAGGACGTTATTTATATAGCAACTTTCATGCTTGACGCAAAGTGCTTTACAGAGCATGACAACAAATCACAATAACAAATTAGGAACATAATTAAAATATGTAAAAACAATAAAACATTAAAACATGAACAGTGAACAAGTATTTAAAAAAGAAATAGAAATAAAGAAGATTAGACAGCATTTCTATATAATTATTATTATTATTATTAACTTATTTCCAAAATAAATGTGTTAAATAAAAGTAAAGTAGGGAGACATCGGTGCAAGTAAAATGCAGAATTATATCAACTATAATTATTAAAAATAGAAAAAGATGACACAGAATGTCAAATTAAATACTGTACAGTGGAATAAAATGCTTCTTAAAGTAATAATATATAAATATGTCAACTGTATACAGACGTATGTACTATAAACATGTAAGTAAACAGTCCTCTAGTCTTTGGTATCAAACTGTCTCCGAGTTTGTCCAATTGTACATAAGACAAACTCTCACTATATACTAATTTATATAAATAGTTATCACCTCAATAAACCGTATTTAATTTTGTCTTAATTTACATTATATATGTATATAGACTTTTTGCACTACTTTTTATTTTGTATTTTTGTACTTTATTGTATGTGTTGCATTGTTAGAGGAGCTCAGGTCAGAAGATGTGCATTGCCATTTCTACACTAGCTTTGTGCATATGACAATAAAACCTTTGAATCTTTTTTAATCTTGAATCTCACCTTGCTCTTCCGCTGGCTGGCCTGCAGGGGGCGGTGCATATTGCGACGCATCATCACAGCTTCATCTGGAGAAACGCATCCTCGGTTCAGAAGCTTATAACCGTTCCCATGGCTCCCCCCGTTTCCAAAGACATCCCTAGTTGTGGACACGTTTGCCGCCATTGCGTGATGTGACGCTGAGGGGCCTTTGGGGCACTTCACGAAGGCGATGTCGATGGAGGAGTCCGAAGAGCCGGAGGAGCAGCGGTCGAACATGGAGACATCATGAAGTCTGTCCTCCTCGTAGAGTCTCTCCATCCCCGGGGGGTCTGGAGGCAGGAGGAACTCCCCGAGGGCGTCGGCCAGAGCGGAGCCAGGTACAGCCTGATGGAGGTCTGCAGGTCTGGAGGGGAGGCGGTGCTCACAGGACCTCCCCTCACTCTCAGGGATACTGCCAAGACCTGAAAGCCAGACAATGGTTGACTGATTAACTAACGGGTCAAATGCCCCTTATTGACATGGGTTGCATGTCTTTCTGATGAATCCTTCATGGCATTCACAAGGAGACATTATGACATTATGAAAACAGGTCCACAAAGCACACAGATATAACATGGGGCAGATTAAAGGGGTACCAAATTGCTTTGTGTACCCAGTTTTGTTGACCCAAGACATCAAGGTCTGTGCCTTTGAGTCAAGGTTGTGTCCTTTAGCAAGAGCTCTAGGAAGGGTTCAAACAAAGTACTTAACATTACGTTTTGTCTGAACATGTCTGATGGTTTACGTATTTAAATGTCTCCCAAATGGCGACATTTGAAGCTGGGCGACAAGCCTGTCCTCATATAGAGGGTCAAAACACAATTGATCGTACACATGGCACGCTTTTGGACAGTCTTGCACTTAATTGTACACACTTCAATCATACCGACACCTGCCAAGATCAACCGAACAAAGCTCCGAACAATCCTGTTGATGCCCAGAAGTATCAAGTCAAATCAATCAGAATCCACATAAAGATTATATTCAAGAGCTTCTGAGACCACAGACCTGTTGGTTTGTGGTTCTGTGAGTCCAGCTCGGGGTTGAAGTATGTGAGCTGTGAGGGCCACTCTGTGTCGTAACAATGAGTTTCACGATCCAGCTCCCATTCCTGGAAACGATGAGACTGGATCTGATCCAGGAGACGCTGCTTGCTCCGCTTCACCTGGTTGGCGTGTTCTCTGTGAGGGATAGACGATTCATAGAAGAGGAGTCATCAGAATCAGAATCAGAATCAGAATCCCTTTATTAGTCCCACAGAGGGGAAATGTACATTGTTACAGCAGAAAAGAGCCAAAGACAGCTTAATCAACCCTGTTTCCAGACAGCAGAAAGCTCTGATAAACCTACTGTATGTTACCTGCCTGGCAACAAATAAGTAGTTAGCCCACTACCTAATAAATAATAACAAAAATACTCACAACATGGCACTGTTGCAAGGGTACGGTGAGCCAATGTTGTTAGCTTGAATCCCACTTTCCACTGTCTTTAACAGATGTTTCATGGTAGACCTGCAGCACAGAACACCATATTTTGAAGGTACTAACAGTAAGAATAGGCTGTGTTTGACTTCTGAAGCATGCGTGTTATGTTGTTTGTTTTGTAGAGCGGCTATCCTGACCTCTTGACCTCCTTGCGGTTGTGCAGCAGCAGCAGCTCCTGGTTGTGATGCAGCAGGTGGTGGTACTGGGTCGTGAAGGACCTGAACTGCTGGATGCACACCAGCAGCAGGTAGTAGTCTGGGTGCTCTGCTGTGGTCTGCCTCAACAACCCCTACACACACACACACACACACACACACACACACACACACACACACACACACACACACACACACACACACACACACACACACACACACTTTATGTTCCGCAGATGCTGTCTCAGACTCATTACTATAAATGAAATATTATACATTTTGTTCTGTCGCCTGCTCTATTTAATGTTTGTTTATTTATCTTAATTTATATTGTTTGTGGTTGTTCCTTTTTAAAATTCAGATTTGTACTCTCTGAATTGGGTAGCTATAGTAACCCTGCACTTAATTAATGAGCTATTGTAATTTTATGGTAATTTAGTTATATTAAAATGTTTGATATTGCAGAGAGAAGATGGTCATTCTTTATGAATGTATCCTATTTAAATCGCCTTACTACTACATATATGCTTTGTGTTCGATGAAGTTGAGTGTGTTGATCTCACCTGCAGCAGCAGCAGATACTCGGGGATCCTCTGAACCGGCTGGAGGAGCAGAGTGTGCAGCGAGGGCCTGGATTCATCCCCCATTATTTCACTCTGAACGCACCGTGCGACCAATCAGAGCAAAAGAGTCAATCAATCAGGATGGAAAGACAAAACCAATGCAGCATGTATGACCAGTGAGACTTAATGAAGCTGTTTCTGTGGCCCTTGCACACTAACAGAGTTCGGCCAGATGTTTTAGTTAACAAATTCGGAACTTCCCGTACTGTCATGTGATGAGTTTTATACATTTCTTATGCTCTCTGCACATGAATTCCTTCTCTTACGCTTTACAGTATCATGCCCTGCCTGGTCCTTTCACATTACTGTACTTCCTATACTGATTTGTTTTCGTGTTACCTCCAGGAAGGCAGAAGTTTTCATGGAGCTGGAGGCGAGCATGTTGACGACCGTCACGCAGTCTGGGAGCTCCTTCAGGTAGGACACGTAGAAGTCCAGGAAATCACTCTGTAAGGGGACAGAGAGAAATAATGTAGCTTGTATTCATGCACAATCCACACTCATTTCCAGCTGTTGTCCAGGTTAATCACGACTTATTGCAGGTCTTTTCACTGAAAGCTAATGTCATTGTTTTATGTAATTCACTGCCAGGCTCCCTTGTAAAATAGATATTGAATGTCAATGGGAAATACTTGTAGTTAAATCAATACACATTTTAATGTATTTCAAATTACAACCCTCTGTTTATTGGCTAGATAAGATATGTTTTAGCAACATTTCTTGCGTACATTTAATTTTAAAGTCCATACAATAGAACAAAATAAACCATTATAACTAAATACCTTTCAAATAAAAAAATTCAAATAAATACAAAAGTTTAATTAATTCTTGATAATGTACATTAACAGTTTGAGGTCCTTTTAGAAACAATAAAGGTAAAAAAACTGTAAAAGCTTTTAATTAGAGGATTCCCAAATTGTGTTTTAATCTATTTCCTTCCTAAAGCTCTCAGGCTGTCAACGACCCACAATGCATTGTAAAACTGCTTTATTTGTTCTAAATAAGAATGTGTTCCTACCAATTACCTAATTTCCTCTCATTCATTTAGAGTCAACACATTGATTTTAATAGAATAGACTCATTAGCTCCAGTGTCTGCTTTTGGTTTGCCGTTGGGTTTGGTTTTTGCCATTAGCACCTTCCTAATATAATTAAACATTTTGTAAAGTTCTTAAGCTAAGAAGCAGACTCCTTTTTAGATATTAATTATATTGTACAGTGATAATAAGAATCATGTTGTCTTTGAACCACAGCTGTATCCCTGCTCCCATCATGGCCTCGCTGGAATTTGACATTTCTCTTTCAGTCCGTCATGGCTGCCAAACTATTCAGATTCATTATACACAGCCGGTCATAAGACCAGACCTTTTGACCCGTCCACAGTAAATAGCCTGGGACGGCGCTGTGGCTTCTGAATGTCAAGTTCTGATTTACAAGCAAGCAAAGTCGACATTATTTGTGTTATATGGTTTTTTAAATATAAACAGATATAAACATTTCTAGAGATGTTCATGTTGAGTTGTTATTGACACTGTGTCAGACAACAAAGGCTGATTCAACTCTATGTTCATTGTGGAGGCTGTTGTTTTAGAAGTAAGGTTGTGTTGAATTGAATAATACCACTTGTCTAGTGGCCAAAATAATAAAAAAAAAATGAAATATTATGAAGAAATTCAGTTGCAGGGTGGTTACAAGTTGATAGGTGGTTTTGATTCAAGACAAGTCAGGTTTTTTAGGTAAAATGTATCCTGTTATTTGTATTTACTTGCCCTATTTTAACTATTTTGTCTGTTTCATTGTGTTGCACTGTTGGAGGAGCCTGTGACCTAAGATTTTCAATGATATATCTACACTGTGGCTATGTACAAATGACAATAAAAGCCTTGAATCTTCAACAAAGGGTGGAAATGCTTCTGTAAGCATACCATTTTCCTTACAGCACACCAAAGAGCCCGTAAACAGACACTGTACTGTTGCATCAACCAAAGCTCACACAAGGCTCTTTATGGTCTTACATTTTGACCTCACAACAGTGAAATCCATACAGTAAAATCCATAGTGTACATACTTGAGTTTGTGGTTTACCTCTTTGCTGGTGAGCCTCATGAACACATCCCCCATGATGCCTTGCCACTGGCACTTTAGCACACGTTCCTGCAGAGTATGAAGAAGCTCAAGGTGCTGCTGGATCAGAAACCTCAACGTGCTGGGAAACGGACTGAAGACAGCGAGAAGGAGAGAAGACATGGAAGACATGATTTATAGAGAATCCTTTCTTTGCTGCTTAGAAAAATAACAACCTGAAACCAAGAAACCAACATTGAAACATTCCTCATTAAAGAAAGCAATATTTTATCTTCTATCTAAATAACATTGTGCATACAGTTCACAATTGTAAACATCCTTCAACGTTGTACGGTCATGTAATTTACTTTAACTTTCTGACAATTATTCGGGTGACTGACATATGGCAGCAGACTATATCGGATTAAAACAAATGTAATCATTTACAAGTACCATTCGACCCAGTTTAGCATGTAGCTTCTCATTGGTACTCATTGAGAACACGTGTGCTGTGCAGTGATTACATTAGAGAGCTGCGTGGTGTAGTCTTTTTAAAATAGTATCCTCTCTGTCTCACCGGTGCTATAACCTGCTTTTATTTAATTAGTCTATTTCCTGTTATGCCCTCTGAAATTAGATCCGCAGCCACTCCTGGAATAGATCTCGGTGTTGATCTGTTTGTGTTCTTTAGAGAAAAGATAGATATGACTTCAGGCTGTGATTTTTATTGAGTTTAAGGCTGGACGTTAAAGGTCAGCGTTGTCTGGGTCAATCTGGGTTTCCAAAGGTTGTGTGTGGACGTTCTAAATGTTCATACAAATGTTATATACTGAGAAAAAGTGGCCATTTACATCCTTATCCATTATTGGTTCAGTTCAATAAAGTATGTTTTGGATTTCCAAGTAAGATTTTTAGGCTTTTTTTTCAAACTGGGTTCAGTAGTATTCGTGTTTAAAGGCTTACCGTTTGTCTTTGGAGGTGGGAGCTTCTGATCCATTGAAGGAGATGTTGGCCTTCAACAACAGAGACAGGTGGGACACATACACTCTCTCTGACTCCAGCAGCTCCAGAGCCACTCTCTGCCTCTTATCTGCACACACACACAATTAAAGTTTAAACTATGTTGAGGTAGATATAAGTCATAACGTTTAAATTAAACTGGTTAGCTCCTTTTGTTTTTTTTCGTAGCCCAGTGGTGATGAAGCTCACTATCACGCAACAATTGGCATCAAAGACGAGCCAACAACCGATAGTAAGTTGAGTTTTACTCCGGTCCCGGATATTAGACTTCAAACAGATGAAGAGGATT
>CM062278.1:24577179-24649679 GCA_031216635.1 Dissostichus eleginoides
GGTTACAGGCAAAATCATTTGCACCGGAGTTCAAGACAAATATCTCGTGCCACAGGAGTCAAGGTTAGGATAGAAAGGTTTAGGAGGATTCCTCAGTCATGTGAAAGTGCTACACATGCCGATCCTTTCAGATAAGAGATTCATCCAACTACACGCAAGAAGAAGCATCAGCTTAATGTTCCTTAACTTCTTAAATTTGGATCTTCTTGTGACTTGTGGTAACTGTAAGTCTCTATGACTTCTATTCATTGTAAACGGAGCGTCTCCGGCAAGTGTTTCCTGGTGGAATCAAGTCATTTCCACAGATAAAAAGCTGCTTGGAAGTTGTAGTGTTCATGATTGGACTGCTAGAGCAAAAGGAATTAATATTTATGATGGATTTTTCCTTTAGATGCAGTTCAGTTTGGGACAGTTAGCTAGTTGTATGAAGCACAATCCTGGTGTTTGTTGTGGAAATGGTTGACAGGTTGAGACTGCCGTCAACATTGCCAAAGGTCATCTGAATACGTACTTACCATATATTATCATGCATAATTGACTAGGCCTGCAGGCACAATGTACAATATGTATTGCTTAACATTTCCTAACTGTGACATCAAGAGAAGGAACAGTGTGCGGTGTTATTATTTATTTTAAACGTGTCTTTTTGCTATTGGCCTCAGTTGTTGCAGTCAAGATGTAAACATTAAGTTACAGTGTCTGAGCGTGGTAATTAATAAACCACAAAAGTGTTTAATTCATTACCACTGGGAAACAAGGAGGATGTGGTGCTGTGATCGCAGCAGTGATAGGAAAACACATGATGTTCCTCGCAGCTCCTATTGGAACATGATTTAAGTTAATTTTCCATCGACTCTAATAATAAAGCATTAAATAATGCCTAGAGACACTGTACATTGAAAGCAGTAAACATGGCAGAAAGCATAATGCAGATTCATTTAATGTCTAGACAGTATGATTGGATTTTTTTAACCAAGTCAACTTTCTTGGCCAGAACCTGTTGCATTTGAAATAATCCATGTGCAAATAAAGCAAATATTTGTTCACACAAGATAACTTTTTGGTACCTTTTTTTATATTTTATTGTCTAAAAGGTTTTGAGAGAAATTATGCAACTTTTCTTATCTGTTTAGTCATTTTCAAATTGACAAATTCATCAACTTTGGACCTCTGAAGTTGTTTTTAGCCAATTTGCAATGTTGGTTGACATTTTAGTGACTAAACAATTGATTGACTGAAATAAATACTTAACAATAGAACCCATAACTATCATAACATGCAGTGACTATTAGATACAGCCCAAGTACAAACCAGCAGCCTGTTCTCCAAGTTTCACAAAAGTAACTAATAAACTTTTTTTTTTGCGCCTGTTTTACCTTCTGACACGCCGTCTGTCATGTCTTCTGTTTTTCCATTCTCCATGTTTAAGTATCCGGTCGGGTCTGGTCCAGTGTATTTCACAGCTATCTGATCCTGTAGTCCTTATCCAGCGCACAATGACTTCAGTCCGCTGCTCTGACTTGTGCCTCTCCTCTGAACCACCCTATCTTCTGCTGTGAT
This sequence comes from Dissostichus eleginoides, assembly GCA_031216635.1. Classification (NCBI taxonomy): domain Eukaryota; kingdom Metazoa; phylum Chordata; class Actinopteri; order Perciformes; family Nototheniidae; genus Dissostichus; species Dissostichus eleginoides. The sequence continues at coordinate 24,578,740 of CM062278.1, forward strand.
CACTCACTTTCTCTCCTCCAAAGCATGTGAGTCCTATGATTTCCCTTTGGCACAAACAGGCCCTTGTCCTCAGAGAGTTAGAGACAGGAGGGTAATATCAGGAGGAGTTAGAGAGAGACATTTGTTCATCAAACAGACTCATATTGTTGCTAACTCATTAGATGTAAAGAGGCGTGACTGGTTGATTAGTGCTGCTGTGTATCATCCTTATTAAAACAGTGCTTGAAATTGATATTACAGATATTGCAGCGGGTACAAGTGAATCTATGCTGGTTGTGCCTGCAGTGGAGAATTTCACAGTAGGCGAGTGCCATTAAAGTGTCAAAGCTTGTTTGTATTTGCAGTGTCCAGTGTTTTACTTTTCAGAGTATGTGTTGTTGGATATGTCCTTAGGACACGTGAACTTTTATATGTTTTCTATTGTCTAATTTTTCCTCTTTGATGCCTTATTCCAAATAAATGTATTTGACTTGCATAAGCTGCAGGGAGAGGTCCCATTACCAAACAATCAACAGTGGGTTTGAAGCTTGAGGGCAGTGCTAAAAACTTGAACACACAATAACATTATAAGAGCAACAGAGCCACATCATCTTTTAATGTTGTGTTTTCAGCTACTAGATAGATGCAGGTCCAATACTCCCTCTCCATTAAGTTTTTTTATCCATAAATTCTGGAGAATTATTTCAGGTCTTTAACAGCTAAATGCTACAGGAGGCCGAGGAGGAAAGAGTCCAGAGAGGTAAAACTAAAATATCTCCAGCTAACCGAGCAAGCTAACATTACCATTGCCTGTAAGGGAGGCTCATTTCGGGGAACATATGTCTCAAAGCTGTTTAATGTGGAGAAAAAGCTTAAATGGAACATATTTTAACTAATTGTTTAATTTTACGTGTTTAACTCATCGCAACTCTTTGTTTACACAGCAAAGAGTCAATAGTGATAAGTTGAACACCTGCACCATAATTAAATGTGACCTATGATACAACACGAAGGAATCTTCTAAAAATGCCCAATTATTTCAATTTCCACATATATAAACATGTCTAATTTACAGTTGGATTTTGTTGCAAGGTGCATCTGATATTTAATTCATTTTCCATACCCAACCTGTGCCTTTGTCACAAGTTTTAGGGACAATCCGTTCTGAGCTTTTGTCACAAGACACACCTAATGTGCACTTGAGCTTTGAGTCATGTCATGAGTGCATACTTAGAGAGTTATTTAGATACAAAAGGTTCCTAAAAAGTTTGGCAAAGTCTGGATATGCAAGTTGAAACCCTGAGAAACAGTCTATGTTGGTGTAAAAGTGTACTGAGAATCCATTAAGGCATAAATGTATTATGTTAAGCATGGCAAGCTGCCAGATAAGAAGACTAAAGCTGGTTGTGTCATTATATTTTCAAATGACTGAGAGAGAAGGTGCTTTTCTTTTACTGTGCAAAATATAGTAGCAGTGTTAACCATAATGACACTTTATCTAATAGCACATTATGCAAAAGAGACTCATTGCTATCACTATGTTCTTTCTTAAAAATCTTTATTTAGCTGCTAACGTTGTCTGTCCATCGTTTGGTACCTAGCAGATAGCAATCTCATAATTTGTGCTTAGTATAGTGTCTTTCAGCTGCTTGAAACAATGTAAATTAGAACATTAGAGTGAAGCAAAACTGTAAAGTTTGCAGGCTGTAAAATGAAAAACTCTTACATGGGACCCCTTTCACATTACACACAGTGATCTGGCAAATTGTTGATTAACAACAATTATTCAGAGCAGCTTTGAAGTAGTCTGCTACTTCACCAGGAATCCATCATTTAATTTCAAGTACTACTCTTTAATATATTATCTGTAGTTACTGCAAAATGTGATTTTCAACATGTCATCTTTCAGGTCTTCTCCCTCTCCTATAGGAGAATAAAATCCGATAATATATTTTTTGCAATGTTTTCTTCATAAAAGGTTAGGTCAAAGGTCAGGTTCAAAGCAAGGGGGACGCCTGCAGTGCAGACCTTTAAACTTGCTTCTTAAACTGATTTAAAACATGACAAATGGCTTGTCAAGGACTTGTCAATAGTAGGTCAAGATAAAAGACTTGTATAATTCAGTTTTTTAGAACCTAACATCCTCAACACTTTAACTCAGATGTCGTCCACGTGATTTGTTCTTTGATGTCTCTGATGTTTAGTGTTTCAGAGACTTTATAACCAAAGCCCCGTGGCTGACAGAAGCCTGTCTGTCTCTCTGTCCATGTTGGTAGGTCACTGTTGTAGAAGTCTGTCTGCTCATATGTGTCTGTCTCTCTTCATTTCTGCAGCATGTTTCTCTCTTTGTTTCCGTCTCTCGTCTGCGGTGGCGATGATAAAGCCCAGAGACAAACAGCTGAGCCGCCTCAAAGCTGTGTTTGAAGGTTACATCATTCCCACACATCATCTGATTTCAGTGGTTACATGTGAGTTTTTGCAAGAAGAATGTAGGCTACCGTCAGTTTCTGCCTGTTCTAAAAAACAAAACTAAACAAAACTTGCTCTTCAAGAAATGTGTTCGTGGAAAATGATGATTTCCTCAATAAAGCCTGGAAATCACATTACTAAACAACTGTAACAAAATAAATACAAAACCCTTTTATTATTGTCTATTATTGAATTGTACTCTGTGGGGAATGCAAGGTTGACACCAAAAGCCTGTAAAAGCATTAGGCCTAACTGTCTTTTTTGTACACACATTTTTTTTTATTGGGTGGGAGCAAAAACCTCAGATATAAAAAGTGGTCCAAGAATAAGCAAGGGTATTTTATACAAACAATGCAAATTAAATAAAAAATAAAAAGATCAGACAAGGAACTTGCAGACAGTTTCCAAATGGCAAACAGATAATCATAATAAGCGGGCAGTTGTCTAGGTTCATGGCCTGAGTCTAATATAATTAAATAAAACCACGAACAATGAGTAGCACAATGGTAGAAAGGTCAGTAGGCCTACTCCTTCCTTTCTTTTTGAGAGTTGAAGTCGGTTGCTCAAACAAGATGGACACAATGTTATGTTTTCATATAATTCAACACTCATACAACAAGACCATCATGAGTCGCCTCTATAGGACAAAGGGTCTCATGATAAAGTATGAAGATATTGTAAGTGAAAAATACATATAATGTTTAGCAAAAAGATTTAATTTTGAGAACCACAGATAATAATAATAATAATAAAGCTTTATTTATATAGCACTTTGCATACAACACATGCAGCTCAAAGTGCTTTACAAAATGACAAGTTAAAAACAAACAACAAGAAATTCCCCTCAGATTATTTAAGAACTTTAAAAGGTACATGCAGCAGATATAACATTTGATGAGGTCAATAGATACATGGAGGTACAATGTATGACAATACAAATAAAATAGAATAAAATAAATAATGGTTTCACTCTGACAGATAAGACCAAAGACAACTGAGTCGATTCAACAATATAAAATATAAAACCCATAAAATGTTTCCCCGCACAAATACTTCTACAACTTTTTCCTACTTCCGGTCCCGTGGCCCTCGTCACGTGACGCGGGTTATCTTGTGACGTGTAGTCGAGCCGGAGCTTTTGTTGTTGTTTTTCTGGGATGCAGTAGACCCGAGTGGACCCAGTTTTACTGTAAAATGGAGCGGTACGGGTCGGACACGGAGAGGGACGATACACCGCTGCTTCAAAGGGCCGAGGAGGAAAGAGTCCAGAGAGGTAAAACTAAAATATCTCCAGGTAACCGAGCAAGCTAACATTACCATTGCCTGTAAGGGAGGCTCATTTCGGGGAACATATGTCTCAAAGCCGCGCTGTTTAATGTGGAGAAAAAGCTTAAATGGAACCTATTTTAACTAATTGCTTAATTTACGTGTTTAACTCATGGCAACTCTTTGTTTACACAGCTAAGAATCAATAGTGATAAGTTGAACACCTGCAACATAATTCATTGGACTTAATAACCTATGATACAACACGACGGAAGCCTCTATAATTGCCCAATGATTACAATTTCCACATATATAAACATGTTGGATTTTGTTGCAAGGTGCATCTGAATATTTAATCCATTTTCCACACCCAACCTGTGCCTTTGTCACGAGTTTTAGGGACATCCGTTCTGAGCTTTTGTCATAAGACACACCTAATGTGCACCTGAGCTTTGAGTCATGTCATGTTTGCATACCTAAAGAGTTATTTAGATAAAAACGGTTCCTAAAAAGTTTGGCAAAGTCTGGATATGCAAGTTGAAACCCTGAGAAACAGTCTATGTTGGTGTAAAAGTGTACTGAGAATCCATTAAGGCATACATGTATAATGTTAGGAATGGCAAGCTGCCAGATAAGAAGACTAAAGCTGGTTGTGTCATTATCTTTTGAAAATGACTGAGAGAGAAGGTGCTTTTCTTTTACTATGCAAAATATAGTAGCAGTGTTAACCATAATGACACTTTATCTAATAGCACATTATGCAAAAGAGACTCATTGCATGTAGAAGGTATAGTTATTGAAACAAATGGGGCATTATGTCAAAATTAAATCCACTTAAACATCAATTTGGTCTGTCGAATGAGAATGAATCTGTAATGACTTTATTTTAAAGATGTATATATTGTAGCCAGTGATTAACATTGTCACTGTCATAATAAAGAGTAAATGCATGCTATGTGTTATTCTTTTTTCAATGATTAATAACATTTGTCAATAGATTAATTCACAGCCTAATCTTAGTTTGGTTGTATTCAGTACACATGTAAATATATATCGTCATTTTTCTCTATAATGTGTGATAGAACTACAGCTAACATCATCCTGCAAACAGTCATTATTATTTTTCTCTCTCTCCCTGCAGCCCCAGCATGCGGCTCATCGCGCTATGGCCTGGCTCTTCTCTCCTCTTTTGGTTTCTTTGTGGTCTACTCCTTGCGCGTGAACCTCAGTGTAGCGATGGTGGACATGCTGAACAACACCCAGTCCAACACAAACCACAGCAGCTCAGTGTGTCCGGCTCATGCCAACCCTCCACGGCCCAAACACAACCACACGGTGAGTAAGAACAGAAACGCAGCTGAGTCAAAAGAATAATTAAAACTGGTTCAAAATGTCCTTGGAGCTGTATTGCACATAAGAGCATTTCCTTGATTTGTTAAAGGTGGGGTAGGTCTGTTTGAGAAACCGGCTCGAGATACACTTTTTGTTATATTCCATGGAATGCTCTTAACATCCCGATAGCAATGAATATCTTAAGTGCTTTGACAAAAAATCCATTAAAAAATGTCATCTGTGGAAGCCGTAGTGCTGTAAAAAGCACCACCAATCATTTTAGCTAAAATAACTGGATGGCCTACCTGCCTGTCAGCTTCCATCTGTGCACAAACTTACCTCGTGCCCTCATTAGTCATGTGCGCGTTCGTGTGTGTTGGAGGAGGGGCTCTGTAAGGAAGTGGCAGATTTTTTCCGGTTGTGTATTTTCAAATTCTAGCGCACTCGAGCTGGTTTCTCCAAAATGACCTACCCCACCTTTAAGTCCTTTTTGCAGATAAGAACGATTTAAGTGGCACAAATAACTACATTTTCTGCCTAAAAAGACTTTAAAAAAGTAAATCCAGTCCAGCTGCAAGTAGTAAGTAAGTGCCCACTGCAACAGCAGCTCAATTCATAATTTTCACAACTAGTACTGCTTTAAGATTGTTATTGTTACTCATCCTTGTGTGTTCCTATGTGGCCATTTAGAGACAAATAGTTTAATTAAAGTTGAAAGAGCACACACGATCACACCCATTTCGGACAGTAAAACCCTTGTTGTCGGTCTGGAAAAATGTGTTTCCCTATTTGTCTGCCTGGAAAAACTGTAATCATTACTGGATAATGAGATTTATAAGTTGACATCTGATGATTAGTAATTTGTCCTGGGAAAATAGAAATTGGTTTCAAACCGCATTTAGGACTGATGCACAAACTAAGCTTTTCAATCTTTCAAACTGAACAGTTGAGTATATGACAATGACCCGCCCCTCCTCACAGTCTGTGAAGGTAACAAAAGGCTGCTACAATCATCCAGAAAGGCTCTGCATTATTGTCAGAACAGTTCTGCAGAGATGCTGTTATTTTGTTGGGTAACCTTTTGCTTCTTATTGAGAAGCTGTGTTGATGGTCGCTTCTTTACAGACAGACATAACAATGCATGGACAAAATCAACAACGTAAATGTTGACCATACTTGCCCTTTGTTGTTGACTGTGTTTGACTGTCCTGCACCTAACAACTATTTTCACAATTGTATAATCTGTCAATTAATTGTCCCAACATTTTTGTAAAATATTGAGTGATGGTGACATCTTTACATGTCTTGTTATTCCTTTTGAAAATCCAAAGATATTCAGTTTCAATTCTATAAAACAGAGAAAAAGCAGGAAATCTCTATATTTGAGGCCAAAACAATGACATTTCTTGCTATATTTGCATGAAGAAATAGGTATTTTTTCTCTCTGTCGATTAGACTCTAGAGGACTAGTTGTAGTGTGTGTTCATGTTAGAGGTGAACTTTAAGATGATTGTAAAAACTGGAACATAAAGTAAAGAGAGCATCAGACGGATGCTACAAGTACAAACCGACTGTTGAAGTAACATGTGCACACAAGCAGTACAACTGTGTTCAGTCTTTAACACATTTGATCAAACTAAACTTCCCCCCCCCTACAGGCCAGTGTGTATAACTGGGACTCTGAGACCCAGGGCTGGATCCTGGGCTCCTTCTTCTACGGATACATCCTCACACAGATCCTCGGGGGATACCTGGCCGGCCGCTGGGGCCCCAAGTGGCTGATGGGATTGGGGATCCTGGGAACTGTATTTTTTACGCTGCTCACCCCTGTGGCTGCTGACCTGGGCGCAAAATACCTCATCGCTGTCAGGGTGCTGGAAGGGATAGGAGAGGTAGGTTGTTTCATTACTAAAGAAACACAGGGTTATACAAAACATTGTGGGGAAATGTATACCATGAGCTGTAGTGGATTCAAATACAAAATGTGCTTTAAATGTCCTTTTAAAATGCATCTATGAGCACCCATAATCTTAATGGAGTTATAGACACACCTACAGCCACACCAGATACAGCGATGGTTTGCATGGCTTCTTATGTTTGTCTTCAGGGAGTGACGTTCCCTGCCATGTACACCATGTGGGCGGCCTGGGCCCCCCCGCTGGAGAGGAGCCGCCTGCTCACTATCTCCTACATCGGTAAGACACACACACACACACACAAACACACACACACACACACACACACACACACACACACACACAGGGGTACAATGTTAACACAAAGGGAAACGTTTCTATTTATGCAACACAGTATGAAACAGTAGAATTGGGTTTTAACTGCCTTAATATTCCTTTAACAGAATCGTGATATATTAGCTTTCCAACTAATTGTTTAATAAGTTGATAAATAGAAAAACATTGTTGATATTAGATTAAAAGCACAAAAATAGATTTGGTTATTGAAGCGTTTTAACTTTTGGACACAAAACAATTTGAAGATATTTTCCACTATTTTCTGAGTGATTTTTTTGTACTTACCAATGACTCACTCATTTCAAAACAACAACAACATATTAACTTACAATAAAATTCATGCTTAAAACATCCTTAGTTCAAGGCAATGTAGGCTCTAAATGATTAATCTCTCCCTCACCATGTGTAGAGCAGGGTATGACATCTCACCTCATCATCAGACATATCATTTTTAGTGTCTACCTCTCACTTTCTGTATATTCATCATTCGTAAGTGACTCTGTGCATTCAGACCGCTGCAGGATACAGATGTTTGTCTTCTCTCTTCCTCCCCAGGAGCCCAGCTGGGGACGGTCGTATCTCTTCCTCTGTCTGGACAAATCTGCTTCTACCTGGACTGGACCTACGTCTTCTACGTATTCGGTAAAACATCTGGGGGTTTCACTAGTGTAGGGTAGGAGGGGGGTTCCTTTGTTGCTGACTTTCCCTCCACCAGAAATACATTGTTTTATTTCCATATTTTGATTTTATTTGTGAGTGATTTAACACATTTTCCTGATTTCTATTTGGGTTTTGATGAGCTTCAACTTTTCTTTGTGTTGTGGTTTTTGCATTGATTTCAGAATATGAGCAACTTTTTATCATTGATGAATTCCTTACTATTCTATTTCCACGTGATGCATTAAGACAGAAAACCATTGTCTAGTAAGATGTTAGATCATGAAAGTGACATCAGGAATAATCGGATAAGAAACACCTTATTGAGTTAACATCTCAGACGATGTCTCATCTTGTCTAATTAGGTAAGTGTAAATAAAAAATGGTCTAATGTAGTCGCTGCAGGTCTAGATTATGGAGTCTCTGGAGTATTTCCCTGACGTCAAGCAGCCTCTCCATTGATTAGTCAGAGATGGGTTTTTTTCCTTTAACACTTATCCTCTAATCCTCAGACGAGCTGTTTCCAGTGTCTGCTCCTTTGTTCCTCTTTGGCCGGTGGAAACGATGAGTTAGCAAGTTTGAGAAGAAAATGTGCTCACGGATGGTAAAATAAGTCCTGCTTAATTGACTGGCTTGCATTCCTGGTGAACAAATGCCACTGCCACTAGTTAACCCCATTTATAAACCACAGGGCAGATGCAAGCAGATTTATATTACACAGTTAAAGAAGGGGAATCACTTATTTTAGTTTCATGAAACTGACAAACACAGTGCCTTCTTCCACCATCATTACAAGTGTGTGTGTGTGTGTGTGTGTGTGTGTGTGTGTGTGTGTGTGTGTGTGTGTGTGTGTGGTGTGTGTGGTGTGGTGTGTGTGTTGTGTGTTGTGTGTGTGTGTGTGTGTGTTGTGTGTGTGTGTGTGTGGTGTGTGTGTGTGTGTGTGTGTGTGTGTGAAACTGACGAACACAGTGCCTTATTCCACCATCATTACAATCCTGTGTGTGTGTGTGTGTGTGTGGAAACTGACGAACACAGTGCCTTCTTCCACCATCATTACAATCCTGTGTGTGTGTGTGTGTTGAAACTGACGAACACAGTGCCTTATTCCACCATCATTACAATCCTGTGTGTGTGTGTGTGTGTTGAAACTGACGAACACAGTGCCTTATTCCACCATCATCATAATCCTTGCACCTGCTGCCTACCTTGGATATTTAATGTGTTGAAGGGTTTATTTTGGATGAATGTTGACCTGCGTTAAAGTGTGTGTGTGTGTGTGTGTGTGTGTGTGTGTGTGTAGGCGCTATCGGCCTGGTGTGGTTCGTCTTGTGGACGTTTCTGGCCTTCGACAGTCCGAACACTCACCCACGGATCTCAGAGCAGGAGAGGCTCTACATCACCAACTCTCTGAAGAACGAGGTAACACCAGAATCAGACTCTGTGTCCAGAAATCAAGCTTTAAAAACAAGCCTTCGTAGATATGAGGAAAGGTTTCTTTTATTCACCTTTATAACTCTGGTTTGCAGGAAAAAAAATTATAATTTAGCAATTACTCAAAAAGAATGAAACACTGGTGAATGAACAGGTTACTGCATCAAATTTGATTAAAACTTAAAAATGTGACTCGGATTAAATAGAGTTCAATCAGGAGAGACGGTTTTGATGTAAGAATACATATTTATTGCCAGGAATACACAAATGAATGTAATGGAGTTTTGGCGATTAGGCCCCGTTGTGCGGGAGTATCATTCGGGAGGGTGAACCGATCCGATGAAACCCCCCCGGGGTCTAGAGACTGGTGGTGGTGAATGGATAGTTGGGTCGGTCTGAAGAGGAGCGGCTTAGCTTGACCCTGGATTCAGAGGGACAGGAGGGGGAAAGGGGGGGAGGAGGGTTGCGTCGAGTCACCTGGAATGACAGCTGTCAGAGGGGAGAGCAGATTTAAAAGGTTTAGCGGAGCGCTGTGATAGTTAGAGCGAAGTGATTGGTTAAGCTGGGGAGTGATACCCCTGATCACTTATTGAGAGGAGAGAGAGTAGTTACATGGAAATAGTAAATGAATGAGTAAAGACGGTCTTCCTGGTTGAACTTGCGCTGAGCTTCATTTTATTTAAAAAAACATATCCTTTTTTTTTTTTACTATTTCCTCTTCTCCTTTTTTTTGTTTGCAACGTGTTTGACAAATAAAATACCCACCAAAAAGTAACATTTATTTGATGAATTCTTTATTTTAATATATAGCTGTTATTAATATGTAAAAGTTCAGAAGATTATATCACTAATTGGTATTTAGAGATATCATTTGTTCTGTTCTTCACTCTCTTGTGAAGACAGTAGCAGCAGAGTGTTTCAGGCATTTCCTGCGCAGTACAATCATCAGATAGTAACGTTGCGTAACCTCGGTGTGACGCTGTGTTTTATTCTCTTATCTGTGTAACTCATCGGTGTCACAGCACTAGCAATGACTCTGCATTTTATTATCACATTCAGACGCTCGCTCATGACTCTTGACATCTTTATGAAGACACAGTGTCACAAAGTACAACTGTTGGATTCTTCTGCAGGGTTGTGAATTAAGACGCCAAGGAATACCTCGACCCCCCCAAATTTGTATATTAGTCACTCACCTCACTTTAACTCTTTAAGAAAACGTTGTTATTTTGCACGTCTCTACAGTGACAAAGAATCCTAAAACTGATACAAATGTATATATGAATTAAAAGTAAGTTAGGGTCATGTTCAACAACAGCAAACATATATCAAAACATCAATTTATAAACTCTGAAACAAGTCTGATTATTCCAGTCAGTCCCTACTTCCCACCAGCAGGGGGAGATAAAGCTAACAGAATAAAAAGAGCAATAGAGACCCATTGGAAGATAAACTGGCATGAGACTTTACAGGATCATAGAAGGCCTGTTTCCATTTATTCAGAGGTTATATAGACACGTCCTAGTGGTATAACTGGATTTATTTCTGTACATATGCAATGCAAATAATCACACAGCTGAAGGTTAAAAGTTAAATTGATCTTATTATACATCCATGGTTCTTCTGCTCTGACAGCCAGGCATGACGGTTAATCTGTGACGTTTCGCTCTCTCAAAAGTTGGGCCATTTTGTCTTCCTGCGCCAATGAGCAGCTCTCATAGGAAAGAACGAGACCCCGCCTCCCACGCTGTATCCAGTTCTTACTATACATCCATGGTACAGACAGAGAGATCGAAATGCCGTTTCCTAGTGATGGCAGTTTGACACTGAAGCTTCGAACGGAGCTTCAACCCTGGACTTCCTTTTCCATAGAAGCAGTGATTCGAAGCTTGCTTCAAATCACGTGACATATGACGTCAGAAGCAGCAACTGCTTCAAATCACGTGACATGTGACGTCCGAACCAGCAACTGCTTCATTTCCTGAATGAATCACTTGACTGGTTCGCGGTCCAATCACGCGATTCAATGCACTGCCGTGTCTCTATTCTGACAGGTGACAGGTTGAAACAGTTTCGAATTTGAGCGCTTCAACACTTTATAACCGCTCTAAACAATGCGCAATGTGTGGGTTGTTGTCGTAGTTTGCGTTGTTGCTGTTGAGTTGTTGTTGGTATTGCATTTGAATTGGATCATTATAGAGCAAGCCAGGAAGAAAGATAGGTCGTTCTGGCTCGGGAAACACTTCAAAATGTGAAGTTGTGAACAAAAAGACAATTATCAGTAATATAAAAACAGTTTAATTGTTTAAGGAATAGATAGCCCAGTGGATAGAGCCGGCGGCCTGAATGCTGTGATGTCCTCCGCGCAGCTGGTTCAAAGCCCGGAATGGATGAACTTTTAATCATTGCTTTTCAACTTTAATACTTTAATAACTGATAAAAGGCCGTCTCCGCCCAAAAAAATGTCCAGCACTCTCTAGTCTCTTCTCAATAACCCAATACAAACAATTATCAATCTTTAATTGCAAATAGAACATGATATTCAGTCTTAGTGTGTGTGTGCATCGAATATTTTTCAAGGCAAAGATACGTTAAACCCACTGCAGCCTTGCACTTCGCCAGGAGAGGTCGCTGTAACTGAAGCTTCGAGAAATGAACCTATTTCCGACACAATTGTCCAAGTGGTTCGATGCTTCATTCAAAGCTTCATTTTGCCATCACTGCCGTTTCCCACAATCCAAATATATATAAACATATGTATATCCTATATATTCACAACAGACACATTTATGCACACATTAAGACTTAAATAAAAGCACAACAATCAATATATACAAAATAACAGTCACTTCAATAACTTTGAGAAATGTGCATTAGTGTAAGATTGTCCATAGCAGCGTAAAAAGTGTCTGGTGCTGGATTTGAGTGTGTGTGTGTGTGGGGGTGTTAAAAAGAAATTACTAATCATTTGGCAATCTATCACATTTGATGCATTAATGAAGCGCTTTCTAATAAATCTGCTCTCTGTTCTCCACTTCCTGTCCCAGCTGTCCACCTCAGCAGGATACATCCCCTGGAGAGCCATCCTAACGTCCGGCCCGCTGTGGGCCATCGTGGTCGCTCACTTCTCCTACAACTGGACCTTCTACACGCTGCTCACGCTGCTGCCCACTTACATGAAGGAGGTGCTGGGGTTCAGCATTAAGCAGGTGAGGGCCACGTCACACACATTCATCTGTGGAGCTGATCGCTGATGGGATGAGTTGTTAAACGGGCATGTTAACACATTATTTAAGTAAAATACAATTAGATGTCAAAAGGTTATAAAATTCAAAGACAGTGTTCATAGTCAAGCATCTTTTCTTGTCCTCAACAGAACGGGTTGCTGTCGGCTCTTCCCTACATCGGCTGTGTGGTGTTTGCGGTGCTGAGCGGTCAGCTGGCCGATTACCTGAGGGAGACCTGGTCGTCCGCACCGTCACCGTCAGGAAGGTCTTCTCCATCGTTGGTGAGGACTGTCTATAACTATATTACTGTGTGAGGCTCTAAGGTCTAAATACACCATGTGTGCTACTTCTGAACAGAGGTGGGAAGTAGTGGAGTACAAATAATTCGTTACTGTACTTAAGGACATCTTTCTGGTATCAGTACTTTACTCCTCTACTTATTTTTCTGACGACTTTTTACTTTTACTTCTTACATTTTGAACACAAATACCTGTACTTTCTACTTCTTACATTTTCCAAACAGGCTGGTTCCTTTAGTTTGAATGTGTGTTTGGTGGCGTGATCATTATTATTTAGAGTCATTGCGTGCCTATTGATTTGAACACGATCCGTGTATCCATCATTTCCTGGTCTTCTCTAAAGAAGAGGGACCAATGAGAACGTTCCCATGTTGCCGTTGTTCAGCATGGAAACATTCATTAGCTAACAATGACATTATTGTTCTATTAATATAAAGGAGGTCAGGTACTCTTTAAAACAGCTGCTAGTTATGGGTACGTTTTACTTAAGTACATTTCAAAGCCCATACTTCTTTACTTTTACTTGAGTAAAGAAGTTTAGTCAGTACTTGTACTTTTACCAGAGTATTTTTAAACACGAGTATCTTTGCTTCTACTTGAGTAAAGGATGTGTGTACTTTTGCCCTCTCTGCTTCTGAACCACCTGATGGTTTGTTTCTGCAGGGATGTTGGGGCCAGCCGTCTTCCTGGTGGCGGCGGGGTACACCGGCTGTGACTACACCCTGGCTGTGACCTTCCTCACCCTCTCCTCCGCTCTGGGGGGGGTATCCGCCTCCGGCTTCAACATCAACCACCTGGACATCGCTCCTTCGTAAGAATTACCAAGTGAATCAACTAACGTCTTAGTGCTCATCATCCAGGAAAACCTAGAAGTTAAACTGACAAACAAAATAACTTGTTATGTCATAGAAATGTTTTTTGCCCCCTTAAATTCAACACTTATAAGTAATTTAGTTATACTGTATGCATTTTACCTTTCAAATGTTTAATGTCAGAATTGTACAATAATGTAATGTGTCATTTTGTCCATAATTATAAATCCTGAGAAAGTACAGGAACATTTCATTTATACGAATATATTCTGGTGCACCATTGTCATACAGAGGTTTCAGATCTCCTCCAGGTGTAAAGAGATGAATTGTATTCCAGTGAAAGCTGTTCAATTGTAGTCAACATTGTAGTGGGTATTTTAACAATCATGTACTCATTTTGTTTCTAGGTATGCTGGTATTCTCCTGGGAATCACCAACACGTTTGCCACCATTCCTGGCATGGTGGGCCCAGTCATCGCAAGGACCCTCACCCAACAGGTGAGACGTGTACCCTCACTCTTCATTAACCCGTCTGCACAGTGGATAAGATTCCCTTACATTGAACAGAGCAGTGATAGTTTGGTGTTTCAAAAGGTTGAGATCACTCCAGATCTCCTCTTACTAAACAGATGGGATCCTTTCTTGGCTTGATACTTCATTTCCTGTTTAATAGGTTTAGTCAGAGCAGGATTAGGGTTTCTTTGTCTGGTTTTCTGGATTAAAACAGGAAGACAGTACTGCATGCGGTCTCTGCTGTTGTAGTACGCTGACTTTTAATACAGCAGATCATTGATTTTGGCATTTAACCATCACCACACAGTTGAGAACAAAACAGTTTGTTGGCCAACTATCCAACATTGTCATTTTTCATATTATCAACAATGGCAACCAGGTGAAGAATATCCTCCCACTGCCCGACCTCCACAGCCCCAGAGAAACGTCTGGCTCCACGTGTAATAACGCTGGTTCAGGGGAAAATGCCCTGGCTTGTTTGTGTTTCTTTAAACCAATCACAGTGACCTTGTGTGGCGCTAAGCTCAGGATGCAGTGACAGTGCCATAACAAAACAGATAGTACTGTTAGTGGAGGGGGGGGGGGGGGGATGCAGGCTCACACCGACAGTCTACATCACGTGAAGCAGACCAGGTGAAGATCAAAAAAGTTGAAAAACCCGTTAAACAATCAAAGCATCTTTTTTTTTTTTTTAAATGTATTTATAGATTTTTTACATTGATCACAAACACAACCGCACATTCCCCAACATTAGATATATGGCAGATTACAACATGATGCTAAAAAAAATTAAATAAAAAGTGTGCAGTTACTAGAAATCAGTTTAAAGTACAGACCAAGAATATAATTACATTTGCAATCAAAGCATCTTTTGAGCATGATACTATCTGAAACAAGTTTCCTAAACCAAACAAATTACGAAAAAATCAAATGATTATTTTGCAAGTTCACATTTTTCTGGGTCACTTCTAACACGACTCTATTTGCTGATGTTTTGTAACATTTCCACCATTTCAGTTTTTAGGATGTGCATATCATTTGTTGTTGTTACAATTGTCTTATTGTAATATATTCAAACCTTTTTAGAAATATTATGACCAGAATGCCTTATGGGAATTACTTTAAACGTGTAAGCATAAAACAGTTTTATAGGTCACCTATTATGCAAAACCCACTTGTTCATGTCTCTTCTACATCAACATGTGTCCCCTCTCTCTGTGGAAAGAGATTCTGAAAGTTTCAGGACAAAAGATTCTCTCTCTTTTTGTCCTGATCCATTTATATAAAAACCTGTCTGAAAATGAGCCGATCAGATTTTGGCCACTTTATGATGTCATAATGTTTTTTTGTCTTGTGTAACCATTAGCCAATCACCAACCAAGGTACCCCCCCCCCCCCACCTTATCACCTGAATCTCCTCCTAGAGCACCATTGTGTTCTTTGTAACCAAATATCTCTCAGAGGGGCGTGGGGAGGGGCTCCTTATTTTCATCTAAAGTAACAGACAGAGAATCAGCACTTTTGAAACAGGGCTGAAACAGAGGGGATTCTGGGATGCTGCAATGATCTGTTTGGTATTTCATCCAATCAGAGACATGTTCTGTATTTATCTGAGACCTATGATATATTGATGAAAAACAGTATAATAGGGGACCTGTAATACTCCTTATGAACTCTCCTGATTGTCCTCCAGAACACAATAGAAGAATGGCAGACAGTTTTCTACATCGCTGCCGGCATCAACCTGTTCGGAGCGACGGTCTACACTCTGTTCGGCCGAGGAGGCGTTCAGCCCTGGGCCGTCCACACGTCCTACAACCATGGAGACTGAGACAGAAAACACACGTCGGACTCCTCCATTTGATGCTTGAGTGATGGTTTGATTAATCAACGGGTAAACAGCGAGATATACGTTCCAGCTGTGATTTTAATTGTCAAAGCGCTGCTAAGTAACTGCCATTACACCCTGCGGGATGTTCGTTACTGTGACTTCTCCAGAGTCTGTCGACAGATAATCTTACAGTCAGAGCAAGGAACAGAGAAGAGTGCAATTTTAGTGAAGGGAACATTTCATTTAGCAGAGCAAACAATCACAGTATGATCTCTAAGAGGTATCAGAGGAAGCTGTTTTTACGAAGCAGGCCACTCTCTTTTTACTAGCAGACAAATGGGAATTATTTTATGTTATATAAGGTTAAGTAAACCCTGTTTAATTGGCATATAATAGATACAGATTTATCCAAGTGTAGTTCCTTTAGTGTTCAGGTTTGTCAGGTAGCAAACTATCTAGGCTCATTTGTCATTCGAGCCTCCAGAGCACTTTGCATATATGGTTATTGCCATTGTAAAAGTCTACGTTCTTAACAAGGACATTTATTTTCACTTGTGTGCGGACATCTCTCACTGCCAATACACTTTTTTTTGAAGTGGTTAAATGCTTCCCCGCAAAAAAATGACATCAGTCATTATGCTCTTAGACTAAACACACACATTGATAGTTTCTCTAGAGGGAACAATGTGACTACACATGCACAACGCTTGGTAACATGCCTTGTAGTGACTCCTTAAAATGGATTTTAAAGCTCTGTGTCTTTCATGGGATTTGAAAAGGGACCAAGTTATTGTATTTGTTTGTATTTACTTGTGATATGTTGCCAATAAGGGATGTTTATGTCCTCCTTTTATAGTTAAGGTAGCAGCCCTTAACTAAAGCATTTTGAAAGCATTTTATTTGTAATCTGTGACGAAGAAGATGTTCTGATGAAGGGAAAGTAAAACGTGCTTTGAAGAGGTTCCTGGAGGACACACAGCCTTTGATTTACTCACAGGATTTGCACTTTCTTTGTCAGCTCTCAGGTGTGTCTGAGAAGAATGGAAAAGGATGTTTGTTTAATTTGTATCTGTTTTGTTTTTTAATTGCGCACAGTTAACTCAATATGGATGGAAGTAATTCTCTATCTTAACTTTTTACTCCATATATATGACTGTTTGTATCTTGCCCCTTTAAGTGTAATGACTATAGAGGGGTGAACCAAAATCAGCCTGAAGGGATTTGTCTCAGTTGTTGTTTCTGTAAGTAGCATCATCATCATCATCATCCCAATTCAAGTTGCATTGCACTTGTGCCTTATTACATTAACCTAAACAGGGTCAGACAATTCAGGACCAAGGACTCATTGTTTTCATAAAGGAATCCTCTCGTTACTGCTTTTTCTTTTCCATTTACGTGAGTGTCTACAAACAGAAAAGGGGACTTTTGATTGCTGTGTATATACTGTATAGATACACTCTACAAAAAAGGGAATCATGGTATGTGTTTAACCTTGAAATATGTCAACATGTCTTAATTCACTGTAATGTATTGTATATACTTAATCATATACAGCTATTCTCAAATCGATATTGTGTTGTGTTGTTATTTCATTATATATCCAGTCACAGCGAAGTGAAGGAACATTATTTATAACTTATTTACATCTGTGATGAAAAGGAAGATCACATTTTGCAACATGTTGATAACCTATTTGAACTTTTAATTACATTAGATATCATTTTACAACCAGTTACCTGTGGTATAAAAAAAAAGGATCAACTTAAATATGTATAGAGCATCTGACAAAGTCCAACACAATGATGCATGATTTGAAGTTATTGGGTCACATGACAGAAGCTATAGAAAAAAAATCATGAAAGTAAACATTTAAAAAAAAAAAGGAAAGAAGCATCAAGTTCAAATCAATGAATTGTATTCTGATACAATCCTGCCTCTCGAAGTGCGATTTTTTCCCTCTAGGATACTTTTCTGCAACACCAACTAACGATGATGGAACAGCCCACAAGTGTAAATACATGTAGACTGTTTACTCTCTGAGTGTGTGTTACATACGGAACTGTATAATGCATGCTACATCTCAAGTTCTTAATTTTGAGTTATTGGAATCGCAACACACATCTCAAGCCCACATATGTTTCTCAAATGAGTTATAACTCTCGGGCTGTTGCGATGCACACTTTGCCATGCAGGATCAGTGTCCTCTGATAAACTCGCTCACAGTAACTTCTCCCTCGGTGTGATGCTGTGCAGCGCGTGCGCGCAATTACGCAACACCCCCTCCTGTCCTGTGCGCTAAAACCGGATCAGCGTCTCTCCTCAGGTCCTGCACCCAAACACAGCGGACAGCTCTCAGGTACGACACTACGAGACACTATGCATTGAAATTGTGCATTGGATTTTTGATGCTATGAAAATGAATGAGCGTTTTCGTTGGGCTCCATGCTGTGTTTTGGAAATGTTGTTGTTGTTGTGATGCAGGGAAGAGGGCAGACGGCTGGCGCTTAATACGCATCCAGTGAGCGTGTTCATGATAAACATGGCGGGAGGTAGACCGTGTAATCCTGTAAATATTAAATATATCGCGGCTGTGCTATTTTGATGTGTTTTATCATATTGTGTATGTTGAAGCGCAGTGCGGCAGCTGCTGTGACGTTATACTGAAGGATGAGTTAAACATGCGCATGTAAAATACTGACAGTCCTGAGTTCACCTGTCTGGCCAGGATCATGTGAGGATTCTGGTTACAGTTGGATTAAAGCTGCCTGTCTACCTGCTGCACAACAGATTCACTTTAAATCCTCACAGGACTCATTTAGCAGAAGACTTTGTCGTGCAATTATGTAGTCAAGGTTATCACCATAGCACTCCTGCAGAGTTAACAACATTGTTTACTTCCCTCTGCATTAACTTGTGACAGTGCACTGCAGTGTCTGAGAAATGGCTGCTGCACTGTTATGCGATGGCACCTGACAAAATGGTGGATTGTGGCTTGGAATTAGGCTGTAGTAAGTCTGAAAGAAGACATTAGAGAGGCTTGTTGTTTTTAAGTGACAGAGCGCGGCAGCGAGGACAGCAGAAAGAGTGATGTGAAAGAGGAGAGCAGAGGTGTGGATGGATGGAGAAACAGAGTGGGAGGGTTGTGAGACTTGGCACGGTTCAGTGGCTATTGATACCATCCCTAATCTTCTGAGACACAAAAATCTATTGCTAGTCAAGAGACGTCCTTGTCGGTAACCTTAGGTCAACATAACAAGGAACAGACAATATGGTGAGATTGTTTAAGTGCTGATGAACTAAAGAAAAATAGACTCGTACGTCTTTCCTTGTGCAGCAATTCAAATTCTTTCTGCATCAGTCACTTGAGGAGGAACTGTACTTGTTTTTTTTCTCCACTGCAATGCATTTGCTTAACTTCGTACTGTGTGATCTTGCAAATAATAATAATAATAACAAATGTATTTTATAAGCGCTTTTACAGGTGCTCAAAGTCGCTTTACAAATATCATTAAATCAGACAGTGTTAAATAACAAAGCATATCTAGCATTAACAACTTTGTTTTTCCACCCTTAAAATATGTATTTTACTGCACACACAAAATATATCCAATGTCCATCAATGACAGGGACTTGTGCATGCAAGGTTTCCGTTTCGTGCCCTGCCAACCACCTGTACTGTATGTTGTACTAACTGTAACTTAACACTGGTTTTAACAGACTGCTAGCTTCAGCCAGCTCTACTCACCATGGGAAAGGAGAAACAACACATCAATATCGTCGTGATCGGCCATGTGGACTCAGGCAAGTCCACCACCACGGGCCACCTCATCTACAAGTGTGGAGGCATCGACAAGAGAACTATCGAGAAGTTTGAAAAAGAGGCGGCTGAGGTGAGGAGATACAGGCAGTCAGAAAAGACAGCCTTCTAAATAAGATAAAAGTCATCGCCAGCTATGAACAAATTACTATCCATTACTTATTTCTCAGATGGGGAAGGGGTCGTTCAAGTACGCCTGGGTGCTGGACAAGCTGAAGGCAGAAAGGGAGCGTGGAATTACCATCGACATTTCACTGTGGAAGTTTGAAACCAACAAGTACTATGTGACCATCATCGATGCCCCGGGTCATAGGGACTTCATCAAGAACATGATCACCGGGACCTCCCAGGTCTGTAACGAGAGGCTGCTCAGTCTGTGTGTAGGACATGCTCCATGGGAAAGATGTGGGTCCTTTTGTCAGACTCTGTGCCTTTGATAAGAATAACCAGTGTCTCCGATCAATAGTGAATTGTTACTCAAATCATTTGGTCCAAGTCCAAGTAAGCCACAGGTTAAAGAAATTAGGTTAATAAGTTCATGTCAAGTTGGGTCCTTAACTCATTTATAAAGAGAAAAGACAAAGTATTAGAGCCAGTCTAAAATGATATAATTAGTCAATTTATCTAACCTGTTCAAAAAGGTATGACTTAAATTCAATTGTTTATATTTAGTAAAATAAATGTAGCCAAACCAAAAACAAACAGCATTATAAAACGTTATTTCTTAAATGTAATACAAAAATGATCTGATCTGATCCAAAGACCAGCTTGAATGATGAGTAGTCATCCGAACATTAACATGCCCATTCCAGTGTGCAATCGCATATGCCTTGCGTTTAATTTTCCACACACTTGTATTGGCGCCATAATGAACAGCTTCCAAATACTAACACCATGTTCATTCATCTAGTTGCAGAGTAACGGTGACAGCAGCTTCATTGTTAACAGTACTAATGTTTTATCCTCTTCAGGCAGACTGTGCTGTGCTGATTGTGGCGGCCGGTGTGGGAGAGTTCGAGGCCGGTATCTCTAAGAACGGACAGACCCGTGAACATGCCCTTCTGGCCTATACTCTGGGAGTGAAGCAGCTCATTGTAGGCGTCAACAAGATGGACTCCACCGAGCCAAACTACAGCCAAAAGCGCTATGAGGAAATCGTGAAGGAAGTGAGCACCTACATCAAGAAGATCGGTTACAATCCGGACACCGTGGCCTTTGTACCCGTTTCAGGCTGGAACGGAGACAACATGCTTGAGGCCAGCCCCAATGTAAGTACAACACAGAAAACCAGTAATGAAAATGCTGTAAGAAATATTAGAAGTAAGCAGCCTTGAATTTGAATACCAATTTGCATGACTCGGGATGGGGAACGGTAGCTATAAGGGAAAACAATAGTTGAGACTGTTGGTCCGAATAAGAGCTGATAGAGTAGCCCTTGCAATTACAAAAGCATTGTTCAAAAGAGAACACTGTGGCTTTTACACCTAGCTTACGTTTGCTAACACCAGCCACCATGAGCAACTGGGAATCCCAGACAGTTTCTTTTATTTCAAAAGTCACAAAAAATGAAGCTCTTTGGTCAAACAAAGCTAAAACTTGACAATTATTTTCTCTCTTCTAGTTTTACCATAACTTTAACACTTCCTTAATAACTGTGCAAAGTGTATAATTTAGTACGTTATTTTCTTGTCTCTAGATGACATGGTTTAAGGGGTGGAAGGTCAATAGGAAAGATGGCAATGCTTCAGGGACCACACTCCTGGAGGCTCTGGATGCCATCCAGTCGCCGAGCCGTCCAACAGACAAACCTCTGCGTCTGCCTCTGCAGGACGTCTACAAGATAGGAGGCATGTAGAGCAATCACAACAAATGGGTAGAAACTAAATGCTGTAGGGATAAGACTCTAGAAACGTATGAAACACCTCATGATCAGAGCGTTTAATCAAAACAGGGTTTTTTTTTAAATTGTAGATCAAGGCAAGGCAAGTTTATTTATATAGCACCTTTCCACACGGGTTAGGGTTAGGCAATTCAAAGTGCTTTACAAAAATGAAAGACATTCATTAAAAAGCAAAGATAATAAAATAAACATTAAAAGAAAAATACATGAATACAAGTTACAGTGCAGTGTAAGAAGATTTGAATAGTTCAATTAAAAGCAGCGGCAAAAATAAAAGTCTTCAGCCTGGATTTAAAGTAGTAAGAGTTGCAGCGGACCGGCAGGTTTCTGGGAGTTTGTTCCAGATATTTGGAGCATAACAACTGAGCTTCTCCATGTTTAGTTCTGACTCTGGGGACAGAAAGTTGACCAGGTACAGACGACCTGAGAGTTCTGGATGGTTCATCATTTAGCAGGAGGTCAGAAATGTATTTTGGGCCTAAACCATTCAATGCTTTATAAACCAGCAGCAGTATTTTGAAATAAATTCTTTGACACACAGGAAGCCAGTGCAAAGACTTCAGAAACAATCAGAACTGTCTTTATGTTGATTTAAAGTGCTTCATTGAATGCTTCATTTCTCAGGTATTGGAACTGTGCCTGTGGGCCGTGTGGAGACCGGGATACTAAAGCCTGGCATGGTGGTGACCTTTGCCCCCGTCAATGTGACTACTGAGGTGAAGTCTGTGGAGATGCACCATGAGGCGCTGAATGAGGCCCTGCCCGGAGACAACGTGGGCTTCAACGTCAAGAATGTGTCGGTCAAGGACATTCGCCGTGGAAATGTGGCCGGCGATAGCAAGAGCGACCCCCCGCTGGAAGCTGCCAACTTCACTGCTCAGGTAGACAAAGGATGTGTTGATAGAAAGGAAACATGAACGTGATTAAATCAGTTTGAGTCGGAACTATTAATAGTCTTGAGGAATATTTGCTGTAAAGTCTATTTTGAGTACGCTTTGAATCCTTTTTTAGCCATGATGACAGTTTAATTATCAAATTGACAGAGAGAAGGTGTCAAGATAAGACGGAACCCAAACAAGCCAATAGTCGAGTCTTTGCAGTGAACTTCTTTGACAGAATATAAATGATCTCCCCCCGTTACCAGGCCTTTTAAATGTTGTGACTTTGCTGTTTAGGTGATTATCCTCAATCACCCGGGCCAGATCAGTGCCGGTTACGCTCCTGTGCTCGACTGTCACACTGCTCACATCGCCTGCAAGTTTGCAGAGCTCAAGGAAAAGATTGATCGCCGCTCTGGCAAGAAGCTGGAGGACAACCCCAAATTCCTCAAGTCTGGAGATGCTGCCATTGTGGATATGGTTCCCGGCAAGCCGATGTGTGTTGAAAGCTTCTCCGAGTACCCTCCACTTGGTAAGTTCAAATGTAGAAGTTTTGTTGAATTTCAACAGCTTGATACCAGATGAAACCATCACCTAAAGTAACTGTACTCCTCTTCACCTCTCAGGCCGCTTTGCAGTGCGGGACATGCGTCAGACTGTGGCCGTCGGAGTGATTAAAGGTGTGGAGAAGAAGGCCTATTCCACTGGTAAAGTTACCAAGTCCGCCCAGAAGGCCCAGAGGAACAAATGAATGTTGTGCTTCTCTGCCGACCGCAAGGTCTCCCAGGGCAGGACATCCGTCATCCAATTCCACTCTTCAATTGGCTGCTTAATAATCAAAGACTGGTTAATCATCACAATGCATCGAAAAAGCATTCGGCGGAAAGAACGACATTTAGATCTTGAGTCCTTGAGGCAGCAATCCTGACTCCATTGGTTAGATTACCATTAGTTACAATGTAATATCAATCAGTTAATGTGCACAGTCCATTCGGTTCATGACAATATTTTTCTGTGATATTGATATTGAACTATTAGAGATACTGAAACTTATCATCGCTCAAGCTTTCTGGAGTGCAGGCACTGTTCTCTTTATGTGTTGTCTTGCTTTTAGTGTTTGTTTGTAACTTCATGGTGCTCTGTATGGCACAATGCTAAAACTACGTTCTTCTGAGTAGTAGATAAGTAGAACTTGGTGATTGTTGTTTTTAAATTATAAAAAGCACTTAAAACAAATGGTGGATATGTGCCCTTCCCGAGGGTTTTAGAGTAAACTACCTGTTGATTCCTAAAGCACTTTGATTGGCATTTTGCTAACTTTGCACTTGAGAAGCTTTAATTGGCATACGCTACTACACCTTACTGTAAGATGGCATGAGCCTCTTTCTAACATTAAACACGTTTCAACCAAAATGTTGAACTGTGGTCGGTTTCTTTTCTGAAATGTCCTGCATGTAATTGACAGTGCCTTGAGCTTTCCTATAGTTTAAAGCAAGTCTGATACAAATCAGAGCACTCCGAGCATGTGTCCAGGAGATGGAGCTATTGGTTCAGGAACTAAATAGGAATTTTCAAATGCAGTGTATGACAATCATATAATACAAAAATGCATACAATAAATATTTTAGAGGGCTTCTCGTAGTACTCGATACACTGTACATTTACAAGATAAAATGATCATATGAAAACACCTCACTTAAGATATACACATTTGTATTAGATGTATTGTGGGAACAAATAAACCAGTGGAAGTTCTAAAGGACGACATGATCACTGGTGTGAAGACAGGTGCAGCAGAGTTTCGGATATAGTGAAGTTTATCTATGAATGTGGTGAAGGTATGGATCAAAGTTTCTTTCTCAGTTAAGAAGGAGAGTGGTGGGTGGAGACAAGCTTTTAGTGTGAACAAAATATGCTTTTCCTTTAATTTTATTGATGTGGTAATCAAAGGAGTAGTTGCTGTTGAAAATGACTCCCGATGTTGCGGATGTGTGTTGAGGGACAAAGAGTGGAGTGGGTGTATAAACACTTACTACAGAGGAAAACTAAAGGGGCGTGTTCTCATTCATTTCCAGGAAACTCTTTGGGTACAACTGACAGAGCGGTTTCATTGCTCTCATTGCAGCATCATGACTGGTAGAGGGAGAACGTGCAAGGCAAAAAGCCCTGACACTAAGTGTGCCAAGAGTAAATCTAAACCCGAGGAAATGAAACATGAATCTCCCCCCAGATGTACGAGGAAGGACTTTAAAGAAGAGAAGCAGAAAGGCGCCACAAAGGAACAGAAACCAAAGGAGCAGAAAAAGACGTGCGGCACTGACGAAAAGCCATCTGCACAGACCATCCGTAAAGAGAAGACCACAAAACATTTCACAGAAGAGGTGAGCAAGCAGCAAAGTACACCTGCAGATAACAAAAAGGCTCCTGTGCAAGGCAGACAAGCCGAAACCTGTGCTGGCAGAGCCGAAACAACAGAATCAGTTACAAAGTCAAAGAAGATGCAGCCAAAGGGCACTACAGAGGATTCTCCAAAAACCACAAAGGAAAAAAAATGTGTCAGGAAGGAACAATCTAGAGAGGAGAAGACGAAGGTGCAGCCGGATGACATCAAGACGGCAAAAACATGCACTACCAAAGACAAAATACCAGAGACAAAAATTCAGCCACTGAGACCCAAGGAGAACTCAAAGGCTGATCGGTGTGACGGCAAAGTGGACACTATCCTCTTCACAACTCTGGAGAAATTAAAAATAAAAAGAGACGAAAAATCATATACATCCAAAGTCGTTAATGAACTTGTAGACGCCATACTTTCGCATTTGAAACAGAACACTCAATGCTTTAAAGAAGCCGAACCACTACGGACTGGGAGTTACTATGAAAATCTAAAGGTAAGTCACTTTGGTTCATATCTCCTCAAACAAACACTGGGTTTCATCATTTCGTAGGAAAAGAGCTAGGGGTCTGTAAGTAGTTGGAAGATACTTACTTAAGTTAGTGCCGTACTTGGAAAATAATGTCTTCAAATAATGGGATTTTTTCGTGTTTGCAGATTTCTAATCCGGATGAATTTGATGTCATGCTGGCCATTCCAGTTGACCGAGTGGACGTGAGTCCATTTGGAGATGATGGAGCCTTTTACAGTGTGAATTTAAAACGTGGCAATATCCCTCTGAAGAAATTTGAAGAGAGCAGCACTTTATCCGCCAGTAAAATGCTGGACGAGTTCAGGGCAGAAGTCAAGGAATGTGCCAAGAAATATACAGGTAACTACCAGAACGTAGATATAAAAAGATCCAAAAGGGAAATCGTAAGGAAAAAGTCTGTGTAGGTGCCAAATGCTACTTAGCCTGAGTTCATTATTTGTATTATTATTATTTGTTTAAGTAACTTTTATTTGTTTGTTGAGCACTTCCGGTATGTCACATGGGTGTGGTTTGTGTATATACCGTACTGTAGGTCACCTGTTTCATGTCGAGTGCGGATGACAGAGGGCGAACTTGTGCTGTCATTTTTTCTGTTGACTGTTTTTGTCCCTATAGTTACTGTTTTTATTTTGTTTATTAGATATCGTCAAACGATCTTACTTCAGTAGGCCTATGGACTTTCTCATTGAAAACGCATCGCAGCATAAAGCCAAACTTAGCCTCTCGGCGACTCAAACTTAACTGGAAATTGAGCCGCAACAGTCTGCTTTGGTCAAATGTATATACATTATAAAACCATAATGAATACTGAATCTAAATTGTGCTTCTTGTTTGTATGTTCAGGATGGGAGGTGAAAAGGAAGAAAAAAGGCTGCCCTGCAGTGACTCTGATCAGAACAGTACAATCGGTCACCGTCTCACTGGATATCGTTCTGAGCCTCGTGATTAAATCGAGCTGGCCATCTTTCACCAAAGAAGGCCTTCAAATAGATAGCTGGCTGGGCACTAAAGTAAAGCGGGAATACAAGTGGTTGCCATATTATCTTGTACCAAAATTTGAAGGCACAGGTACAGAAGAGAAAGACGGGGTCCTAGCCAAGGGTAAGCCTTTCTCTTTGTTACATACACAATATTTTGGGGCTTTTACATAAGCTATTTAATGAATGAAAACTGGAAAAAAGGGAAGGTTAAACTTTCCTTACCCGTCGAGTATTTTCTCTTCTTTACCACGCAGATACTTGGAGGGTGTCATTCTCTCATGTTGAGAAGGCCATGCTGAAAAATCACGGATCGCAGAAGACATGCTGTGAGAAAGAGGGAGAACGCTGCTGCAGGTGAAGATTTTAACTTAATCCTCAAGTAAAAATAGTCTTTTATCCAATGCATTGCCATTACTTAGAAAAATAAGTCTTTATGTATATTTGGCAACAATGGTATAATTACAGAATAGAATTGTCATCATACAAAGTACAACGACATTTCTTTGGCAACTCTCACTGCAGTAGAAAATAGACAATAAATAAATAAGAGTGGTAAAAGCAGAGGTAGTAGCGATGACAGTGCAACGAGATAAAATTCAATGTGCATATTTACACTTACAGTCTAAATATATATTAGTAAAATAGCCATAAGTATGTCTAAATAGTAGTGCTTGCATTCTTTGAGGGGTGGAGTTGTGTGTGTGTGTGTGTGTGTGTGTTCACAGTTGTAATGTGCTCTGAGGTTGGACAGATTATGATTGTCCTCAATTTAAGGGTACATAAGTATGTTCCTTTGTCTTTACATACAGGAAGGACTGTTTGAAGCTCTTGAAGCACCTTCTCAGTCTGCTGAAGGAAAAGAACTCTTCATTTGAAAAGTTTTGTTCCTATCACGCCAAAACCACGCTGCTCCAAGCCTGCTGCTCCAGAACTAAAGACACGGACTGGAGGGCCTCGAGTCTGAGCCAGTGTTTCCGCCTGCTTCTGGAGGACTTTGTGTCCCATCTGGAAGAGGGTAAACTCAACAACTTCTTCATCCCAACCCAGAACCTGCTCTCCAGTCTCAGCAGGAACAAGTGCAACAGCCTGGCTCGTTGCATCAGGGAGGAATGCGACATGGGCTTTCCTATTTTCAAATGACAACTTCACAAGAAGTGTTTGACCTGTGACTTCACGCAGAGTTTGAAACATCTTTCAACAAAGAACTGGGCAACTTAACCCAGGGTAATTGTTCAAGAAAGCATATTTGAAATGGAATTGTTGTAATTAATGCTTGTGTCTACCATATTGATTTATTTTCTCTAAACCTACCTTTTAATAAATGTCTAGCTTGTCCATGTTTGGCTTCTTTTGTATTTCTTAAATTCACTGCAACACCAAGTCCTTCATGAAAGTCAAAGTAAGAACATTTAAGTAAACACAAACTGTCAATCGCTAACTATCTTGAAGGATGCAAGATATGCAGAAATCATGAAGTTGAATTGATAACATATCAAAGACCCTTTTTATACACTAAGGGTTCATTGCTATTTACATCAGCAAAACACTTCATAATCTTACAAGAAGTCAAAAATGTTCGTATAGAGTAGGTTATAACGGTTTAAATAAGATTGAACTAAAAGATAGTGATAAAGGAAAGCAAGTTTTATGCAATACAAAATTGTGCACTTAAGTTTGTTAATTAAAGTCATGATAGAGTGATAAAGAAAAGTTAAGACTGCTGGTCGGGACTTCTTAGATCAGGGATGTGACATACAACTTAAAATAAATGTGAGCTTTAATCTCATCTACCATGGAACAATTGCAGACATTCAAATGTATAAAACATTAAAATGCTTTGGAAAATAATCATGTTAAGACTAAATAAGTTGTAATAAATGGGTTCAAACAGAAAAACCTTAGTATTTCACTTGTGTTGTAGAAAGGGCCCGATAGCAAGACTTAGCTAAAATGTGTTGTCCTCGAACGACCAGCTCACGTGTCAGAAGTGCTGACAGCAGAGACGGCAAAAGTACACACATCCTTTACTCAAGTAGAAGTAAAGAGGGCTTTGAAATGTACTTAAGAAAAAAGTACCCATAACTACCAGCTGTTTTAAAGAGTAACTGACCTCCCTTTATATTAATAGAACAATAATGTCATTGTTAGCTAATGAATGTTTCCATGCTGAACAACGGCAACATGACAACGGTTTCATTGGTCCCTCTTCTTTAGAGAAGACCGGGAAATGATGGATACACGGATCGTGTTCAAATCAATAGGCACGCAATGACTCTAAATAATAATGATCACGCCACCAAACACACATTCAAACTAAAGGAACCAGCCTGTTTGGAAAATGTAAGAAGTAGAAAGTACAGGTATTTGTGTTCAAAATGTAAGAAGTAAAAGTAAAGAGTCGTCAGAAAAATAAGTAGAGGAGTAAAGTACTGATACCATGGGGTAGGTTAGTTTGAGAAACCGGCTCGAGATACACTTTTTGTTATATTCCATGGAATGCTCTTAACATCCCGATAGCAATGAATATCTTAAATGCTTAGACAAAAAATTCCATAAAAAAATGTCATCTGTGGAAGCCGTAGTGCTGTAAAAAGCACGACCAATCATTTTTAGCCGGCCCGGATAAAATAACTTGATGGCCTACCTGCCTGTCAGCCTTCCATCTGTGCACAAACTTATCTCGTGCCCTCATTGGTCATGTGCGCGTTCGTGTGTGTGTTGGAGGAGGGGCTCTGTAAGGAAGAGGCAGATTTTTTCCGGCTGTGTATTTTCAAATTCTAGCGCACTCGAGCTGGTTTCTCCAATTACCTACCCCACCTTTAAGTACAGTAACGAAGTATTTGTACTCCACTACTTCCCACCTCTGGCTGACAGATACATTTTCTAAATGGTGTTGAAACTGACTTGTACACTTCTGTATTTGTCAGACAAACCACCAAAAGCTGGCATTGCTTACTTCAGTAGTAAAGAAAACATTACGAAATGTTTAATTATTATAGGAATCCTTAGAGCTGTGCTTTTGCTTTGATTTCCTGCTTAGTCATTCAATCACCACCACATCTACATGTATTCTAGTAAATCTCACATTGTCAGCTGAGCAGTCACTTCCTGTTCCTGTGCTTCAGAGGAGCTTTCACTTAACCTGTTAAACCCCGAGCCTGTTTTTCAGGTTTCAGGCTCGAAAATGACATGCCCAAAACAAATGACTAACTTAACTTCTAAAAGGGTTATATGAATAATTTATTTTATCAAAGCAAGGTTACATCTGTGAGTTGGATGTAGAAGTGTCAGAATCAATATAGATGTTTCTGTGTCAGAGTAAATTCAGGGATGTTAAGAGCATTCCATGGAATATAACAAAAAGTGTTTCTGAAGTGAATTACCTACCCCACCTTTAATACTGGGCTTCACTTCCTGTGGAAATAAATATTTGGTAATTACAAGACTGAATAGTTTTGCCATTTTCTAATGAATGATTATAAACTAACATTTACCTTTGGCGTCTTCTTTGTAAACTTTTCCCATGGTAGTTGATTTATGGAAATGCGTCACTGCAGATTTAGTCATTTCTTTATCACAAGACATTTCTTCTTTTAAAGTCGCCAATAAAATACACATGGTGTCAGATCTCTTTAAAAAAGAGAATTTATTTTACAGATTGAATTCTGGCCAGATAAAGAAATGACATGAACAAAACATTCAATGATTGTTAACACTGCAATGGTTGGTGAGTTACACACAGGAGAAAACTGTCAGAATTGTGCATTTAAAACCTTTTTTTAAACAGAAGCACAACACAAGGTGCCTCACTGATAAAGGATGACAATCCGTCAAAACCCATGCAAACACAACTTTTCAATCAAAGAAAAATGTATAAAAGAGAATATATAAAATCAAAAAGAAATGTACAACAGAACCTGATGAGAAAAACGTAAAACAAACAACGTTATTCCTAAATTATAATTCACTCAGTTTTTTTTAATTCTTTGATAACAAAGTGTGGACAACAACGATTTTTTGTCTTTATAAACACTTCTGAGTCCTTATGTAGGGAACCTTGTGATACGTGTGGACATTGACTAGAACGCCCATTCAGAGTCTTGATCTCTGCCTCTTCTCCCTCCACCTTCTCTCCTTCCCCATCCTCCTCCTCCTCTTCCTTCTCCCCATCCTCCTCCTCCTCCTCCTTCTCCCCCTCCTCCTCCTCTTCTTCCTCCCCATCCTCCTCCACCACCACCACCTCCTCCTCCTCCTCCCCATCCTCCCCTCTCCTCCTCTTCCCCCTCCTCTTCCTCCTCCTCTCAGATTGTCCATCTCTTTGTCCCTCTTGTTCTTCGCGAATCTCTCTGCCATAATCACCAGCTCCTCAGGGACTCCCTACAACAGGATTAACAAAGAGTACATTCATTTAGACATTAAATATTTTACTAAAATTATATATATATATATATATATATTTTGTTTGAACATGTTCAATTCAGATGACATGACGCACTCATCCCCTTCAATAACAGTGTTTACTTAAGCTTTCATATTGCAAATACTAGCTGGAAACTAAGCATTTGTTCAACAATATATTTATTTGAAGTGAAACAATAACATGCTCTTGTTTATTAGTAAATACAATAAAACCTATTGTCCCTCAGCAGTGAAATACCAAAGGGAGAGGGACGCCCCTGTGCATGCCGGACAATTCTATGAACACTTTGAGTTACCTTACTGTCAAACACATTTTATGGTAAAGCAAAAGGTTTGTCAAAATAATATGTTTGCACCAACCTGTCCAGCTCGCTCCAGGATGAGAATCAGCTCAGCGGCCATCCTCCAGTTCTCTCTTGTTACCAGGGTAATGGAAGCACCTGAGCGCCTGGAGCATAAATGCATCACCATTAAAACACACAGACACTGGCAGTGATTTTCAAATTGTGACACTCTCAGAATAAGGTGATCATTACTGTTACGTTCCCTCCTAAACTAGGGGGTACAAAGGGGAATAACAAAATATGAAAATAACCGGGAAAGAGAAAAAACTGATTTGTGAAGCCACTAGATGATGTTTTAATTAATCAAAATAAAGAGGGCTCACCAGCCAATTTGCAAAGTAAACTAATGACAAACACACATAAACTCTTACCCTGCTCGTCCAGTGCGGCCCACTCGATGGACATACTCCTCTATGTTGCGTGGGAAGTCATAGTTAAAAACATGCGTTATGTCATGGACGTCCAACCCTCGAGATGCCAAGTCTGTCGCGACCAGGATACGAACTCGGCCTGGAAAAATATTAAATTGTTGGTCAATTGTCTAAGGGACAGTTTCATCCTACAGGACATACGACTGTTAAACACCTGCACTTCTGAAAGAACATCCATAACATTCATCTGGTTGTAACTTTTATTTATATATATATATATATTATATATATATATATATATATATATATATATATATATATATATATATATATATATATATATCAATATTCCAATTACTTGTATATAAACTATTCTGCACTATTTCTATTAACTTGCACTATTATCTGTTGTATTGTGTTGCACTGTTGGAGGAGCCTGTGACCTAAGATTTTCATTGTCATAGCCAGAGGTCCCGTTAGAATATTTCTTTGCCGGTCAAAATGTCCGTTAAAGTTTAAATCTTCCGGACAAAATGAGAAAAGTGCCGGTCAAAGGTCTTCTTTGTTATTTATTGAGCTTTAAAACAAATTAATTAGTTTGTTTAATATCGAATCATATCAGAGTAGATTAACTATTCAAAAGTGTACAGTAACTTACAATAACACAGGAATAATAAACGGAGCGCTCTCTCTCCTTCTCCTGACAGCCCGCCAGTATCATGCAGCTCGCTGATCCAGTAAGGAGTGACCCGACAGTAAAACTAAACATATCTATAACTAGTTTAGGTAGTTTGAGAGGTAATTAAAATAGCTACGTGTGATATTCTAACCTGAAGTGTGTGTTTTGTTCCGCTCACCGCTGCAGGTGATCATGCAGAGCTGCGTGTCGACTCGTCAGCAGCAGCTGATCTCTCTCTCCCGTCAGATTAGACTTTACTCGCGTTTATGTCCATATCGATCAGATCTAGCTAGTTCTAGCTAATGATATGACTACCTGCTTATTAAAAGACACCTAAACAATAAGCGTCGCTATGCAACCGGGTGAGGCCACAAAGTATAGCGCAGCATTATGCATTTGTTTACATGCCCACCGGAACCCCGAGGCATTACCAACAGATCAACGCACAATCAACCCATACAGGACATCTCTTTCTCCACATTAAGTGTTAGACATTAGAATGGACTATTCTTGTCTGTCACATACTCTTTTGTCTGTCACATAAGTGGCGCAACTGATGCAGTATTGCGCTAAGCGGAAATTATTTTGACCGGAGAGATTTAGATTTGCCGGTCTTCAGCATATTTTACCGGTCAAAGTCCGGTAATTACCGGCTAACGGGAACTCTGGTCATAACTACACTGTAGCTATGCACACATGACAATAAAAGCCTTGAACCTTGAATTTGGCTCTTTAGCATTGACTTGTGGGTAGCTCATTGGTTTTAGTCTGCCCTGATTTCCCAGGCAGAGAAACACACTTTCCTCTCCGTTACGTACTGTTTTTGAAGTCTCTGAGGGCCTCTTCACGGTCACACTGCTCACGGTCACCATGGAGACTCTGCACAGCCATGCCCTGCAGACACATGTCACTGGCCAGGTCATCACATCTGAGATAGCATGAGACAAAAGCATACTCTTCACTGAAATGGTAAGTCAGTATGTGGTTAATTGGTATTTCAGGGTATATGCAGGAATCCTGAAGTCAAATGTACCTTTTTTAAGACCCTTTCCATACATTTTAAGACCTCATCGCCACTTTTGAGTTTTAACCGGTTACATTGGCGACACACTTTACCTCACATTTACTATATACAGGATTGATTGTCCTTCCTCCTTATCTTCCAACCATTTGGACGCAAACGTGCATTTCCCCATAACGATGTTGTTTAACAACCGTCGTAAACGGACCTTCGCGCGCTATCAAGCAGTGAGCGTGCGATGTCCTGTTCAGATGACGTCACATCCAACGGGATGCCATAAATAAACTACACAGAATCACACTACACACCTACACAATGATTACATTCAGGCAGACTGTAGAATACAACCTCTTTGGACAATGTATATACTTATTGAGAACAAGCTACAAAATGTAATACCTTGGAAAATGCCGTTTATTACTTTTTAATAGCCTTCATTTTCGCTAAATTGATTTATCAACTTTTAATACTTTTTAAGACCCCGCGGACACCCTGTATTTACCAGCAACTGTTGGTGGTAGTTAAAACCACTATTTACTTCCTTGTTTACAAGCCATTTGTTTGTGACCCATTCCCCACTCACACAATCTTCTTGCCAACAAAGATGAGGACTTTTTCCTCGGGCAGCATGTTCCTGATGAAGTCGAACAAGTAGGACTTTTTCTCTTCCTCATGGACGATCAGCACCGTTTGGTGCACTGTGTTAACCGCCTGAGACCAAGAGAAACAGGACAAATGTAAACATGAATTATCAGACCACACAGGATTTGTAATAACATTGTAAATCTGATAAGAATATATAAAGGAGGAATAATTTAGCTTTTTAGCTTTTTTTGTGAATGAGAAACTTGAATTTCTCTGTTGTTCTCCTTTAATTAGCTAACCAACACAGACACACTTAAATTATGGAGTTTTTTTTTATTTTCACTTACCGCCAAGTCCAGGGTTCCCACATAAACCATCATGGGGTTCTTTAGATAGGACTTTGCCAATCGTCTCACACCTGTGGGCCAGGTGGCACTGAAACATGGACATTTGATATAGATTAACAAAGCTAGTTTTCAAATTCTAAACCCAGGGTTCGTACACTTTTTCACCAATGACTTCTCCATGACCTTTACCTAATTTTCCATGACCAAAAACATTACTCTTTCTCAGCAGTACCACTGAAAATGGTTTATTTTAACATGGAACAGGAAAATAAGGTCTGCATATGAAACATGTTGTGCCTTTCTAAAACAAATCAAATAGGCTTACTAGCTTCTACAGGCTAAAGCAACTCAAATCTCTCACCAGCAAAATACCTCGACAATTAAATGCCATTTTACGTTTCGTTACTATACAGTATTTATTATCATTATAGTATTACTATTTCGGCGATTAGATAAAATATAAATTATATTTGATGCAACTTTAGTTACATTTCCATGACTTTGGGAAAAATATTGTTTTCCATAACTTTTCCAGGGCCTGGAATTTGCATTTTGAATTTCCATGACTTTTCCAGGGCCTGGAATTTGCATTTTGAATTTCCATGACTTTTCCAGGGCCTGGAATTTGCATTTTGAATTTCCATGACTTTTCCAGGTTTTGAATGACCGTAAGAACCCTGTAAACCACACATCCTACAATATTTCAAGTTTAGCCTTCATAGCACTTCTGTAAGGAAAAGCCTATGAAAGCTATTTAACGCAGGGGTCGAATTTGCTTTTAAAAATGTCCATTAATTATACATTTATTTCCCATTCCTTCATACCTTTCTTTTGACAAAATGTAAATAAATGACAATGTTGTGATACAGAATATATAACTTTCATGTTAAAATGGTAATAAATATACACCATGATGAAACACATGGCCTGAAATGATGAATACATGCACTATAACACAATCTCTAAACTGTGGAAGAACAACAAACCAACATTGTTATTTTATGGACAGTGTCTGCAATCTAAATGCTTGCTTGTGTCCCAGTGTCCCGTCTATTACACGTGATGGAAAACATTGTTAATAAAGAACTTTCCGTGACCTGATTTATACCTGGTCATGACAGTCTGTCGGTCGGGGCGGATGTCGAGCAGAATCTTCATAATCTGGGGTTCAAAGCCCATATCCAGCATCCGGTCTGCCTCGTCCAGCACCTTTAAGTAAGTAACATTTGTTTATAAAGCGCTTTTCACAGACATAGTCAAAAAGTGCTTGACAAAACATTAGGACATCATAGGAATAATAAAATAATCAATGACCACACAAGCCACGTGTTAAGAAGTGCTAAAAACACAATGCACAATAAAAAATAGGATAGAATAAAATAAAAGCACACAGGTTACTAATGATCAGAGCAATTATTAAAAACAACCCATCTGTACTCTCACAAAACATTTAAAAATAACAAATAGCCTATGCCAAGGCTATTCAATTAGTTTGGAATGGGGCCCGGTTGATGAAAATGATCCAAAGCAAGGGGCCGGGAAAAAGATGGCTTGAAATATGAGCAATCATATTAAGAGCTTCAGATACAGGAAATACTACAACAGCATAGTGGAGTGCATATATTGTGTTTCATTAAATCAAACAACATAGCCCCAAGGCCTTTCTAGATCTAAATGGCAAGTTCAGAACTCAGTAGGCCTACATGTGAAGCGGATTTAACCATCAACATCATTTCATTTGATTTAATTTAGGTGAAATGATCTAATCATTCACGCAGAGATGTAATACATGACAGGAGTTGTCACTACAGTAGCTAGTAGGTGGGTTCGAAACCCGAGCACGCAGAAGTTTTCAGCCAATTTCTTCCCCTCTATCTCTCAATGTAACACCCTCTCTGGAATTAAAGGCACTCTGGCCCAAAAAAAATTCATAAAAAAAAAAGAATTCTTAAAAAAAATAAAAAGTAGATAACTTTTTAACATTATACTCAAAGGGCCAGTAAATATCACCCCGGGGCCGGATTTGGCCCGCGGGCCGCCAATTGAATAGCCCTGGCCTTTGCCAACACCCTAGACTTGAAGAATGTCAAGACAGCAGACCAAGTAGGTGATGGAGCGCAGATTGATGAGCTCGTTCATCTGGAGGTCGTTCAGTCGGCCTGGTGTCGCGATCACGATGTCCACGCCGCTCCTCACCGCGTTGATCTGAGCTCGCCTGTCCCCTCCGCCATAGATACAGACACTGAGAGAACAGAGGAGGAACAGTCACGGCCAAGTCACCGTGATGATAAGCTCATTCAATAAAGGAATACTTCCACCCAAAAAAACGATCATTTGTGTATCAAGAACTAAACCTGTGTTACCATCAATTTGTTTTGACCCCCACATATGCCTCCAGAGTGACTGAGGAATCCAAAAACTGAGAAAATGATGAATAAAAATAGGGGCCACACAACTCAAGCAGTATCGTCTCATTGATCAATTCTCGCTAAAACATGACTATTTTAAAACACTTTGGCGTCAGCAGCTCATTCTTGTGCCAGTGTGCTACTCGTTTAAGTGTTTTTAAATCCGGGTGAATAATGGATGTACAAATTATAAATATTGTCTAAGACTTATTTGAATAAGAATGCTGGACCTTTTGTAGCCTTTAAAGCTGTACTTGTTGCACTCCTGTTCAATCTGCAGGGCCAGCTCTCTGGTGGGAGTCAGCACCAACATGCCTGGACCCCCCCGCTTGGATCTGGGCCTGTCAAGGAAGAGAGAGAGGACAAGAAATAAGAAGTTTGACAGATTAAACAGCTCTAAATCAGATGAAGATACAACACAGCTTTATGTATAAGGCACTTTAAAACCTCCAGACCAAAGTGCTGTACAGTCAGCTTAGCTCACACACTTTGTTGTATAACATCGATACCTAAAGGAAGGGTCCTGAACTCACACAACTTGTCCGTCCATGTGGATGAAGCCTGGCAGCAGGTAGGCCAGAGTCTTCCCCGTTCCTGTCTGAGCGATGGCGATCACGTCGTCTCCGCTCAGAGACACTGGCCACGCCTGAGACTGAGGTGGAAAACACAAATATCATACATACAAGATTCAAGGCTTTTATTGTCATTTGTGCATAGTGACAATGAAAAGCTTAGGTCACAGGCTCCTCCAACAGTGCAACAACAATAAAACAGATAAAATAGTGAAAGTAAATTAAAAAAAAATAGATATTAACATTTATAAAGCTACAGAACTACACAACCAATTGACCAGCACAAAATTGTAAATGTCTTAATGTATGTGGCTATAAAACGCAAAAGCATTAACAAGCTTAAAAACAGACATTTAAACCTTAAAGGTAGGGTAGGTAAGAATGGAGAAACCAGCTTGAGTGCGCTAGAATTTGTAAGTACACAACCAAAAAAAATCTGCCCCTTCCTTCAGACTTCCTTACAGAGCCCCTCCTACAACACACACGAACGCGCACATGACCAATGAGGGCACGAGATAAGTTTGTGCTCAGATGGAAGGCTGACAGGCAGGTAGGCCATCCAGTTATTTTAGCCGGGCCGGCTCAGATGATTGGTCGTGCTTTTTACAGCGCCACGGCTTCCACTAGGACTGAACGATTAATCGATTTTAAAACGAAATTTGAAATGATGCGATTATCAAATCGCAAAGCCTGCGATTTTTTAAAAAACTTTTTTTCTTCTTCTTGTGTGTCAGTCATCCACAACCAATCAGAAGTGCTGTGCTCCACATGTACCAGCCATTGTTAACCAATCAGAAGTGGCCCATGATAGAAGGTGATAGACAGATTGATCCAAACACCTGCCAAGTATTTTTGAAATACTTTTCCAAATGGCTTCCAATGGAGCTTTCCCAGATGGTTTGGTGAAACAAACCATCTGAGTCCGGTTAGTAATGCTCCATCACATGTTTTACATCTATTACAGGGTGAATCTTAAACTGAAGCTTGACTTAAAAGCAACCCAACGGAAGTTTCATGTAAGTTTAGTTCTTTCACTCGTAGCTCGGGCTGCGGGGGTGCTAGAGACGGGAGCATGTTGATGCGACCTTCCTAGCCGGAGATATGGCCTCATTTTACAATAAACTTCCGTTGGGTCGCTTAAAAACAAATATCGCAAATCGAATCGCAATATCTGTCAGAAAAATCGCAATTAGATTTCCCCAAATCGTGCAGCCCTAGCTTCCACAGATGAATTTTTTTTATGTATTTATTGTCAAAGCATTTAATATATTCATTGCTATCGGGATGTTAAGAGCATTCCATGGAATATAACAAGTGTTTCTGAAGTGAATTACCTACCCCACCTTTAAATTTTTCTTTCATTTTTGTAAAGCACTTTGAATTGCCTTGTGTTGAAAGGTGCTATATAAATAAACTTGCCTTTGCATTAAGGTAATATGAAAACCTTAAAATAGGAAGTTTTATTTATTTATTTTAAAAAGCAAAGCAAGTTTAGACTAACTTGGCAAAAATCATGGAG
This sequence comes from Dissostichus eleginoides, assembly GCA_031216635.1. NCBI lineage: Eukaryota > Metazoa > Chordata > Actinopteri > Perciformes > Nototheniidae > Dissostichus > Dissostichus eleginoides. The sequence continues at coordinate 24,617,575 of CM062278.1, forward strand.
GAACCGTTCAGAGTAACCTTTGAACTCGACTAAAGCACATTTTATACTGTGTCACGGCTCTGTTGTAGAAAAGCTTAATGGAGGTTATTCTTTTGTGTAGCTGGTTCACATCGACCTACTTTGTTCTAGAAATAACTACATGTGGCACAACCAGTTTCTTTTCCAGGCTATGCTGTTCTACCATTAGAATTGTTTGAATACAGACAATTTGGAGATATTGGTAGTTCAAATAAAAAGGACAATTCATGATTTTCTGGGAACTCTCATTGACATTTCTTGAAAACGATTAGACAAATCAACATTTTCAAAAAAAAGTTATATTAGGGAGTGTCACTGAACGCCTGTTGTGATGCTATTAGATTAGTATGTGTGCAATCCAGGATTGCACACATACTAATCTAATAGCATCACACCAGGCATTATATATACACAGGGTGGGTCAGGGTGTAGCCTCTCCCCTTCCACAGAATGAATGTTGTCAAACAGCCATTATCTATTTCATCAGACCAAGCCTTTTACAGTGAAACGAAAGTGAAACATGAGAGGATTATGTTTAATTTCTTCTTGCATCACTCTCCTTATATGGGCATTGAGAAACATGTAAAAGCGTAAAATACATGACACTTTTCTTGCAAAACAAGCTCGCCAAAATGGCTTCACCGGTCTGGCAGTATTTTAAGGTGTCCGAAAAAGACAGTGAAATAGCGGTATGCAACGTGTGTGAAGCAGAAATCCTGCAGCTCCACCCGCTGTGACGGACCGGTGAGCGGAGCAAAACACACACTAAGAGTTAGACCTAACACACTTAGCTATTTCATCTACCTCTGGAACAAGCTAAACTAGTTATACATATATTTATTCTTCACTGTCGGGTCACTCATTACTGGATCAGTGAGCTGCATGAGACGATACTGACAGGCTGTCAGGGGAGAGAGGGAGAGAGAGAGAGGGAGAGAGAGAGGGAGAGAGAGAGGGAGAGAGAGAGAGGGAGAGAGAGAGAGAGAGAGGGAGAGGGAGAGAGGGAGCGAGAGAGGGAGGGAGAGAGAGAGTGAGAGAGACAGAGAGAGAGAGAGAGAGAGAGAGAGAGGGGGAGAGAGGAAAAGAGAGCGCTTCCGCTCATTTCTCCCGTCTTATTATCCAAAGTTAATGTAAACTTGAATAATGTACTTCATTTGAATGTAATAATTATGTTGGTTGTTGTTTGTGGAAGCGCCAGTGAATGAGCCCCATTAACTGAGTTTTAAACATCACTTTAAAATGGAAGATCCCCATAGGCCCCGCCGTCTCGATCGGATCAGCCGATACTGATTCCGGCGATCGGAGCATCCCTGGTAAAATGAAAGTAAAATGTGAGCCCTTGTACATTTTGTCTAAAGGAAATGTTAACTAGGCTTACAGCTACATTAAAGAAGATTACACTTGATTCCATGTATCGCTTTAAAGATAAAAGATGTGCATAATCCTAAACAACCATTTTTACATCTCTATAGCAGCCACAATTGAGTGTTTAAAATGTATTTGAAAAAGGTAACTTGTTCCTTAGATTTACATTAAAGATGATCTACCACACCAAAGAAATAAGTGCGTGGTTAACGCATATATATGTGTGTGTGGATAAACAGCATCTTCAGTACGTTGGAAACCACTTATATTGGGAAAACTATTGAAAATGATAACGTGCAATTACGTATCTGCCACTACATTTTTTTGCACTACTAAATACTGTTAATATTTACATTAATTATGTGACCGTCTATGTTCCCTGTAGATATGTAATTGCTCTTTACTGCACTGTTAGTGTACAGTTTTACTATTATGCTGCCGTGTTTATTGTATTTTTGTAACTGGCACAACAATTTCCTTCGGGATGAACAAAGTCTTATCTTAAAAACAAAGTATTCCAATTTCCATACTTTTCTAGGGCAGGAAATGTACCTTCTATTGTCTTCCCATTACTCTGAATACAGTGGAAACGCAGAACAATTATTTCAAACAAAGGTTCAGTCTAATAACTCAAATAAAAAGGTAATTTACAAACAAAAAAGTATGAATGAATATCGTTTTTCTGCTCAGCTGCCAATATATTTTGTCAAGTAAGATTTCCTTTTTGTTCTTTCAGTTCTGCTTTTATAAAATAAAAAAAGGGAAACGCTCAATACTTTCCGTAAATGCCGCGGGTATTTCCAGATACGGATCTTTGTAAATCACGGGGATTACTTTTGGCAACAGATAAGGTCACTACAGGTGCATTTGACTTTGCAACGTCTAACCACACCCAGTATGCCACAAGAATACTTTTGTTCTAAATGTCTCGATACCGTCGTGAGACTGACAAAATCTACCGCGATTTTTTTTTTTTTTTAAAAACCTTTATTTAAGCAGGTGGTCCCATTGAGATCATTGATCTCTTTTTCAAGGGAGACCTGTCCAACATGGCAGCAAGTAGGTTACAACATCGTATTTACAGGGCTACATTTACATAGCTAGAGACATTGACAAGTACCAACAGTATATTTATATCTCGCCCTGTCAGTAAGCCTCACCTTCTTGGCAAAAAATGTATTGTTTTTGAAGTGGTGGAGAGACAATGCAGTTTGACCCACTGCTGTCACCCATGGCCAAAGCATATCTCTCTGTCCTAGCAACATCAGTACCAAGCGAAGGAGTTTTTTCCACAGCAGGGTATATTATAAACGCCCAAACATCCCAGCTTCTACCTGGAAATGTGGACATGCTCATATTCCTAAAAAATAACCTGTCTGATGCTGAGTGAGTGAGTTAGTGAGTTACTTGATTTATTTTATTGCAGGGTCTGATTATTATATTTTTGACACTTTAAAATACTACTATTCTACTAAAATGCTGTACGAATCAGATATAATATTTAATAAAGAACATTTTTTCAAGTAAAAAAAAAAAGTCCAAAGTCCAAGAATTTTCTATTTTTCAATATCGCGATAGATATCGTACCGTGGACTTGTCGCGATATTATCGTACCATGAGTTTTTGGTATCGTAAGTAGAAATTAACAGCACGATTTAATGTGAATTCCATTTTCTCATCAGAGCACTTTAAACCTTTTGTCAGTCTGATCAAACATAAACCTTGTTCACAGCTTTGCTTCAATCTAATACATTATGTAATAAGTTAACAATGTGGGTTACTTTGATTTGAAAATAGTCATCAGAAATACTTTAAAGTATTTGTGTAATTTGTGGTTAGTGCCCGGCTCATACCTGGATAGGTGTTGGTTTTTCAAAGCCAACTCGATCAATATTTTCCATGATCTCTGGGAAAAGCTTGAAGGCCTCCAGGAAGGTGCGACAGGGATTTGGGAAGGGACGCTTCTCCCCATCCTCCAGAAGGTCATCCACAAAGATATTGTTATTCTCTTTTCTGTGGAACAAGAACATTGGGGAATGTGTTGCAAGGATAAATAGTGGTTGGCCCCAATGTGTTAACTAACTAAAGCTAAACATCATCTTTGTCTAGGACCGTATTGTGGTTTTGTATCAAACTGTGTCCAGACACCACATTTCTACTACAAAGAATATTCTTTCCATTTCATAATCAAAACCTGTTTCACTGCTAAATATATTTAAGAAGGTAACATTAAGCCAGAGACAGAGTGTAACAAAGGGCTGTCGTTACTGGGCCTTGTGTCCTGTACACATACATTTGGAACAACTGCCAATCCCTTTGTCAACATTGCATGCAGTTAACTAAGTATTATATCAGGCATGAAAACGGGTCAGGGGTGAAAAAGGTGAGAAGGATATTATCCCTCTAGGGGGGTCCGGGGGCATGCTACCCCGGAAGAAAATGTTGAATATTCCATATTTTAAAGCATCAATCTGATGCATTTTGAGATGCATTTTTTTGCCAACCTGGGGAGAGCTGGAGAAACTTAACTTCAGCCATGAGTCAAAAATATTATGGCCTCCTTACTAAGTATTATGCAAGACATTTCATGCCAGCCTGTCACTGGGTCTAACATTTACAGTATATGAGGCACAATGTGGTAAGGGCTTAATGCAAATGGCTTAATGCATATGCAGATGGTGGACATGCTGTAACTTAACTTGTCTACTCTTCCATCATGACTGACAGCCAATACAATGTTATGTAATTCAGATTTTAATACATTTTATTGGCAAAGATAGCCTAAAACACACAATACAGTGGTTTCCAGGAGCCTTAGAAAACGGGATGGAATGCTCCGCCAAGGTTCCAAGGACCATTGCCTAGAACACAAATTATGTAATTAATGTAAAGCTAGTGTATTCCATGTTTAGGTGATGATGCTGCCAGTGACCGCAGCTGATTGTGAATAATAATAATAATAAATGATTATTATTATTGTTATAATAAAAATAACAATCTCAAAGTGCTAGTGTACTCTGTCTATGCTGCCTGTGCTGACTAACAGGCCTACCTCTGCATTTAATAAAACAGGTGTCTAGCATCATCGTATACAATGAAGAAACCCCTTCATACAAACAAAGGAAAGATGATGTGATTAAAATGTATCGCAGGCAGATTTACCTCCATTCAATGACTTCCTCCGCTGAGAGTATGGAAACACTCTCTGCCTCCGTGTAAAAGTTCTTCTTCAGTGGTGGGACGCCTGAAGGGAGTTGCAAATTATACAGCAATACTTTGAAGCCCATTTTATTCATGTTGGTGTCATATCACAAGGCCGTTATACCGTTCAACATTAGCTAGTAACTACAGACAAAGGCAAAGAAAATATATAAAATAGTTTTGTTAGTTTTCAAATCCATATGCAGCAGTAGGGCCATCACCTGCAGTTTATGTACAGTAGTGAGAATAAACAAGTCCTCACCCTTCCACTTGAGCGCTTGAAACCTCTCCTTGTTCTCCCGGAGGTTTTTCCAATCCATTATGGGGAGGGGCGGGGCATCAGTCGAACTCTTTAATTCTGCAGCAGACCAGCAAGAATTATGCGTCTCTCCTCCATTTCTTTCCCTCTGTAGCCTCCTCCATTGCCACCCCCCCTGTAGCCTCCTCCAAAGTGACCCCCTCTACCAGGACCTGAGAAACAGAACAATACACCAGAGAAAAAGCATTTTATAAACTGCTGCATGGTAGTGTAACCAAGAATCAGCAAGTGTCACAACTTTGTGTTTTCTACGCACACTGCTTCCATTGATACAGCTATCAAGTTCAATAGAGGAACTGATAATGCTTAAGACATCTAAATGTGAGAGTATTCATTGCATAACGAGATCAGTTACTTTTTTAATGTTTGGTCTGTTCATCTTGCTTTATTATTTACTTTATAACGGAAACGGAAAAGCAGAAATATTTGTGAAGTCTATCTTGTAATACCCCAAACATGTACTGCAACAAACTTTTGGTTGCAGAAACACAGTGTAAGAAAGCTGGGGGGGATATATTCCACACTGTATGGGCTGCTAAGTGTGACACCTAGTGGTGACATGTTGTAAACCAGCCTGGTCCCATATATGGCTTAATGTCCTACCCGTTTGAACATTTAATGTGGCCCTGCTAAATAAAAATCTAGAATGTTTTCACATGCAGAAAAATGTGATTCTGAGGACAAAGCGTCACATTTGACAACATCTATGGGATGAGACTTTGAAAGGATATTTTGCACCTAATTGAATGCTTTCATGATAGATAGTTTTCAGAAAAAATACCATTATGAGAGTTGCTATCTGACACCAGTTCTTCAATCATCTCCTTGGCCTTCTGCTGGGCTTCAGAGGACCCCGAGAGGACCACCTCACCTTCATAGTCCCCTTTGTTTACCTACAATGTAAAAAGTGAATAAAAAAAACTGCAGAGATAAAGGGAATACATCAAACATCCTACACTAGCGCTGCAAACAATGATTTTTCTTTTACCAGTGTCAAATAATCTGATGATTATTAATCTAGATGAACTAGTATTTGGACTCTATGTCAAAAAGGTGAACATGTCAATCAGTGTTTCTCAAAGCCCAAAAGGACCTCGTATTACTTGTTTTGTCCACAATTTAAAGTTGTTTACATTACTGTCATAGGGCAAGAGACACCAGAAAATATTGACATTTAAGAAGCTGGAATCAAGCAATTTTGACTTATTGTTTACTGAAATTGATGGCTTATAATTTAAATCGGCAACTTGATCAATCCATGCAGCTCTTTCCTAAACATGCCCTGACCATGTGCTGTAAAGGCTCTGCAATGACGCCAAAAACTACCCTATAATATGATATATTGTCAGTCAGTCCGTTTTCACATTGTGATACTTTTAGACCACTACATGTATTTTACCGATTTAATTAGCTACTTTGAGGATTTAGATTATTAATACAAACCAATAATACATTATTATAGGTTAAAGCAACCCAGTAGTATAAAAAGAAATCCACATTTTCATGGATGTGCGCTAACATCATTAGCTTGACACTAACGACACTGAACTTGCCTTAATCCTTGCACCAGTGCTCTCTTCAAGTTCACGGATTTTGGCTCCTCCTTTACCTTTAACAAGATATAACGCAATGTTACAGATCATACCCACACACACGTTCCTGAATCTGTGCAGAATGGGGATCAGACAACCATTGCCATGTGACTGCTTAGCCTAACTAACGTTAACTTGGCATAGGCTAATGTAGATAGCTAACAGTAGCATTTAGCTCCAACGGATGAAATAAAAACATTTTTAAGTGAATGTACTGCTTTGGAAATATACCGGCATGTCAATTAAAGTACATTGACATTCACAGGCTGTGAAAATGGAGTTCAGTCCCTCACCAATTTGCTCTAACGTCTAACAGTTTGACACCAACTGAAGTCCGCTGATTTAGCCTAGCTAGTGATTTAGCATAGCTAGCAATACAATTTAGCATAGGTTCCAACGTTTATAGCACCATTTAAAACTGGAATAACCGTTTTAAAAACATACCTATTATCCTGCCGACTAAACCATTTTCCACGGTGAAAGTCAAAGGCTGTGAAGAGTCCGACTTTTCATCGCCAAAGGTTCCCCGTCCTGGGCCTCCGGAGGCTGTGCAGAAACAAAGTGTAAGAAAGCTGGGGGGGATATATTCCACACTGTACTGCTAAGTGTGACACCTAGTGGTGACGTGTTGTAAACCAGCCTGGTCCCATATATGGCTTAATATCCTACCCGTTTGAACATTTAATGTGGGCCTGCTAAATAAAAATCTAGAATGTTTTCACATGCAGAAAAATGTGATTCTGAGGACAAAGCGTCACATTTGACAACATCTATGGGATGAGACTTGTGGAAGGATATTTTGCACCTAATTGAATGCTTTCATGATAGATAGTTTTCAGAAAAATTACCATTATGAGAGCTGCTATCTGCCACCAGTTCTTCAATCATCTCCTTGGCCTTCTGCTGGGCTTCAGAGGACCCCGAGAGGACCACCTCACCTTCATAGTCCCCTTTGTTTACCTACAATGTAAAAAGTGAATAAAAAAAACTGCAGAGATAAAGGGAATACATCAAACATCCTACACTAGCGCTGCAAACAATGATTTTTTTTTTACCAGGGTCAAATAATCTGATGATTATTAATCTAGATGAACTAGTATTTGGTCTCTATGTCAAAAAGGTGAACATGTCAATCAGTGTTTCTCAAAGCCCAAAAGGACCTCATATTACTTGTTTTGTCCACAATTTAAAGTTGTTTACATTACTGTCATAGGGCAAGAGACACCAGAAAATATTGACATTTAAGAAGCTGGAATCAAGCAATTTTTACTTATTGTTTACTGAAATTAATGGCTTATAATTTAAATCTAAAACTTGATCAATCCATGCAGCTCTTTCTTAAACATGCCCTGACCAAGGCTCTGCAATGACGCCAAAAACTCCCCTAACAAATTATAAATTGTCAGTCAGTCAGTCAGTCAGTCTCACATTGTGATACTTTATGCTTTTACTCTACTACATTTTGGAGGCAAATGTTTTACCTTTTAGACCACTACATGTATTTTACCGATTTAATTAGTAGCTCCTTTGAGGATTTACATTATTAATACTGTATTATATAGCATAAAGGACTATTACAATTAATACAAACCAATAATACATTATTATAGGTTAAAGCTACCCAGTAGTATAAAAAGAAATCCACATTTTCATGGATGTGCGCTAACATCATCAGCTTGACACTAACGTCACCCAACTTGCCTTAATCCTTGCACCAGTGCTCTCTTCAAGTTCACGGATTTTGGCTCCTCCTTTACCTTTAACAAGATTAAAATGTGTTTAATGTCTAACCAAACATATCTACACACTTTTAAGTACAGCAGGGGAAAGAGATGCAACATAAACTACACTAACGCAATGTTAGAGATCATACCCACACACACGTTCCTGAATCTGTGCAGAATGACTATTACGCAACCAATGCCATGTGACTGCTTAGCCTAGGCTAAGATAGCTAACAGTAGCATTTAGCTCCAACGGATGAAATAAAAACATTTTGAAGTGAATGTACTGCTATGGAAATATAACATGTCAATTAAAGTACATTGACATTCACAGGCTGTGAAAATGGAGTTCAGTCCCTCACCAATTTGCTCAAACGTCAACAGTTTGACAACAACTGAAGTCCGCTGATTTAGCATAGCTAGTGATTTAGCATAGCTAGCAATACAATTTAGCATAGGTTCCAAACATGTATAGCACAATTTAAAACTGGAATAACTGTTTTAAAAACATACCTATTATCCTGCCAACTAAACTATTTTCCACGGTGAAAGTCACAGGCTGTGAAGAGTCCGACTTTTCATCGCCAAAGGTTCCCCGTCCTGGGCCTCCGGTCCTCCGGGTAAACGGTCGACCTTCGCCCCCGCCTCGACGACTTCTATATTCGGATTCCTGGTCGCCACGGTCCGATTGCCAATCTCTGGAGGCTGCAGACCAGGTTGCATTTCTCACACCGTAAAAAACAATTTGTTTCTGACTGTCATCGCGATACGGTTTCCACTCAGTTGGAGCTGATGTTGTGGCAGGTTTTTGAATAGCAACGCCATCCACGCTGTAGTCATCTTCCCAGTCAGCCATTTTCAATTTGGCTCTCCACCTGCTAACCAACACCATACATACTTGCTCCTAACTCACTGCGTCACAATTAGCTGTCAAGAAGTACTCAGATCTTGTACTTAAGTAAAAGTAGAAGTACCAGAGTGTAGAATACTCTGTTACAAGTAAAAGTCCTGTATTCAAAGCCAGGTTACTCAAGTAAAAGTACAAACACATTTGCATCAAAATATACTTAAAGTACCACAAATAACTATGAAAATTGGTAAGATTTTGACAAAAATGTAATTTATTAACACTGAATGTAGTTAATAATCTTACAATTGTCAAATTGATAGTGTAGCACAGAAAGGTGGAGGAATTTGCGAAAATATTAATAGATACTTTAACTTTTACCCATTGTTCACTACCCTGAATATACAATCCTTATTCCAAAAAGGCATCATGACCATCATGTGTTACTTTCTTGACTTTTTTGTTTAAATGTTGATCAGAACAGTAAATCAAAGACACAAACAAAAACAGTTTAGTTGATTTGTACTTTATTATAGAATAATAAAATTATTTTTGCATTTCTCATCAAGAGAGAACATAATGTGCACTTTAATAAATTAATTTCAAAGAAATAAAAATGTTAACATTATCAAGCTTTAAGGCCCAGTTGTGTAATACATTACTGTTCAAGCAGTAGAGAAATTGTATTATTAGCCATCAAAGCCATTTAAAGTCTGTGGACAGGACCTTTATAGCCTCGTGAAAAAAAAAAAACGTTTCATATGCAAGAAAGGCACCCTTAAGCAATTTACAGATAGCAAAACTGAGCATGTTGTATGACAGGAACAATCCATGGGCTTTCCTTGTGTTTGACATCTCGTTTCAAAGTAACAGACAGTTCTTATTGGCCTCTTTTCATATGTAGCAAAGCTCAATCAATAACTACAAAAAAATCTATTCCAATATTAAGCCTTAAACTACCATGTCACATTTTCAGGCTCCTCAAACTCTTCAAAAACAGCTGTGCTTTCACGTTGATAATATATTTCATCATACCAGAAAAAAAGTCTGCATGGGCTGTAGAATATTTCAAAATCAAGTGTTTACAATTTTAATTTGTTAGGAGATAATACTTGTTATATTCTACTACAGAATATTAATTTGCTAAGCGATGCACTTACTCACCATTTAACACAAAGGGAAAATAACTGAAAAAAACAATGATGAATCAAGGTTGTCATTAACACATTAAAATACATTTTTAAGACTGCTGTGACGGCAAACCCCTAAGAGGTAAACATGCAAAAACAAATCAAAATGGCTAACAAAAATGAAGATTGCAGACATAGTTTTTCTGCATAATTCTGATTCAATAGCAGTCAAAAGCAGGATGGCATTGAGTGATAGGACAGTGTCATTTAGGAAACTTGCAATGCCTCATCTTCCTTTAACCTGCCAGTGAAAACAATCTGAATATGGACTTACTGCACCTACATATACACATGTGCACTTGAGTGTTTTTAAGCGTATCATAATAACCCTAATTGGTTAAGTATTGTAATTATGATTGATGTGATGAGGAGGAAGTACATGCACATACAAAATGGTGGTAAACTAAACATATTTTTCAGGGGGGCAGCAGACAACTTTTAAGCAGCCACACAACAAACACATTTTAATCTCAATCTCAGATTCAATTCTGTCTTGCTTCGTCAGTATCCTGCTGAAGTTTCCTTAAAACATTCCTCTGAATAAGTGCACCAGCTGAATGTTGAAAATGCAGGAGTCACGGAAAATATCTATAAGCATTTTGTATGAAGATAATTATGGCAAATCTTTCTCATCTCATCCACCCTCGCTCCTGATTTACAATTTGAATACATCACATTTTTGTCAGCAGCAGAAGGGACACATGGATCAAGTAACAACACGCATACTGGATCAACAACAGTGCATGTACAGTACATTGTTCTCAGGTGAATCCAAAATAACCTGATATGTTATAAGTGGAGTCTGTGCATTGCACATGTGGCCCTGTAACTCCTCACTACCCCATGTGCTCTGGATTGGGAGGAGGGAATATGTTTAGTCCAGCAGCCTCTAATCATTATTGATGCACAAGGTGCAAACAGCACCCAGTAAAAAGACAGGGTTTGTCAACAAAACAAATTAAAAGAGGTTGTATGTTTGTTCTAAAAGGTCATTGTAAGTGGGTTATTCATATAACTACATTTAAATTAGTTCAAATTAGGATATATAATGTTCATATATGCAGTCTTTGTTCACACTAGTGATTAGGATTTTGAGGAAACATTGCTTTAAAGCAACATTAGCTATTTGTCCTTAAAGTAAGAGCTTACAAATCATTTTAAAGGTGTAATAGGGAGAATGGCACCCCTGAACATCTGTTCTTTAACTACATCACTTAGGTGATTGCTTCATTCATTCTCCCAGGAGAAGTGCATAAGGCTTCATGGCACTAAGTTGATTTTAGTGGAACTGGGTCATATTAAATTGACAAAATGTTTCCCTCGACTAACTATGATTTCCGGAGTTTCCTGATGTACAAAAAGCTTTACCTTCTGCTAGGGCAACTAAAAACTGCTAACTAACAATTGCAGCTATCGGCGAGTTAGCCGTTAGCCGTGCAGTCAGGACTTGCACTTGTGAAGTTAAAAGCTGTCAATAACAAACAAACAATAACTACATAACGTTGCAGTAACATGCAGAACGACATCCAGGCCACCAGCGTTGTGTAACTGCTCTTATTGCAACAGCTTAGACATGCAGCATCTCATGCTCAGCTTGATAAACCTACTGCAATTCACTATTCAGACATAGTCCAGCACTTTGTCTTTACCGATTGCTGATAAGAAATCTTCTCCAAGTAGGTTTGCCCGATCCAAATTTACTGACAACTAGCTGAAGACAAAACTAAACAGCCAGATAAACATTAACTCATATTTCTGTGGTTGAAACAGAACGGGAGCTTTGGGTCTAAATACATGCTGAGGGTGCTTTGAACTCTTTTTATTTCAGATATTCCCATCATACCAGGCCCCACCTATAGTTCTAATTTCATTCATTATTTGTTTTGGAAACAGTCCATGCAGTGATATGTATGAAAGTAAAAGATGACATTTCACATTGCCAAAGACAGACATTGAATAAGGAGAGTGAGTGACACTCCTTTTCGACAAAGTCTCTGAATACAAGCACTTGTATGAAAACAAAAAAGTATAAAGTCAGTCACAGCTCTTTGTCAAGTTAGCTGGAGTTAGTGGTGATTGTGGTTGATGGTTGCATGTGTCAGTGTGTTTTTGTGTGTGTGATAGAGTGGTTGTATGTGAGGGTATGTAACTGTGGCATGTTTGAGGTTCAACTAGACAATAGATTGTTGTTATATGCACCCATGTTGGCTTTGATACAATCATACAGTTTTCCTTTGAGATAATATGAAGGACTGCTGTAAACAAATTATTTGTATTTGCTTCTAACATTAGTTTAAAAGGTGTCAGACTGCAGGCTCAGAAATCACAGTTAACTATCTTTCCTGGGTCTTTATTTAAAACAAACATCCATTTGATCAACTTTGTTGTATTGATGTCATTGTATATGAACAATCTGTTTTTGTAAAAAGTTACATTTCCAAATATCCTTAGATAAAGACCAAAAAAATGTATCTTCAAGGAAAGTTTGTATTTGTGTACATTTCCTTAAAATGATGTGTACATACAGTATGTGTGTGTGTGTGTGTGTGTGTGTGTGTGTGTGGTGTGTGTGTGTGTGTGTGTGTGTGTGTGTGTGTGGTTAGTTATGCCAGGTGTATGTGTGGCGACTGACTGAGGAACTCTGGGGGAGGAGCCTCCTCCTCCTCCGCAGTCTGTAAGAGGTCTGAGGGGTCCGGTTCCTGGGACAGGAAGTTGAAATGTTCTTCAGCTGGCTCTATCTTGCACTCACTAATTAAGAGTTCTGTTCCATCCCAGTTGCTGAGGTCAACGTGGGCGTTACCGTGTCTGCTACCGTTGCTGCTACCGTTGCTGTTGTTGAGCGCGGAAGACAGACCGGGGTTATGGTTGCTCAAAGGCTGGCTGAGGTTGTGCACAGAGAGGGAGCCTCCCCAGTCTGAAGGCCTCTCGTCTGGGCTCGATGAGAGCAGCAGCAGGGGGTTGACCTCCAGGCTCATGTTCCTCCTCCAGACCCCCTCCTGTGACTGCACCCCCGCACCACCGTCCCCTTCCTGCTCAGCATCCACAATGGACCCTAGAACCACAGATGGGCCAAGGCTGCCCTCATCCAGCGGCAGTACGTCTGTCATTTCATCTGGGAGGGGGTCGGTGGAGCATCGTAGGTGGGAGGGATGCAGCAGGGGGGGCAGACGGAGGGTGAAGCCCCCTGAGGATGGAGGTGGAGGAGGCAGGTCAGGGAAGTGTGCTCTTTTGGAGGTATCATTGGGGGTGACCAAGGTTGGATAGGGGCTATCAGGAGGCAGCAGGGGGGACGGGGAGAGAGAGGCTGTGGACGGGGGGTAGGATGGAGGGGCTGAGTCCGGGGGGCCGTCGTCATCGGAAGGAGCCAGGATGAGACGCAGGCCTCTGGGGTTGGCGCTGAGAGAACGGCGTAATCCTCCACGGTTTTCTCCTCCGCCTCCAACAAGATCCCCCCCCTGGGGAGAAGAGGGTCTGATGACGGAGGTCTGGTAGTCGGAGTTGAGGTGCTGGTGGTTGTCCAGCTCGAACAGCGGCAGGGAGGAGAGAGTGAGGGCTGTGGGGCCTTTCTGGAGGACCTGGCGGTAAACGTCCAACAAAGAGTCCAGCTTTGACTCAATGGAAGTCACCTTGGAACAAGAAAAAAGAGAGCAAGAGAGTAGAGAAAAACAGAGAGAGACAAAAATCTAATCAGCACAGGTTAGATTGGATTTGATTCAACTTTCTTGTCAAATAATAAAAGTACTGGAGCAACACAATGCAGTAAGCATCTATACAGGAGTGAAAGAGAAGCAGTCAAGCGTAAAACTCCTCTGTTATCAATCCCTGCACCGTGATATCCATACAACAGGATATCTCAAAACATACAGGTACAGTTTTTAGGTAAGAGTCAGTGACCATGACCTTGAAATAGGACGATGTCGCAATTTAAAATTTAAGAGGAACACATTTGTACACATTGCCTACAGGATATTGAAACTGAAATAGATTGGAGTGAGTCACAGGAAAGGCTGCAGGGCAAGAATTCACGTAAATCCATTGTTCATTGTACTTTGGAAATAAATGTACGAAACTACGTTCTTGCCTGGACTTGGATTTTTCCCTGCGGAAGTTTCGCTATCTGGTGGTGCCCCAGCGGCAGTTTCACTTTGAGTTACATTTTCATTTTGATTTCCTATGAATCAGCCGCTACAGTGCTGATGTAGCTTTTCCTGTAAGATTATTTTTTGGACTCACCTGTCTCTCCACCTTACACACCCGTCCCAGCATGCTCATGCCCTCCAGCGACTCTCCATCTGGATTCAGTTTGTCCCGCACCTTCTTATCCACGGGAATCTGGCCTTTTCCCAGAATCTGATCCACCCTGTTGATACATTTGAAAATACTGATGTTGTAATAGAAGCAAGGCACCCGAGTTTCATTTCAGGTTATCCCAAGTCAGGCAACAAACCTAAAGCAGCAGCGGGAGGTTAAGATTAGAGTTAGTAAAACAGTAAAACACACATCGCTTGGCTGTGTCAGTGCCCGAAATGGTCAGAATTAAGGAAAAACAGATTGGATATCATTGAGTATGTAGTTTGCATGGGTTATTCTCACACATGAAAACCAATGTGCACCAAAAAAATCATCACATTTTCATAAGGAAAGGGATAAAAGCAAGTCATTTATGAGCACTACATCCCAAAATGATGTGTACAAATACAGTCAGAAGCAAAAGTTATGACAATGCATTTTTTTAAGCGTGTTTTTGTGTGTGTTCACAGACTGAAAACACGTTGAAAAACATCATTACTGAAATGACAAGGTTTTGCAGCCGAATCGCTGTGTATGTAGATTAATGTTTTATTTCTATTGTGTTTTAGGACATTTTAAATCCAAGTGAGATGCTGAATGCAGTGCAGCATTCAAATTATTGTGAATCTGTAGCCAGCTTAATGAAGATTAGAGTATTGACCAAAGTTCTTTGACACAGCTATAATGTTGAATTAGTGAAGTTAATAAAGTTTCTATATCTCTAACATGCATCGATCTACGGGAGGCCAGCACCACCAATTATTTAGATTTTAGTTAACACAAAACACATGAAGTAATGGGAAACACTTACAACTGCACACAGGTTAGCAACATTCACACACACACACACACACACACACACACACACACACACACACACACACGTTTCCTTCTTTCTGGTTAAGGGAGAATGGATGAAGTATGGAACTAGGGAGGAGATCTAATGAAGCAACAGGGATGTTTAGGCCATAAGCGTTAGTACAAATGAGCATTAAATGTTGTGTATATGACACCTGGTGGAAATAAACCTCATCAAATGGCTGGAGTTAAATGCATTACATGAATCATGTTTTTGAAAATCACTTTGAAATGAGTTTCATTTTAAAAGCCCATTTTTGTGTCTTATGCAAACTCCAAACATTTGTTCCCTAAAGAACGTCAAATCAAATGAAAATCATCAGCATCCCTGCAAGCACGCCTGTTTTCATGTGACATTTTACAGCAAGTCAGACACATTTGGGGACAGAAAGGGAACTAACGGGGACCATAGAAGGAACTAATGGGATTCTACTGTATGTGAGTTTAAAATTAAGTGAAATTTAAGTAACCCTGAGCCAGAGAGCTTCTTCCTGGCGTTGCTGTAATAATAGCGCAGGGCAGGAGAGGACATGTGCCTGGGTCGGCTGCTCAGGCTGGGACCAGAGCCCGCTGCACTGGCCAGTCTGGAGACAGGAGAGAGACTGGGTCAGAAACATCTCACGCTCACACACACACACACACACACACACACACACACACACACACACACACACACACACACACACACACACACACACACACACACACACACACACACACACACACACACACACACACGCATAAAGCTGAGGTGGAAAATAAGGAATTAGATCCAGTTCTCACTTTTTTAACATTAAATAACATTAGCATGCAGATACACACAGAGGGCGAGAGGGAAATGTAGGCTATTTCAGAAATAATTTGGACTGTTTATTTCTTGTGTCTTAATTTCTCTGTTATGTACATTGCGTTGTTTTTTACGCTGCTGCAACGCAAACATTTCCTATCTATCTATCTATCTATCTATCTATTCTTTGATTTTTGTATTTTGAGAACAAAATCTTTTTTTTTAAAATGTGACTTGTATGTAGTCTTACATCTACATTGTTATTCATGTCATGGCAGAAACGTTTATAAAACACCATTTAAAGTGTGATTTGTCACTATTCAACAAAGAATATGTATTTTTTTAGGGATGCTCCGATCGATCGGCCGCTCTCTATAAAGGCCGATCAGGAGAGCCGATCACATGACGTAAAATACATGACACTTTTCTCAGTGCGCGGCAAAACAAGCTCGCCAAAATGGCTTCACCGGTCTGGCAGTATTTTAAGGTGTCCGAAAAAGACAATAAAATAGCGGTATGCAACGTGTGTGAAGCAGAAATCCTGCAGCTCCGCCGCTGTGACGGACCGGTGAGCGGAGCAAAACACACACTAAGAGTTAGACCTAACACACTTAGCTATTTCTGGAACTAAACTAGTTATAAATATGTTTATTCTTCACTGTTGGGTCATTCATTACTGGGTCAGTGAGCTGCATGAGACGATACTGACAGGCTGTCAGGGAGGGAGAGAGGGGGAGAGAGGAAAAGAGAGCGCTTCCGCTCATTTCTCCCGTCTTATTATCCAAAGTTAATGTAAACTTGAATAATGTACTTCATTTGAATGTAATAATTATGTTGGTTGTTTGTGGAAGCGCCAGTGACTGAGCCCCATTAACTGAGTTTTAAACATCACTTTAAATGACAAAATCAACGGGTATGTTTTCCACTTCAGTGTGCTTGTTAGCCACATTACAGTTTTCTATTCCTAGAGTAAATTTGGAAATATAACGGCAGCCATTTGTTAGAGTACAATGCTACTGAGATACAGTAAGCCTACATGTACATAGCAGTACTCAGCTGGTCTGTGTGTATCTACACCCGCCGCCTATAATCAGAGTTCATAGAATATCGGATACAGAAAACAGGCACTATGATATTAGTACTATTGACGCCACTGGCACTGCTATTCATTCAACACAACACATCTCCAACAAACTTTCTGTAGAAAAAACAAAGTTGTTGAATGTAAAAGCCACAATCCAGTACTGCTGATGCGTTATTTCCAGCTTTGCCTTTTCTTAAGTTAAGTCATAATGGACTTCTGATTCAATATCTGAAAGGCTCAATGTGGCTTGAAGCTGCAAAAAAGGAACTGAGGTGAAACAGCTGCATTTTAAACAAACCACTGCCATATTTAAATTCATCAGGTATTTAATAAGATTAATGAGTTAGGAAAAATCTGGATTGGGGCTTTTACATGAAGACAAAGTAGATGCACTACTTCTCTAGGTAGCATTCAATAGCTTGTCTCCTTTCTACAGGCACCAACAGTATGTTAGCTGACAACATGTTGCAGCTTGATGAGGTTTTCAAGGTGCTCAAATCAGGATCAGGATCAGTTTCCAGGGTGCCATAAATAAGTTAAGTTATATCTTTAATATATTATGTTGTATATATATCAAATAAAATGGTGTGATAAAGGATCACCTCCTTAGTTGAAAACTATGGTAGGAATAAGGCCCAGGCTCTATCAACATTTTTACATCTGAATTAAATAGTTATGGTCTTTTAAAGATCATTTTTTGTATTGGTAAATTATCCATAATCCATCGTGTGAGCTTCTTGATGACCTCTTCAACCTGACCTGGGTAAAGCAGCCAAATTGGTAAAATAGTGTACATAAACTTCCCATGTACTGATCAGTTCTTAGCTTTTATAAACCCCACCTATCTCAGAGTAAAGTAGGCTTAACATAATATAAATTGTATGCCTTTGTAATCTCAATTTGGCAGTTAAACAGGAATGCATCCAAGCTAAAATACATTTAGAAAAAGCTTCTTTGACTATTGCCACCCTGTGCATTTATAAGGGTGCACTGAATTGCCATATAGGTTCAAAAGCATGTGATTGCAGGCTGCTTGACCCAGGTGCGACATCATCACATATTTGGTTATGTTAGCGGGGAGGCAGTTGTCGGGCAGATCAGGACGGGGTGTGTCTAACCCCGGTGCAGACTGTTTCCTCCGGGCCTGGCTGTAATATAAATGCAGGGAGGGAGAGGACAAGGTCTTGACGCGGCTGCTGAAAGGCCTCGGAGGGGGCCCCACTACAGTGTCTAGTCTGGGAGAGAGAGGGGACACATACATATGTACATATACAGTACACACACACAGTGGATGGTGAAGACATAGCTGGAAGTGGGATAGAGGTAAAAGCAGGTTCACTTCGTTTAAAGAACAACATTTGCGGCAACAGCCTCCAATGAAGATAATAAACAGAGCAAATTCAGGTGAAAAAAAAAATCGGTACAAACGTCCAAATGATAATGATGATTTGTGGAGTTGACTGAAAGTGTGTGTGTGTGTGTGTGTGTGTGTGTGTTGGGTGTGTGTGTGTGTGTGTGCGAGTGCTTACCTAGTCTGGAGGCTCTTGATGCGACAGAGCATGTCCAGGTGTCCGGCAGAGTATTGCTCTATGACGTCTTTCACATCGTACGGACGCAACGTCTCCTTAAACTTCTTTTTTGCCACGTGAAACTTCATGATCCTACACACACACAGATACAAACACACAGGGAGCAAAAGGAGGAAGAAGGAGGCTGAAGTTAGTAACATAAAGTCAAAAAAAGCTTGAAAGATAAGGACGTAATAACTCCAACCGATCACTAGATGGTAGCAGCTGGTTTGAAATGATCCTCGTTACATATCACTTGTTGATCTTTCTCTGGAGTGTAAAATGAGAACATTATTGAAATCTCAAATACCTCAATGAGTGTCTGACGGGAAACTAAAGTTCCCTGCTTCGCTTGTCAAATCCATAACAGACAAACTTAGAAACGTAATCTTCGATCTGCTCTGTTTGGTGAGCAGAGCCGCTGCTGGGTGGATAATATTGATACAGGTAAGAGGATCCAAACACTCGTTGCATTTGGATTCCCCGGCGACTTCTGCCTTTCTCCAGTTGCCTGTTTTTTTCACTGGATAAATGGAAACCACGGTGACAGATGACCCTCTGTAAAAACAGACCTGACAGGGGTGGGGGGGGGGGTCCAGCCCTCAACCCGACACCCTGGGAAAGCCCTGGGCTCCGGCTGCCCGGAGAGGAGGCTGCTGATTGGTACTGGTGATCCGTGTGTGTGTGTGTGTGTGTGTGTGTGTGTGTGTGTGTGTGTATGTGTGAGGATGAGAAACAGAGCTTGTGATAAAGGTGGTTTGATAGACTTCAATTAATGAAAAACTGAAAAAAATTCAACATGTAACATCTTTCCGAATCTGAGAATTTGATGAGAATCCAGAATAGTCACTGTTATAACTAAGTGGATATTATCACCAAACATGTAAGCGTTTATGGGGGGGGGGACATTGCGAAAAATTCTCCCTTTATTTGTTTGAAATGCTGATTTACATTTTTTTCAAGGGAAATCGTTTGATAACTCTAAGTCCAATTTTGATTGGGCCATTCTGTGTTATACCTGACACAGACACTATGAACAATTTTATAGTAAGTTACTTTGGATAAAAGCATCAGCTAAATGTAATATAATGTATAGGCGTAGCCAGTAGAGCAACCTTAGATTAACAACCAAACTAGTGCTTAAGATCCCACTGCAGGTCATTACAGCATGTGAAAGGACTGAGGATAATTGAAAATACATAAATGTTCAGTATAGCTAGTAACAGTAAGTACATTTGTATTGCTAGTTTTTAACTGCGTATCCAGATTGGCCAGATTGGTGGTTCATATGGGCAGCATCTGTATATGTGTTGAGAATATAATAGAAAAACCGGCCATATGATCAATTTAAAATATATTTTATTTCATATATAGCAAGTAATTACGCGCGGACTTGTGATTGGTTCAATTATATGGTAAATGGGTGATTTAAATAGATATAAATAGAGAGGTACAACATTAAAACAGAGATAATAAGTGTGATCAGGGTGAGCAATAAGGGAGGAAACATTTCATATAATTGGGGTGATTCAAAATAAATAGACAAATGTTTACAGATTAATGTTCAAAAACGAATGAAATGAATGAAGGAGGATCAGTAGGAGAAGAAAATGCAATAAATACTGTTATGTCTTTCATTTTCAATCTTTTTAGAGCTTTTCTTTCTAAAATGTCTTAAAGCAGAATAGCTACACACTGCTTTATTATAAGCATCAGACAAGGAGTATAATCCAGTAAAACAAGTGATATCAATGATAAAGGCCGAATTTTAAATGTATAAGGATATCTGAATGCTTAATAACCTGCAGAAGATCATAGCAACGACATCACATTTGAACTAAAAGTAATTTTTCTAACCAATCTGTTATTTCTAAAAGGAAAACTCTGCTTTCTTGAGAGGTGAAAAATATGAAAAATGTGAGAAGAAGCGATGAAGTGAGAGAATCAGTTGGCGCCAGTTGGAAAAACATTGCTCACAGGGTGCCGGTGCCAGTGTAAGAGATCAGGGTCTGCTACAGAAAACAGCTTGAAACTCCTCACAGGAAAATCCTCCAACCCAGCAGGGGGTCGTGTAGATACGAGGGGAAAATCAGAGAAAAGGCTTTGCTTGAGGGAACCAAAGATCGTGTGAACTTCTGCTTTCAGGGTTAGGGTTAGGGTTAGTTTTTCATCATACAGAATTACATGTATAGTGGAGGGAAGAAAGACAGGGGTCTGTGTTGTTAAATTATCCGTTACTCAACAAAACATGTTAAGAGCCTTCTTCAAAAAATGGTATCTATGATGATGAACTGCAGCTTGTTTCGGTGTGTTAAACCAAACTACAAAACACATACGTATAGCTTATTGACTCCTAACACTACAGCATTGCATCCTTCTGTTAGCTGCTGGTATTTTCAAACAGTGTTGGATTCATGTCTTGCTCACTTAATCATTCATGGGCTTTTCCATCAATAGCTAGAGATAATAACCAGCCCATGAAGAAAGACTGTAGCCAATAAATCAATAGGAATCGTCTTTAACAAGCGCTCAACTACAGACAGTATTATATTATGTGTATGATACCAAATAGCCAATCATTAGAGGTGCACACAGGTCACTGAAATGATCAATGGTTAAGCGGTTCAGTGAGCTGTTGCTGTGGTTGCAGGATCAATGGAAACAACTTAGGAAAAAAACACCCTCAAAGATGAGGGGACTAATCAATAAGATGACCTATATTATTCAAGAATAGCTAGAAAAGCATGCCGGGCTTGCATGCTTCAAATTGCGACTGGATGCATTGTATTTTTGGCATATCCATACAAAATAACTTAGCATACTTAATATTATGGGTATTGGAAATATAGTGGGAGTGGGATGTAAATTATGTCAAAAAAGACAAAATGTGTTTTTCTTTCGGACATCAAATCGTTGAGATAGATAAATGAATTTAAATTATTCAAAATGTGATTAAAAAGTGCCCATCTATTTCTCTTGAAGGCAGGCAACAAAGGAAAGCAAGATCTGTTAAAGAAATCAGCCCTGACTGGTTTGTTGTTTGACAGAGGGCAGGTCTTATTCCTAGGATATTGCAAAGGATGAAAGGTATTGGTTAAAAACGTTATTTTTAAGAGAAGCAACTTTCCCTTCATCTTTCTCATTAATATATTAAAAAGTTAAGTTCTCTCTGTTTCCCATTTGATATTAGAGAGGCGAAGTCCCTCCCTTTCCGGGGGAGCTCCATGGGACCTTATTTCAGAAAAAGTATGTATTGAAGTCAATGGGGAGAGAAAGATTATATTTCGATTCCGTTTGAATTGTGCCACAAATTACACATATGATGTTTGTCAATTTAAAAGATAATTTTGCAAAATAAAAATGTGTCGTAAAACTGTGAAGTAACACTTTTTTTTGTGTGAAACCGCTCAATGAACTACATCTCCCATCTCGCACCACACACCACACACACACCGTCACGTTGGCACATTTCAGAATGAGGCGAAAAGTATTAAAAGAGGTGAAAATCACTACAAGTCTGGGCATGTTGAGAGCTGTACATACACACAAGGGGAGTTAGTCGGTTCCGTAAAAGCCAGCATGCGGGACCGGGATTCTGGGATTTGTAGTCTTTCTAGTTGCATATTTTTCATAGTCTTATATTTCAACAGTTTTACGACAAACTGTGACTTTTTTGACATGGAAATTATTTTTTTAAGATTGACAAACATCATATGTGTAATTCGTGGCACAATTCAAACGGGATCGAAAGATAATCTTTCTCTCTCCATTGACTTCAATACATACTTTTTCCGAAATAAGGTCCCATGGGTCGGAAGTAGATGGGCGGGACTTCGCCTCTCTATTAGTATATGGATGCAAGTTTGCATTTGTAATTGTCGGAGGGTATTTCCACAGTAGTGAATCTGCTTCGCTGCCTGGTTAGTCCTCAAATATTTGGATTATTTTGTTGAATTAAAGATGTTTTGGATGAGAGCATCAGCCAAAATGCCTTAAATGTTAATTGAGTCTCTCACCTGACAGCTCTGATGACAGCCTTGAGAGGAGCTGATAGATCCTCCACTGTAACTTCACAATGGCAGCCTCGCTCATCAAAGGAATCCTCTGTGGTCATTCCTGGATCCACTGAGATAGACAGAGCAAAATCAAAATCAATTATGTTTCAAACTGATACTTTTTTGGCTTTTAGCAGGTGAAGAATGTATATCAGGCTTGGAGAGGATCTTTGGGAATAGTTAGCGTTTTGCAAGCTCAGCTACGTAAGGTGAGAACAGACCCTGTATAGTATATTGCCAATAATTATGAGAGTGGGACACCTGGACAGTGAGAGGGAAACAGAAAAAAAAGAGTAAGAGCATTGGGCAAAAGATGTAGAGAGAGATAATGATAAAGTACATAAGAGGTGATCAAATCAGTTCAAACAAATGATACTGCGAAACAAGAGGAGAGATAAAGGTGCTATTAAAACAGTCAGCAGTTTCATCTGTTACTCAAGGGAAAGAGCTTTGGGGAGATTTGAGAACAAAACACTGGTGCACAAAATACACTATACATAGAACACTAATTAAGGTCATAACAATAAATCCATGCAACTGCAGGGTGCAAACATTGACTTTTGGTATGTTTAAAAATACATTGAGATGTCTACTCGGATATGAAGATTAAAAAGATTGATTACAAAGCAAGTGATTGGAATGACTAGCATTCTGTGTCAAAAAAGGTCATTTGTACCGACTACCCAGGGAAAGGTCAGAGAATTTTAATCAGGAGTCTCCAACACGTCGGTAGCTCGCAAGCCCTCAATAAGTAGCTCGCCAAGCAAATACAAAATGTAAAAAATACACACAAAAAAAGGAAATGTAATTAAAAGAATCTACCCTATGCATAAACAAAACCTCAATCATAGCGAACTCTATCTACTTACTACAACTCTATATCTATCTAACACCCCTCCTCCCCCCACAATGAATATCGACCAATCACATTTCCCCCCCACTTTTCGAAAGAGAGAGAGAGAGAGAGAGCGAGAGAGCTAGAGAGAGAGAGAGAGAGAGAGCTAGAGAGAGAGAGAGAGAGAGAGCGAGAGAGCTAGAGAGAGAGAGAGAGAGAGCTAGAGAGAGAGAGAGAGAGAGAGAGCGAGCGAGAGAGCTAGAGAGAGAGAGCGAGAGAGACAGAGAGAGAGAGAGCTAGAGAGAGAGAGAGAGAGAGAGAGAGAGAGCGAGAGAGCTAGAGAGAGAGAGAGAGAGAGCTAGAGAGAGAGAGAGAGCTAAAGAGAGAGCTAGAGAGAGAGAGAGAGGGAGAGAGAGAGAGCTAGAGACAGAGAGAGAGAGAGATTATTGAAAAGTATACCACTCCCTTTCATCTGAGTGTTGAGAGCTGTATCCATAAATTCATGTTGTGCTCAAAGTGCACCAGATTGATGCATTTAACTTCAACATTTAAAAAAAAATATATTCCCTGGGGTGCAAGCCCCCGGACCCCCGAGAGGATCTGAGGTCCACCCCCAAATAAAGCAGGTTAAAATAATTAAATTGCATACATTTTCTTTTAGTAAACACTGCAAACAGGTCCCACAGACCCAAACAGCACACAAAGGTTAAAGGTCAGAATATAATAATGTTAAAATGTGCTAAATATATACACTGCAAAAAAAACCTAAAAAAATAGTAAAAGTTGCTCACGACTTGTTTTATTTTTTGAAAGTAACTCTCATCCTAAAAAAGGTTGGAGACCCCTGATTTAAATGAATGTCTGTATTTACTGTATGTACAATTTGCCAGGACTTAGAAGGAAAGGGGAATGTATGTATGTATGTATGTATGTATGTATGTATGTATGTATGTATGTATGTATGTATGTATGTATGTGTATGTATGTAAGTAGTATGTATGTATGTATGTATGTATGTATGTATGTATGTATGTATGTATGTATGTATGTATGTATGTATGTATGTGTATGTGAGCAATAACGTGTACCTTTGAGTGGACTGTAAACTGAGGCGGTGTGATTTGTATGTACATCATGTATATTATATATTTGTGGAATAAATCAAAAGTTCATTTGTTAGATGATGGTAGGTTTGGTGCCATTAACAGTAACATGGAAATAGACACACAGTCCCGCTCACCGTCAGGGACAGCGGTGCGGGTCTGGCTCTTCAGCCTCAGCGAGGGTCTGAACCGGGTCCGATCGTTGAAGCTCCAGCTCTTCTGCACCTTGGCGGGGCTTCCTCCCATCAGATCGGCCCCGCCCACCACCTCGTTACCGGGGGAAGAGCGCTGGCGGTCGCTAACGGACGTCTGCCTGCTCTTCATGCTCTGACCCCGAGGACTCGCCAGACGGACCCGCTCCTTAAAACTCAACTTCTGACTGCAGGGAGGGAGGAAGGAAAAGAGGGGAGAGGACGAGAATGAGGGAAGAGAAAGAGAAGACCATTGAGAGGAGCAAACACATTTTGGGATGAGGATGGATGGGGCAAGAGAGGGGGAGAAGATGAGGGAAATTGGGGTAAGTGAGTATATGATAGAATTGGTAGAGTAAGAGGGTGAGTGGAAAAGTTCAGGGGTTGGTAGAGAGGACACAAGAAGAGAGAGGAAAGAGATGCTGTCAACATTTTTGTCCTCACAAAGTAAGAAAAGTTCAGAGTGCAAACAAAGGGCAACGTTCTGGATTTCCCTTTCAGCCCAAACATCATTCATTCATGCCCAAAACAGCCAGAATACCCGACAAGCAACCAAATTAAAAACCCTCAGTGCTTCAATCCTTAGCCGATCAGCTGATAATCTATTTATGTACTGTGTGTTCACTTTTCACAACAGTTAATGAGATTTTCTAAAGTGATATGTGAAGCATGGGGACATTAATAAATTGTCAACCCAAATTAATTTTGAGATTAGTATCTTCATAGACAATTTCATTTTTTTATTTCTCCCTTTCCAGAGAGTGCTCGGAGTGTTCCGTCTTTTGTCAATTTAAAGAAATTGCACATAATATCAGCAGCATAAGAAGCAAAAGCTTTAATCCACATGTAGTTTAGATCTGTAGTAACTTAACAAGGTGTAGTGGGGATGCAGAAAGTCCTCAATCAATCGAACCCAATCAAATATATTGTTGCTAGGGCAAACAGACCAGCAGGCAGTGCAGCAGATCCTTGAGAAAGATGCAGGGTTCAAATACATTTTCAATACCAACATTTCAAAAAATCGAAATAGTCCCAAAAGTCAGTGTTTCTCATGAACCTCAGTGTTTTGATCAATTACTTTAACATACGTTGTTTTAGATTGGATTTTATAAAACATATAAAGACTTTGGGAAGATATATATTTAGATTTTCTGTCCCAGACTTGTGTGGGAACGTCATCAACACTTCACAGCACGTGGCAATACATGTTCTCCTGTGTTCAAGGCAGAACTAAATATTATTTGTAATCAATACATTGGTAGCCATGTTCTCTTTTAGAGGGAGACATTATGAAAGGATCGTGACAAGCAACATCCCACAATGCCTATCTACTAAGAGGTTTTTAGATGATAGGGGCCTAACATGCAATCTGTTGACGGAACATAATATCTACTTTATTAATTTGGTTTATCTCAACAACAAACCTTTTTATTATCTTTGTCCTCATCTATCTCAAAACAAGATCTTGTTTGCATTCGACAAGCAGCAGGCAGCATTTATCATCAAAATAAAACTCCTGAAAAGGTATTGAGGTAAAAAGAAAGTTGAATTTGTTTCCTTTGAAATCCTCCATGCTATTAGTCAGTCATTAGCACAGGTAATTGGGCTAAGGGCCGAGCAGAGAGGATGCTGGGTAGCACTGTGGGTACCTCCTAAATTTCCGATTGTACCTTCTGAAGAGCCTCCTATATCTTAGAGGAGGATGGAGAAGGGAATGGAAAAATAAAGGAGGAGGATATTAAAAGAGCAGACAAAGGAGAAGAGAAAATTCTCTGCTGTCAATAGTGGTGCAAAGTAAATACACAGAGGAAAGGTAGGGGACGAATCAGAGGAGAGAGTGGGTAAACAGGCATGTAGTGGAGAGTTATCCCCTGAACTGCCTGATGATAAATATATTTACGACGTGAATTCATGACACACGACATCATACTAGTGTCATCAATCAAGAGCTACAGAACGTTTGAATGCATTACTCTGAACATGTACAATCTACATTTCCCAACTAATCTGACTGAACTCTAACCACATGCTTCAGTTATCGGGGCCCTATTATGCTTTTTGGGTTCTACCTTTCCTGTAGAGAGTTATAAAGGTTTCTTTGCATGTAAATGGTCTGCAAAGAGTTTCTGTTTTACTTCCATAATATGGTGATATATAACGTAACGATAGCGTAACAAATGAAGCTCAGCGTAAGTTCAACCAGGACCGTCTTTACCCTTCATTTACTATTTCCATGTAACTACTCTCTCTCCTCTCAATAAGTGATCGGGGGCGTCACTCCCCAGCTTAACCAATCACTTCGCTCTATTCCCAAGAGCCTATCACAGCGCTCTGCTAAACCTTTTAAATCTGCTCTCCCCCTCTGACAGCTGTCATTTCAGGTGACTCGACGCAACTTTCCTCCCCCCCTTTCCCCCTCCTGTCCCTCTGAATCCAGGGTCAAGCTAAGCCACTCCTCTTCAGACCGACCCAACTATCCTTCACCACCACCAGTGTCTCTAGACCCCGGGGGGGTTTCATCGGATCGGTTCTCCCCTCCCGAATGATACTTCCTGCACAACGGGGCCTAATCGCCAAAACTCCATTACATTAATTTGTGTATTCCTGGCAATAAATATGTATTCTTACATCAAAACCGTCTCTCCTGATTGAACTGCAGTTCTATTGGATAGTGCTCCAAAACTTTGTACGTGAGGATAAGGGGCAGGACATCT
The DNA here is from genome assembly GCA_031216635.1 of Dissostichus eleginoides. Taxonomy (NCBI): domain Eukaryota; kingdom Metazoa; phylum Chordata; class Actinopteri; order Perciformes; family Nototheniidae; genus Dissostichus; species Dissostichus eleginoides. The sequence goes on from CM062278.1 coordinate 24,645,316, forward strand.
CTAAGCGGTTGACCAATCACAACAGAGCCGGCCAGCTAACCAATCAGAGCAGACTGGGCTCTGGTTTCAGACAGAGGGTGAAATGAGGTGCTGCAGCACAGGCAGTATGAGAGAAATAAAGAGCTTTTTGAACATTACAGCATGGAGACATGTCCCAGTAGAGACACTAAATACTGATATGAACCTGAACATGAGCATCATAGGGCCCCTTTATAATCCAAACATACCAGGGACAAGCTCTCCAACTGTAATCAAAGTCACCTTAAAAATCATGTATGATGGTTATAATGATTATTTTGTGACATGTTGTGTGAAACTTTCTGACTGTGTGCATGCAGTGTTGTGCTCTTCAACACGTAAATATAATCTTGAAAAAACAGGCTGTTTTCTCTTTCAACTTGGGGTTTAAATGAACTCTGGTTTTTGCCAGTTTATTGTAATGTGGCTCAGTTTGGTGTCAAAGCTGCTATTTGAGCGTTGTTATTGCCTAAACAGCACTATTATGAGCACAAACAACCTAAATGCAGCATCATATGTAATAAAGCTTTGTTTATTACCCCATAACACAGCTGGAGAAGTCAGCTACTTGTCTAACACAAATGTAACCTGACGGATAGCAGTCAAGAGTTTCATTTGAAAGAAAAAGTATGTATAATGTGAATGAACTGTATAGTACGCACAAACACTCAGAATGCAGACACACCTGCCTACACACATAAACTAACGATTAACCACCAATTATCCTTTCTTCTTGTTGCCTCTTTCTGCCAATACGCAGCCCTCACACTCAGCATGATGTCCACTGCAGCACTTTGTGGTGCGGCCCATGTTTACCACTGCTGGTGTTTACAAGTCTGCTTAAACGAGAACCACCAGCCGTTCACCGCGGCACCTACCGCCGCCGAGCAGCCGGCACTCTGTAAAACCACTAATAACACACAGTGGTGTGTGTTCTCTCTTTAGAGGGGAACACACAGAAAATAAATAGTGTCATAAAAGAGCATATAATTACGATTTCACTAGTTCAAATTGGACCTGTAGTCACAACATGTTCTAAGAAAGGAAAGTGTAATTAAAGGCAGCCCTTATAACAGAGGGATTTCTGGAGGATAATGCTGCTGTGGATGCACAAAGCCTAATTAAATGTTGTTGTGTTTGAGGATAAAAAGCATTTGTTTGTGTGTTTGACTTTGAGTATACACTTTTTTTTTTATGTGTGTGTGTGTCTTAAGTTGAAATGCCTAAAACGCTGCTGGCTCAATATAAGGCTCCCAAATGTTGCCAAAGAAGTGCTGCGCTGTAAAAACTATACTAGCATAATTAAACTCACAAATCCCTCTCTGTTTTTTTTCCTTCTCATCTCCCCCTTCCTCCCATCTCCTCCCCCCCTTTTTCAATTCTCGTCTGTCTCTCGTAGACTTGTGTTTGATGAGTTATATAAATACCATCCCAATGGAAAAAGTGCGTCATGGTACAGACATGGTACAGACTCCTGTCTTTGAAGGCGTGTGTGCATGCATACACACACACACACACACACCACACATGCACACACCGCACACACACACACACACACACACACACACACACACACCCTTCCCTGCCTGGAAGTCAAGTGCAGAGAGGAAACAGTAGTGAAAGGAGAGACAAAAACAGAGATGGAGTAAATAAAAAGATGAAAATTGATTTAGGAATATAAAATAAGAGAAGCGTGAATAAATCTGGGAAAGGCAACAGATTGTATCTTCGGAAGAGGTCATTTCAAATAGACATTGTATTACTTAATTTGATTTATAGCCTCAGTACATCTCTGTATGATGTAAAACAAAACTCCTCTTTAACTGTATATCCCCCAGCCTGTCTTTTCTCAACTCAACACAATTGACTGTACTAGAGGTAATATAAAATGTGACTTAAATATTAAATAAATGTTGATCTGACACCTGTGGTATGCTTTTATTTGGAAGATAAAACCTTCTTATTTCTCAATAGTCAACAATAATATTGATGCATGTTCTAATTATCCCTTTATTATGTATGTCATAGCACTGCAGTGTACCTTCTCTCAGTTTGAATGTTTCTAATGTTTATTTTCTCTTCAAATTCTGGGTTTTAAGATCCTCAAAACGATGTTAAGTCATACCAATAAAGATCAAATAAAAGGGTTAACATCGGCACAATGTCCTTACTAAGGATTTGTAGTCATTTTTGTTCAGCCATTTAGTAAATCAAACAACCAATAAGCCAAGAGACCAACAAATACATATATTGCAACCTTTTGATGGCGATCAGAACCTCCAATTAATTCACTATCACCTAATACATTCATCTTTATTCTTTAGGAGACCTAGGAGAAACCATATATTTTAATTCTTAATAAGAAAATGAATGTACTAGCCTCTAGAGTAGTTTCAAAGATGTTGTGACATTATCACGCATTTCATTTGATTATAATCGTATCACATGTTGAATGTTTTTGTGGGAATAAGCTGAGTCGTACAAACCTGTAGGAAGTCTCGCCCTGCTCTTTCCTTTAAGGGTTAGTGGGACAAAGAGGAGGAGACAAAGGGAGAAAAATCAGTATTCCAGCTGATTAAAAATAGCACTATACAGACGTTTCAGCTAATGGATATGGGCCGCTTCAAGCCAAAAGGAAAGAAAAACAAAGACACTTGAATTCAATGGAAGGTAAATATTTACAAGAACATGCAAGCTATGGCCATGCACAGTAAGGCGTTGGTTGAAACACAGATATGGAAATCAGAAAGAGAGGATCTACGTGTGTTTTGTTTACTGTATAAGTGTGTGAAAGCAGGAAAAGTAATTTTATTGTAAATATTAGTGATCTATTGACCTCACATAACATACATTAATTTTGGTGTAGCTCAACCCTAGCTAAATCACAAACTCACAGTGTTTGAATAACTTGAATCCAGAGAAAATGTGAATAAATAAGATGTGTGTCAAATGTCCAAATAATAAATGTGCCCACTTTCTTTTGTAAAGAAAGTAAACAGAGCATTTTCAATAATAATACAATTAAAGAAATGTGTCTAAATATTTCTAATGTGAATGTTATTAAGGTGTTAAAGAACATGTATGCTAAGCGAACCATGCCTGGTTGGAAAAAAAAGGTTGCGAAAGACTAGCTTATGAAAGAAAGGTTGCAATGCGGTCAGTCGTACAGTAGAGTGAGAGTTGAAGCCACACCGATGGAGAGGATTAGACGGAGGTGAAGGAGCAGAGAGGAGGCGAGGGGCTGAGCGGCAGCGGCCATGTTTGTAAGTCTGTAAGTTGTTACCTACTTTGCGGGGCTGCAGGTATGCAACGCCTTCAAATGAGGCTTCCAGGTAGCGATGGAAACCGAGTTCTCATCAGCAGCATAACTACGCCAGACACACTACGTGCAGAGTCGAAAAGATAAATAAAATAATGATGAATAAAACAATTAGGTGAGGGAGGGAAACACGGGTAGAGGGAGGGAAACGTGGGTAGGAAGTGAGAAAAGGAAAGAGAGAAAGGAGAAAAATGAATAGGCTGATTAGTTTTTTTTGGGTAGTTTTGATGCATTTTGGTTGGGGGTTGTCGCAGGGAGGTGGGGGCGGAGATGGAGGTGGAGGTGGAGGTGCTGGTGGGGGGGATACATGCCTGGGGGGGGAGAGGGCGCTTTGGTAGTGGTGCCAGGTGGCTCTGAGGCTGGGACGAGTGCCATCGGTGGAGTGGAGACGCCAAGCCGCCTGGGTGGGGGGGGGAGCAAAGATGGACAGGACACACACACAACACATTCAGATGTACACACACACACACACACACACACACACACACACACACCACACACACACACACACACACACACACACACACACACACGACAAAGACACCAAGGGGAAATGGCACAAACATAGTGAGGAGAAAGAGACTGAGATATATGTGAACATGTAACAAACACAAGGGATGTAACCAGCTGGCAGCCATGTTTGAAGTCCTCAGTATGGCGTTAAAATAGTGTATAGGAAGGCGTTCTTGCAATTTGGACTTAATCTAAAAGTACATCTGTCAGCATTTATTTTAGTTAATGTAATAATCTTGAATATTTGTATTTATACAAAAGTCTGTTCTATCTTTTACCGACTAAGGTAACACAAGAACACAAGGTAATATAACTAGGTAATATTGATTCATTTATGATCCAGTTATCTAGCAAACAACTTCTTTTTTTTACTGAATGTGAGATGCAACTCCAATGTATTGGAGTCTTAATTCTAGCTAAAGTGAAGTAAAGCAGTCCAAAATATCTCTCAGATGTGGAATGTAAAATGTGGGCACATTAGCAATCCTCAGTTGGAAACAAATGCAGAAATGAC